>CANNZV010000363.1:71769-378593 GCA_947561585.1 Caprella mutica | reverse complement strand
CGCCAGAGATGATTAAGAGGGGATAGTTATGGTGGGGCCAGAGATGACTAAGAGGGTACAGTTATGGTGGGGCCAGAGATGACTAAGAGGGGATAGTTATGGTGGGGCCAGAGATGACTAAGAGGGTACAGTTATGGTGGGGCCAGAGATGACTAAGAGGGGATAGTTATGGTGGGGCCATAGATGATTATAGGAGATAGTTATGGTGGGGCCAGAGATGATTAAAATGAGTCCTTATTAATCATCTATGAGATAAATTCTCTATCTTGAGTAGAAAGGATTATGTTCATATATTAATTTTTGCGCTGCAGAAACATTTATTGTTTAGATTACATTTATTATAAACACTAAATACAATTTGAAAATAATTATAGCAGGAAACACATCTCTCTTCTATATTTGTTTAATTTCTTTTAACATCAATTCCTTCCTCGTTCAAATCATTTTAAAAACGGATAAAGTATTGCAGTGTGCTTCAATTTCTAAATATTTTCCAGCTAGGAAAATTGTACGCCGTTTACGGGTTCATCCGCGGTTTATTGCTCAAGTGCGGGAGGCAGAAAGAAATAAGTTCATTTTGCCGCTTGCTGACTGGTGCCAATAGGCACTTTACAGTCTGGGTTATTTGGAGAGAAACCCTATCGGAAAACTGCAGTCGTCGAGAGTTAGATTTTTGTCACGATTGCAATCGACCATGAGAAGATTTTCTATTTAGGATAAAAAAATTTATTTAGGGTGAACAATAATTTATTTAGGGAAAAATATAATTTTTTTAGGGTAATCAATAATTTATTTTCGGTAAAAATAATGTCTTTAGGGTAAATTTCTGGTTATCAATAGCTTCCACGTTTTCGATTATGTAAGAAAAAATATAATTTTAAAATATATGCTTTTTTTCGTAGATCGAAATTGTGGAACTGCCCGATAACTCGGAACTTACTCTGGTGGAGATGCATAATTGCAGATATTCTAGTTAGGGTTTAAAACCCAAATGGAAAACTGCAGTCGCCGAGCACTGATTTTTTTATTAAGATTACAGTCGTCGATTAAAATTAATTATTAAATAATTTGTCATAAATAGGCTCCAGATTTTTTTTTATAAATATAAACACGATTGTAGACTAGCGTATTTCGTCGGACATTCTTCACAATAGTATCACGAATTAAGATAAAACGATAAGTAATTTCAAAATAAGACAACGAAAGAAATAGTCATAATTTTCTCATTAAAGGGAGTTACATCGGTATTAGAATATACTTCAAAAAAATATTAGTGCAACCAACATAAGAATAAATGAGCAGAACCTTTATTATATTTCATTTTATTTAAAACACGATATTTGTTTTTATTAGTTTTTCGTTAAATAGGATTTCAATATTCATGCAAAATCATACTAATATTGACGCAAATATTCGCTATTGAATAATAATAAAAATTCAACTCAATAAAAAATCTGAATCGGATGGAAAATGTAAATAAAATTTCCTCCTAAGAACAGCATAAGAATCTTCTAAATTAATAAGAAATTAATTTTGTTCTTCGGATTAACTTAATTAATAAATTAACTAATTTTGTTCTTCGGATTAATTTAATTAATAAATTAACTAATTTTGTTCTTCGGATTAATTTAATTAATAAATTAACTAATTTTGTTCTTCGGATTAATTTAATTAATAAATTAACTAATTTTGTTCTTCGGATTAATTTAATTAATAAATTAACTAATTTTGTTCTTCGGATTAATTTAATTAATAAATTAACTAATTTTGTTCTTCGGATTAATTTAATTAATAAATTAACTAATTTTGTTCTTCGGATTAATTTAATTAATAAATTAACTAATTTTGTTCTTCGGATTAATTTAATTAATAAATTAACTAATTTTGTTCTTCGGATTAATTTAATTAATAAATTAACTAATTTTGTTCTTCGGATTAACTTAATTAATAAATTAACTAATTTTGTTCTTCGGATTAATTTAATTAATAAATTAACTAATTTTGTTCTTCGGATTAATTTAATTAATAAATTAACTAATTTTGTTCTTCGGATTAATTTAATTAATAAATTAACTAATTTTGTTCTTCGGATTAATTTAATTAATAAATTAACTAATTTTGTTCTTCGGATTAATTTAATTAATAAATTAACTAATTTTGTTCTTCGGATTAATTTAATTAATAAATTAACTAATTTTGTTCTTCGGATTAATTTAATTAATAAATTAACTAATTTTGTTCTTCGGATTAATTTAATTAATAAATTAACTAATTTTGTTCTTCGGATTAATTTAATTAATAAATTAACTAATTTTGTTCTTCGGATTAACTTAATTAATAAATTAACTAATTTTGTTCTTCGGATTAATTTAATTAATAAATTAACTAATTTTGTTCTTCGGATTAATTTAATTAATAAATTAACTAATTTTGTTCTTCGGATTAATTTAATTAATAAATTAACTAATTTTGTTCTTCGGATTAATTTAATTAATAAATTAACTAATTTTGTTCTTCGGATTAATTTAATTAATAAATTAACTAATTTTGTTCTTCGGATTAATTTAATTAATAAATTAACTAATTTTGTTCTTCGGATTAATTTAATTAATAAATTAACTAATTTTGTTCTTCGGATTAATTTAATTAATAAATTAACTAATTTTGTTCTTCGGATTAATTTAATTAATAAATTAACTAATTTTGTTCTTCGGATTAATTTAATTAATAAATTAACTAATTTTGTTCTTCGGATTAATTTAATTAATAAATTAACTAATTTTGTTCTTCGGATTAATTTAATTAATAAATTAACTAATTTTGTTCTTCGGATTAATTTAATTAATAAATTAACTAATTTTGTTCTTCGGATTAACTTAATTAATAAATTAACTAATTTTGTTCTTCGGATTAATTTAATTAATAAATTAACTAATTTTGTTCTTCGGATTAATTTAATTAATAAATTAACTAATTTTGTTCTTCGGATTAATTTAATTAATAAATTAACTAATTTTGTTCTTCGGATTAATTTAATTAATAAATTAACTAATTTTGTTCTTCGGATTAATTTAATTAATAAATTAACTAATTTTGTTCTTCGGATTAATTTAATTAATAAATTAACTAATTCTGTTCTTCGTATTCGTAATCGAAGAGCAAAATACGAAGAACAGAATTAGAAGAAATAGAATTATATTATTTTTTTTATATGACCGAAGATGTGAAACCGACCAATAATTCGCAGCTTACCCTAATACAATCTAATGCTACTGATGCATTTATTTCAATTTGCATTAATAAATTAATATAAAATTACTTTTATTATATATTAATCATTTACTGTGATGTATTATCCATAAAATAGACTGTTAGTTATTATACCAAATGATTTGTGAATAAATATATTATTAGGTTGATTGTTTATAATATAATTAATTAATAAGTTATTTATAGAGAAGGGACTAATTATCTAAGTTAGTTTATTAGTTAGATGAACTTAGGGTAATTTCATTACAGTGTGTACATTGTACATTATAATTAGGGTTGTGACAATATGTGTTCAAAATCATAGATCTTAAGAATATCATAGACGAAACGAACTTCAATTCAATCTGTCTATAATATTGCAAAGATCTATGATTTTAAACGCATATTGTCACAACCTTAAATATAATAATGTAATGCCTAATAAAAGGATATTATAGGATAGGTTATAAAAAAAATATGTATATATATATAATGATGTAAAGACAATTATGCAAAAAAATTGGAAAGAGAGTCAACTTTATGGAAAATAAAACAAAAAATAACTTCAGTGTAATAGAATATTTAAATTATAATATACAAATAATATATTTGCAGATTTAGTTCAAACCAATTCTTCAATATATAAATCACCCGTTTTTACCATGTAAAACATTTTTTTGGTACGATGTTAAACACCTGTTTAAAGTGTAAAGCACCTGTTTACGATGTAAAACACTTGTTTACGATGTAAAGCACCTGTTTACGATGTAAAACACCTGTTTACGATGTAAAGCACCTGTTTACGATGTAAAGCACCTGTTTACGATGTAAAACACCTGTTTACGATGTAAAGCACCTGTTTACGATGTAAAGCACCTGTTTACGATGTAAAGCACCTGTTTACGATGTAAAGCACCTGTTTACGATGCAAAACACCTGTTTACGGTGTAAAACACATGTTTACGGTGTAAAACACATGTTTACGATGTAAAACACCTGTTTACGATGCAAAACACCTGTTTACGGTGTAAAACACATGTTTACGGTGTAAAACACATGTTTACGATGTAAAACACTTGTTTACGATGTAAAACACATGATTACGATGCAAAACATCTGTGTTTTCTTATAAATACAACCAATTCAGTTAACAGTATGTAAAAATCAGCTTTGGATGTTGAACTAAAATAATTATTATTTTAATGAATTTGGGTCCGATTCATTGTATCAAAGTTTGGTTTCTTTTTCACATCCTTTTAACAAGTTCCTGTACGGTGCCTCAGCCACCAGACTGATGGGTACAGCTGCTATGAACGTAACTGTCAGCACACCACACCAGGTTGACATCTAACAACAACAAAAATTATGAGAAAATAAAAAAAAAATTAGGGTCATTTTGAAAAAAAAAAATTAGGGTCATTTTGAAAAAAAAAATTAAAGAGGTAAGTTTTTTAACTAGCGGATAAGTCTACGTTTCCGATCACACGACATAATTATGTTAGAGGGTAATTATTGAATTATTATATTAACTCATATCCATGATACTTACTGGTATCTTGTGTGCCAGAAAAAAAATATCATGTAAATTATTTTTCACATGATCGAAAACGTATAACCACAGTACAGAGAATATATAGTATCCCAGAGCTATTGGGGAGATATTACGCGTGTCCCGGTAGGCTGTGACGTCACATGTCAACAATGGTGCGTACGTTCGTACGTACAGAACAATCACAAAAGATGGCTGCAACACACCCAACTTTTGTTAAATAACGTTTTCGGTGATATTTTTTTAAATTCCACATTACCGCATGTTATTATCCAATCTTTATAGTCATACGGACGAAAATTAAAAAATGACTGTTGATGAAATTGCTACTGGTCTTTTTACACCCAAAATAGTAACAATTTTTTAGTCTTGAAGAAGACGATTTATTCAAGATAATTAGATCATTAGTCAGATCGGTCGAGTTGGCCGCCATCTTAATTCTCTATTCCACGTGACCCACAGCAATTCTGTTTACTATGACGTGACCTCTTGCTTACATACATGACGTCACAGCCTACCCAGAATAAATTTGAATAATACATGTAACTGGGGTACTATACTATTCTGTTTACTATGGTATAACCATCCGTAAATTCTAAATTTAGCCTATACAAAAACAATTAGTCAAAATGTTAGGATATACTAGAACAATTACTTAAAATTAATTAAATCTGTACATTTCAAATTCGAATTTCTTACCAGTGAAAAAACAGAGAAGTACCACGAAGCGCTCTGCGAATACATTAAAACATTTATGACGTGAACGTGAATGAGAAAAGCAACGAAGGTGAGTCTGCTGAGGGGTTGCCACATTGCGTGAGATAGGAAGGTATCCACAGGTCCTGAAAAGTGGAAAGTACACTTCAATATCCCTGGTTAGTACAATTGATACAGTTATTCAGTAAGTAGACTCAAATTATACAGTGCGACCAAAAGAGTTTACAAAAATGCTTTGTCGAAATCTGGACCAATTTATCACAGTAAACTGAAGTTTTTGTTACCTTAATAGGTGATACAGGTTATATTATCAAGTTCTGACTAATGAAATTCAATATCCTGGGTAACGGTTACAGTGCAGCGAAAATGGAGAAAGAAAAGATGCTTATACAAAGTGAAAAAATCAAATTATCAGCCTACTTAATCACAATAAAAGTACAGTAGAAATTAGCAAAATCTCCAACTGTGATCATCGCACGGTCAAGAGATTTGATGTTGGGGGTAAATCGGACTGGAAAAGGCATCAAGGCGGACGTCCAAAGGTGACTACACGCACAGATTTGAGAAAAATTAGGAGATCTTTATCAAAGAATCCTCACGGAACTAGCAAGGAGATTTTTTTACCAAGCTGGAGTTACCAACCAACGTGTATAAAAGAACTCGAAATCGAATTCAGAGAAAGATGGCAAATCAAAATGCACCGACAGTATGCCTACTCTGAGCCAACTCAATTGTCAAAAAAGGCTTTCATGGGCAAAAAAATACTTGTAAACTGATTTCCGAAGTGTAATTTGGACCCACGAAACCAGAGTCACCATTGAGGACCCTGACGCTTGGAATCGAGAATGGCTCCTGAAGGAGGCAAGTCCACGTAGGTATGCGTTTGAAGCGGCAACAACGGGGTGAAAGTCTGGAATTTTTGGTAACAAATTAATTGGAACTTTTCTTGTGCCTGATGGTCTTAAAATGAATTCAAAGAACTATTGTGCATTCCTCAAAGACAATTTTCTCTCCTGGTTGAATTCCTTATCTGAAGACATCATAAATAAAATCTTTTTTCAGCATGAGAACGCTCCAAGTCATTCTTTTCATTACGCCATAGTTTGGCTCGCAGAACAAGGCATCACTGGCAAGGAGCTCATGGATTGGCTCCCACAGAGTCCTGACATTAACCCCTAACAGAATCTGTGGTCCACCATCAGGGGGGAATGGTCTATGGCTCTATGTGAATGGACACCAATTTATGAACAAACAAGAGCTATGGTAAAGGATTTTGGGAGTTTGTTCCAAATAACACCTTTAGAAATTGAGATGGTATATTAAGTGGATACCGAAATCATTGAATAAGGGAAAACGGATTCAATATTAAGACTCTATTTAAATCATACAATCTAAATTTCCGATGCATTTACATACAAAAAACGAGTATGAAATTAATGTATAGAAATTAGGTTTCAATTTCCATTTGTGTATAATAATTTGTTTAAACACTTTTTGGCATCTTTTTCTTCATGATAAAATGTTTGGGAAACAATTTTGGCCCGTTTCATCGAATCAATTCCATTGAAAAGAAATTTCATTTTTGGAAGACTATTTACTCGAATTTTTCACAGTGGAACATAAATGTACTCAAAAGATCACTATTACATAAAAAAACTCATAATAAAATTAATATTTTAGGCAAAAAAAAAATGATTATAGAGCAGTACAAACAGTTTTGGTTCTCACTCCAGTCTCCGTAAGAGCCACCTCCCGCGCTAGTGTAAACAGTAAAGTCATTCACACGAGTGATTAACAAAATAACGACTTGGAAAACAGTTGTTAGAGGGAAAATAAAAAATGAAAAATTTCCGCTTTCTAAATCTTTTGCACACCAAAGATATTGAACAGCAACATGTAATTATAAAAAACAAAAATATATTTAATTAAGTAGTAGTGAAAGAATGAAGTAAAACCTACTACAACAATCGTACAGCGTTAATAGAGCTAGCTTTTATTTGCTTAAAAAATACGTTATATTGTTAATATCATTTATTACGATGCAGTTCTATTTTGCAGAACATTGTACTGTACATATCTTATATAATATTCTACAGTTTGTTTATTCGTTTGAAAATGAGTACACAAAGACGAAGGGGAGATTCATTGTGACGATATTACACTGTGACGATATTACACTGTGACGATATTACACTGTGACGATATTATATTGTAACGATATTACACTGTGGCGATATCAAACTGTGACGATATTACACTGTGGCGATATTACACTGTGACGATATTAAACTGTGACGATATTACACTGTGACGATATTACACTGTGGCGATATCAAACTGTGACGATATTACACTGTGGCGATATTACACTGTGACGATATTAAACTGTGACGATATCAAACTGTGACGATATTACACTGTGACGATATTACACTGTGACGATATCAAACTGTGACGATATTACACTGTGACGATATTACACTGTGACGATATTAAACTGTGACGATAGTACACTGTGACGATAGTACACTGTGACGATAGTACACTGTGACGATATTACACTGTGACGATATTACACTGTGACGATATTACACTGTGATGATATTATATTGTAACGATATTACACTGTGGCGATATCAAACTGTGACGATATTACACTGTGACGATATTACACTGTGACGATATTAAACTGTGACGATATCAAACTGTGACGATATTACACTGTGACGATATTACACTGTGACGATATTACACTGTGACGATATCAAACTGTGACGATATTACACTGTGACGATATTACACTGTGACGATATTAAACTGTGACGATAGTACACTGTGACGATAGTACACTGTGACGATATTACACTGTGACGATATTACACTGTGACGATATTACACTGTGACGATATTACAATGTGACGATATTACACTGTGACGATATTACACTGTGACGATATTACACTGTGACGATATTACACTGTGACGATATTACACTGTGACGATAGTGCACTGTGACGATAGTACACTGTGACGATATTACACTGTGACGATATTACACTGTGACGATATTACACTGTGACGATATTAAACTGTGACGATATTACACTGTGACGATATTACACTGTGACGATATTACACTGTGACGATATTACACTGTGACGATATTACACTGTGACGATATTACACTGTGACGATATTACACTGTGACGATATTACACTGTGACGATATTAAACTGTGACGATATTACACTGTGACGATATTACACTGTGACGATATTACACTGTGACGATATTACACTGTGACGATATTACACTGTGACGATATTACACTGTGACGATATTACACTGTGACGATAGTACACTGTGACGATATTAAACTGTGACGATATTACACTGTGACGATATTACACTGTGACGATATTACACTGTGACGATATTACACTGTGACGATATTAAACTGTGACGATATTACACTGTGACGATATTACACTGTGAAGATATTACACTGTGACGATATTACACTGTGACGATAGTACACTGTGACGATAGTAAACTGTGACGATATTAAACTGTGACGATATTACACTGTGACGATATTACACTGTGACGATATTACACTGTGACGATATTACACTGTGACGATATTACACTGTGACGATATTACACTGTGACGATATTACACTGTAACGATATTACACTGTGACGATATTACACTGTGACGATATT
The DNA here is from genome assembly GCA_947561585.1 of Caprella mutica. Taxonomy (NCBI): domain Eukaryota; kingdom Metazoa; phylum Arthropoda; class Malacostraca; order Amphipoda; family Caprellidae; genus Caprella; species Caprella mutica. The sequence continues at coordinate 369,352 of CANNZV010000363.1, read as the reverse complement.
ACACTGTGACGATATTACACTGTGACGATATTACACTGTGACGATATTACACTGTGACGATATTACACTGTGACGATATTAAACTGTGACGATAGTACACTGTGACGATAGTACACTGTGACGATATTAAACTGTGACGATATTACACTGTGACGATATTACACTGTGACGATATTACACTGTGACGATAGTACACTGTGACGATATTAAACTGTGACGATATTACACTGTGACGATATTACACTGTGACGATATTACACTGTGACGATATTACACTGTGACGATAGTACACTGTGACGATATTAAACTGTGACGATATTACACTGTGACGATATTACACTGTGACGATATTACACTGTGACGATATTACACTGTGACGATATTACACTGTGACGATAGTACACTGTGACGATATTACACTGTGACGATATTACACTGTGACGATATTACACTGTGACGATATTACACTGTAACGATATTACACTGTAACGATATTACACTGTGACGATATTACACTGTGACGATATTACACTGTGACGATATTACTCTGTGACGATATTACACTGTGACGATATTACACTGTGACGATATTAAACTGTGACGATATTAAACTGTGACGATAGTACACTGTGACGATATTAAACTGTGACGATATTACACTGTGACGATATTACACTGTGACGATATTACACTGTGACGATATTACACTGTGACGATATTACACTGTGACGATAGTACACTGTGACGATATTAAACTGTGACGATATTACACTGTGACGATATTACACTGTGACGATATTAAACTGTGACGATAGTACACTGTGACGATATTACACTGTGACGATATTACACTGTGACGATATTAATGACGTAGTAATTTCAATGCTTTCAATTTTTCCTCCATTAAAATCTAACGAATATAGCGATATGCCAGACACCAAGTCTTAGAAATAAATGATTTCTTGTAGAAGTAACAACTCCTCTTTTATTTGAGGTATATTTATTCAAGACGAGAAATCAGCTTAATTTGCAGGGTCTTTGATCTTTGCAGTTCATTTATTCTATTGGGGAGGTAAATATCGTAAAATTGTATTGGGAGAACATGTGAGGAATTGTCTGTTCTATTTAACGGATATTTGTGTATTGTGTGGTTTATGTGGATATTAGAAATACGATAATGTTACGATTATAATATGCTAATTAAATATCGGATGAAAATGTCAATATATTAAATTGGTATCAATGATACCTCCAGGTATCATGGATACCAATTAAAATAAATGTAAAACAATGATTGTTGAATATTATCTTCAAATTTGATCGAAAATGTATAAATTTCTATTTTTTACTATTTCACTTCAAGATAAAACCAATAAATGAAGTTTTAATGGGTTGGTGTACTTAAATAGAGTTTTAAAATTAATTTTTCATTCCCACCTCCATATCCTAGGTGGCACATCAACACGGGCCAAAGGACACACAGGGCCCATGCCCCGTAAACAAAACCCCCGTAGAGGAAGTCAACGAAACCCCCCATGTGCGTCTCCTCCTCCGGTGTAAGTGTGTTGTTTATACTCACTAGGGCAAAAATGAGGCAAAGGGAGAGTGCGCACTGGATTGCCCACCCTAAAACTCGGATAGACTGAGAGAGAAAATATAACGGGTAAATAGTAATATTAGTGGAAATGAAGAATAATGCATATATATTATTAATTTTATATTGATGTTATAAATAATTTACAAGCTTTTTAAAAAGAGAATTACTGGTTTTAATAATTATTTGTGTATTTCGAACAATTTGAATGATATGGTCGTAAAATAAGGGTGGAATTTCATTATTATCTTTAAGGTAGGTTTTGCATGCAGCGATTGTAGCGATCATCGCTCAACATTTGTCGCCCAGCGGTTATCGCTGAGCACTAGTTCAATGCTATTCCTATGGGGTTGTGCTGCAACAAGCGACTATGGCTAAGCACCATTTCAATGTATTCCTATTGCTGGGCGATGATCGCTGATCAATTATCGCTAAAATCGCTGCATGCAAAACGAACCTTAATTCTTTCAGACACGAGTTATTTCGGTAATAATTTGGACTTAATTTTTTTTTTTTTTTTTTCATAATTTGAAAGTTATTTTGTAAACTGCAAAACAATTCAGTTTAACGTCTGCTTCAAAACAAAAGGCTATATCGCTGATACCGAAAGGAAATTAAGTACAAGAGACTTGAAGAAGCAGTCAAAAAGGAAAATCACCCAAGTTAAAAAAAATCCCCTCATGGATGCAGAAAAGCTACTCAGTGACGGAAAAACTTCGCAAATACCATAGCTAACAAAATATACAGTTTCATTAAAACAGTCTTTAATGTTATAGTATCCACTATTGTTTAACTGTGTTCTTAGTTTAAATATACATTAATATATATCAATATATGAGTATATATTGGCTAGAGGGCTAATGGCAAATAAATAAGATAGAGGGAAAGGATAAGCCTGGCAATGTGTTATCAGAAATCGATGTTCCCACCTTAGAAGATACAGCCTTCAACCATCTAGATTTTGGAGAATTCTGTAACAACAGAAAATATTTTATTAAAAATATAATAATTTTAATGTGTATCTATTATATTTTATGACAGGTGTTATATATTTTTTTTTAATTTAAAAAGAGTTGTGAAAACATAAATTTATTTTAGAAATTTCCAAGAATTTTTATTAATCTCAAATTTTGTATATTTTTATTTTAAACTGTATATCAAAATGTATTATATTTTTATTGAATATATATCAACTCAATTTGAATGAACATGTATTTTTTGTTAGACAAATAGTAAATTTTCAAACACTATTTAACACTTCTAAAAATATATCTGAGTACTTTTCGAATATAGTTAGGGTAAGTTGATTTAGGGTAAGTTCCTAATTATCGGACAGCTCCACATTTTGAATCATATAAGAAAATTAGATATATTAATTATGATTTCCTTCGCAGAAAGCGAAAGGTTATATTCTAAACGGCATTTATTTATTTATCCTTTTGTTATTCACATAACTCAAAAATTATTCAACCAAATTGCCTAAAATTTAGTGGGACGATTGGACAATGTCCAGTAACCTGCTGTAGAATTTTGGGAACGATCCGGTCAAAGGTCAAGATCAAGGTCATTTATAACTCGAAAAGTATTCAACCATATTGCATGAAACTTGATGGGACGATTATCCAGTCACCAGTTTATTCAACTAATATGTGGTATCCATGATACCTGCGGGTATCATGGATACCAATTAAAATAAGAGTTGAATAAGGATTACATCTTTTAAATAATCGAAAACAGGGAAATGAACGATAACTCGAACTTACCCTATATGCAAAAAAGAGTAAAATCTCAGTTCTCGGAAAGTATGTGTTAACAGAGGTCATGTAAGGTCAATGAGTAGTTTCTAAAGGTCGGACTGGTTCATGACCTCTAGGTTTCCGAGTACGGTGAGTGTCTGCTAATTGAGGGAATGTCGTTTCTCATTTTTCTTTCATAAACTCTAACTTTTCTCTCTCTAAAAGTCTTACATTTTTTTCTCTATCTGCAGACATGATGAGGAGGGCACATAGAGACCCCACTAGGTAGGGGGCAGCCCTAGCGTACGCCATAGTGTAGATGCCATAGTGGAATGCGTCTAAATCTGCCAACCTGCAAGGAGAAAGTTATGGTGGGGACATAGAAAATTAAGAGGGAAAAGTATGGTGGGGCCATAGAAGATTAAGAGGGGAAATAATCTTCTTATTCTACCGTCACACCTTAACTATCACCCTGGTATAAATTACAGTATAACTCCTCTATAATGAAATCCTGTATAGTGAATATAGTGTCCTGAGTAATGAAGTAGCCTCTATAGTGACCAAACTTTTAGTCTACCATGAAATTGCCATCAGTTTTCTAAACCGATAGCCATCCAGGACAGACTAAAGAAAACCATTTCACTATACAGTACGAGTCAAAAAAAACGGATACGAAATTAAAATTGCCATAAATTTAACAATAATCATCGTATCATCATGTGGTTTTATTTGGCTAATGGAAGTTTTTACCGCATATAACCACATTTTTCGTTTGTTTCTCTGTTCCTAATAGGTTTTCTGTTGAGTGGTCATAAGTAGAGGCTGGTGAAATCTCTCGTGCGTGAGATATGTTATTGTTAAAAGATATCAAACGGGTTTAGTTTACCCAGTATTTATTTAGGTATAGTAAAGAAACAATTGCATATTATGAAGATCTAAAGTAAAGTATAGTTTACCAAAAATAGTCCTTCCCCCCATTTTTCACAACACATTTTAGCGCCTGTTTTCTGACTGCTTTCATTCATCGTTTGATCATCTCAGAGTTAGCTTTCAAGAAATTGACACCATGCGTTATTCGTTCTTTTAATGGATTCAGATTAGATGGTGAGGAGGAGTTTGCATCATTTTACAAATAAGTGAAATAACCCGACAAGAAATACTCCCAAGCTGTTAAATCTGCAGCAAGGCCCATGGCGATTATTCGATGTTCAAAAAGTTTCCACAATCGTTCTTTGGCAATCATTCTGTGTACTGGGGTATCATCCTGCATCCAACATACTCGATTCAGATTTTCTCCATTAATATGTCGTAGTTATGGAAATATCCACAGATTCAACATAAGTGTTCTTAAAATCATCTTAATTTTCGGAGATAAAACCTACTCTTTTGTAAAGAAAGGTTTGAAATAAGCTCCCGCAAGAGCAATTTCACCAGCCTCTACTTATGACCACTCTGTAGAAAAACTATTAGGAATATAAAAATAAACGATAAATGTGGTCATAGTTGATAAAAAGCTGCCTTTGCCAAAGAAAACCACACGAAGGTACGATCATTTTTGTTAAAGTTATGGTGATTTCAATTTCGTTCCCGTTTTTATATTTTTACTGTATAAAGGCTACTTCCTTACTCAAGAATATACAGGATTTCATTATAGATGAGTTCTACTGTATTTTCAAATTGAGTAGAAATAAATTACTCCTCGATTTATGTTATTTTCATGATTTTAAGGTAAATAGAATTTTAGTGAAAATACTCCTATATCTAATAATTAAGTGGTTGCCCTACATAGAATATTTGCATTACATCAAACTCACTCTGCATTGACGAAATTAGCTGCTACGAATTCGTTCACTACGATGTGGAGACCAGGAATCAGACAACCGATGAAAATCAGACACAATACGTAAGGGATTTCTGAAAGTAGGTTTTTTTTTTTTAATTTTTTTTTATTATGATAAATTTCAAATAAGTTAATTAAAATTAAAGTAGTTGTATTTTATCACTATTGCGTATAAATGGAAAGATGGATCGAAAATATTATGAAATTTAGTCAAAAAATAAATTGATTAAACGAAATAATATATAAATTTTTCAACATATATTCCATTAAATAGGTAGAAAAGTATATAATATTCCTCACTATTCAATGAGAAATGTAAACATCAACATGTTCTCCTACGAAAAACTGATTCTGCAATTGGATGAGAGATTTGGATAAAAATTAGCTTGTCATTGAAATATTTTCCCGTTTGAATAGGTACAGAAGAATTAAGAATTTTTTTTTATAATTATTATAGGTACCAATTAGATATAAAATTTAAATTATATTTGTTTCAAATCCCTCCGCTCCTAATTTTCGATCATATAAGAGAAAAACATATTAAAATAAAAGTTAGATAATATCTATTTTTTCCTTTTATACGATTGAATATCTAGAATAATTGTCCGATAATTCGGAACATCCAGCAAAATCACTGCGTAAAATAAGATAGCGTTTTGATTTTAGGTTTTCTACTATTTTCCATATCAAAAAATCAGAACTCTTGTTTCTAATAGAAAAAAGTATATTTTTTAAACAAATAAACAAAAAATATATACATATTCATTCACAGCTCTTACTTCTTTTTAAAAGTTTCACAGGTAAAATCAGTAGCGGAGCAACCAAATACAACTGAAAATCAACTCCGATGTACCAGCCTTGGTCGATACACTGCAAAGAGAAATGTTAGGCATCAGTAGAGATGACTGAATTTAAATTTGATGGAACGGGTCAGGGGTATTAAAACAAACTAGAAGTTACTTTCACTGTCTAAAAAAATAAATCCGTATTATTGAGAAGACCTTATTTTCTACGTCTATTTAATTAAGTATACTTTTTCATACTTGTATCAGAATTATATTTACCTTCGGTTGCTAATCAATTAAAAAAAACATTTAGGTTTCACATCCCTACATTTCTATTACCATCTTAGTGTTCGATAAAAAAGTGAATTTGGTAGTTCACACTCACCAAATTGGCTTCTTGACAGTCCTCTGCTGTCGTACACTCGTTACTCTTAGCGGCAGAAATGACGTTAGAGAAGAGTGTGAGGTCATACCACCAGTTGTTGCGACAAGGCTCTAAGTAGTCCTGATACTTTGGCTTCAGTGGCCCTCTTACGAAGACCTTACTGAATCCATTTGTCATCATGATGACGAAAAAGATGCTGGGGAGGAATCTGATAGATGGGGAAACGATTTAGATGTTATAAAAAAAAAATGTGGAGGGAATTGATTAATAAGATTAATTATTAATAAGATTTAGGATAAATTTACTATTATGAAATGACATATCAATCAATTTAACCTTATTCACTTTACCTGCCAATCAATTTAACCTTATTCACCTCACCTGCCAATCAATTTAACCTTATTCACCTTACCTGCCAATCAATTTAACCTTATTCACCTCACCTGCCAATCAATTTAACCTTATTCACCTCACCTGCCAATCAATTTAACCTTATTCACCTCACCTGCCAATCAATTTAACCTTATTCACCTCACCTTATCAACCTAGTAGCGATGTAAAGTGCATAGTTCTTCAAACATCTCTTAGCCATTTCAGCACTGTCAGCACTTTTCACTTCATCACACATCTTCCTATCAATAACGTAGTCAATGCCTTCGCTCTTCACTACTCCTTCTTCATTATCAACTTCCTCCTCTTCCTTCTTCATCCAGAATTGGTCAGAATTTTCAGTGTTCTTTGGCAAGCAGAAGTTGGTGGTCAGTAGCTTTTTGGTGACTAGTAATCCACTGATGAAGAAGAAGGTGTCTGCGGCTCTCTGGGCACTCCAAACAACTTGTAGGTACCATCGGTCACTCTTCTGTTGAGGCAGACAACAGTTTGGGCTTAGAAAAGGCTTCGCTATTTGTTTATTTGAACTTGTTAGTTCAAGGCTACAAAGCTTTACTTCAATTCAAGAGAAATTATTGAAAGTGTATTATACACTTTTAATTCGATTGACTATATGTAGTATTCAGGCACACACTCTTAAATCCACCATCTAAGTGATCTAACCCATGCAAGAAAGATTTATCCCAGGGAAATTAAGGGAATATCCCAGGAATAAATCTGTCTTATTTGGGACGGTGCCATATATTTTTTTTATAAAAGCGTTTGTAAGAGTAACAGATATACTAAAATTACATAATCGAATGTTATGAATCGATTTAGGACTAATTTGGCAAAAGTTTTATTTTGACTGTATGTACTACTCCTTTATTAAAGGAAGGTTCTAAAACAAATTTGAAATTTTTCTGATGTTTCTTGAATATAAATATATCGGAGAAAATTATAGTGCGGCCATAGAAGATTAAGAGAAGTCTTTAGTGGCCCAACCATAACTTTTTCATTTGGTAGGAGGAGGGCAATCATGGTAGGAGGCTATAAATCACGGTAATATGGTTGGCAATCATGGTAGGAGGCTATAAATCACGGAAAGATGGTTGGCAATCATGGTAGGAGGCTATAAAACACGGAAAGATGGTTGGCAATCATGGTAGGAGGTTATAAATCACGGTAAGATGGTTGGCAATCATAGTGAGGAGGCTATAAATCACGGAAAGATGGTTGGCAATCATGGTAGGAGGCTAAAAATCACGGAAAGATGGTTGGCAATCATGGTAGGAGGCTAAAAATCATGGTAAGATGGTTGGCAATCATGGTAGGAGGCTAAAAATCACGGAAAGATGGTTGGCAATCATGGTAGGAGGCTAAAAATCATGGTAAGATGGTTGGCAATCATGGTAGGAGGCTAAAAATCACGGAAAGATGGTTGGCAATCATGGTAGGAGGCTAAAAATCACGGAAAGATGGTTGGCAATCATGGTAGGAGGCTATAAATCACGGAAAGATGGTTGGCAATCATGGTAGGAGGTTATAAATCACGGAAAGATGGTTGGCAATCATGGTAGGAGGCTAAAAATCACGGAAAAATGGTTGGCAATCATGGTAGGAGGCTATAAATCACGGAAAGATGGTTGGCAATCATGGTAGGAGGCTATAAATCATGGTAAGAAGGATGGCAATCATGGTAGGAGGTTATAAATCATGGTAAGAAGGATGGCAATCATGGTAGGAGGCTATAAATCACGGAAAGATGGTTGGCAATCATGGTAGGAGGTTATAAATCATGGTAAGATGGTTGGCAATCATGGTAGGAGGTTATAAATCACGGAAAGATGGATGGCAATCATGGTAGGAGGTTATAAATCATGGTAAGATGGTTGGCAATCATGGTAGGAGGCTATAAATCACGGAAAGATGGTTGTCAATCATGGTAGGAGGCTATAAATGACGGAAAGATGGTTGGCAATCATGGTAGGTTGTTGTAAATAACGGTAATGTGGTTGTAAATCAAGGTATGTTGTATCACCTTATCTATTTCATTCTGGTTGCACGATGAATCCAAGAGCGCCAAGTAATAGTTACCTAAAATAACCCAACAGGCTGAAAGCACTCTGGAAATAAAATATATTAGAAAAATAAAATAAGTTCCACACTCACCCAAGACAAAATTATAATCCGTCCATCGAAAATTCAGGGAGCTTTTATTCAAACTTAATATTCCACCCATAAGGTTAAAATAAGGTTAAATTTGTACTCTTGGATCTTTCCCATTTGACGACTACCTCCAAATTTGATTTAAATTATTTTTTTAATGTGTACCTTTGTCCATAGAATCCGAAAATCAAAAACTGTTTTTTGTAGAAACTAATACTGTTTGAGATATGAGATTTTGAAATTATTTATATCCTATGTATTACTGAAGGATTGAGAACTTTGAAAAAACTAGTGTTTTCATTGAAATTATTCAAACAATATAAATTTATAATATGAAATTGTAATGTAGTTTGTTGTATCCGCTAGTTTGTTGATCTCTACACATCATGATTGATTTATGAACTGGTAGTAGGGTTTGGGGGGCGGCACGCCCTCCTTAATACATATATCGAACATTGCCAGTTTCCGTGATATTTACATTTATTAATTTAATACTAATATATGTGTGAAGGGAAGCGTGCCGCCCCCATACCCCCCATTCTAGGTCATCAAACAATAATGACCTGGGAGGTCAAACTACATTACGGCTATCTTTGACCAAAACTGGCCAAAAAGCGTGGAAACGAGTTTTTTTTAAATTTTTAATCCTTCAGTGATACACAGTGAATAAATAACTTCAAACCCTCATATCTCAAAAAATAATAATTTCTACGAAAAAACAGTTATGATAATAAGATTCTATGGACAAAAGTACATAAGAAAAAATCTATTTTAATTAAATTTGGTGGTAGTCGTCAAATGGGAAAGATCTCTAATCTTTTGATATGAAATAATTTTATTTGAAACAGAAATTTAATATTAAATTCAATTTCCATTATTAAAGAGGTTCAACGAAAAATTATAAATACAAGGGTTTTGAAGAAGCAGTCAGACAAGAAAATTGTTCCATGAACAGAGTCACCCACCACCAGTTGGTAATTGACAATGCTAATTGTTGCAGAAAAGCTACTCCAAGGAACTTAGGCCCTCTCTTCACACTTACGTTTTTAACACACCGGGAAAAAAGTCCATCTTAAATGTGTTCCTACTAGCGTTTTTTTTATCGCTGAAGGAAAAATTAAATGTGAATTTTCCTTCAGCGATAAAAAAATGCAGGCATGAAGCGGCCATAAGTCACCACCATTCGTTATTAATTGGATAGTAATATAATAAAAACATTAATAAATTACATATTAAATCAAATCACCTGATGCCGTAAAGAGAAGATATTCTATCTGGTTCGTAAACAGCAGCCAGTTTGTCCAGGTTTCTTGCAGCAGAAAATGGCAGTAAAAATGGAGGGAGTTTGACTGAAGAATAAATAGAAATTATCTTATTTATATTACAATTGTTTAAAACCAAAATTTTAAATCAATTTTTTGATAATAACTATTAAATTTCAGAAAAGTATTTCAATTTTTTAGCAACCTGTAATAGTTATGATTTGAGGACATTGGAATCTATTTTTATTTATGAACAGAAGCCCCAATTAAAGGGCTTCTGCAGAATTATTTATTTTGAGATGATTTCTATTGTATGTTGGTAGTATTCAACAAAGTTTATTTCTATATTTATTTAAATATAACGTTAATGATACATTTTGATTTCATTATCCTAGATATGACAATTTTGTATTTAAAAAGTAGATAGAGAGATATAGTTAGATTTTCCTGTTGATGATTTTTAGTTATAATCGAAAGCTGGAAGAAATAATGTCAGTTTTTATTGCTATCCTTTTTCCCTATTTATAATAATTATTATTTGGTTTCCAAGTAATAAATCTATTTTTATAAATATTTATTATTTTTCTTCGTGGGAGGTAAACAGTTTCGAGTGTTTAGTTTTCAAGGACAACACAGGGGACTGATGCCGTACTCGGAAAGTTGTGTAAAAATGAAGGAACCAACATGACCTTTAGAAATTATTGATTACTGTGTAACACCCACTTTTCGAGTACGGTGAGCCTAATTTTTAGTCTGATTATAGCTATAGTTTTCTATATTTAAAACCAATATATTGATTATCTTATTAATTTTAAATTATATATTGATTATTTTACGTATTATATAAACATATATATTGATCTTTGTTTATTGTGTTTATTGTATATTATATAAAACTATAATATATATGCTGTATATTATATATTTATTGTATATATTGGATACTATTTAAATTACATATTATCACAGTTTCCTATTTCCAAGAGAGTTGACTAACTTTACCTTCAAAGGTGAGATCAATCACAGTGACAATCACCACAGGTAAAGTCATTAGCAGTACGAGACACCTGGAAAATATATATCAATGATTAGATGAATTTAATTATGGATCTATAAGCTAATTGAGGAGATCTATCTACAATTAATTCAAATGGAAGTTAATTGTAATTGAAAGATTGAGTATGATTTTTAAAAATAGAAAATATTATTGCAAAGAATGACCCGGAGTAAAGATTGAGTCAAAGTGACTCTCTTAGCGGGTCAATTGGCTCTTTAATTTCTACCCTGTTTTTAAAGTGGACTCACATGAGATAAGAATAACCTGACTTTTGGGCAAAATGACCTTCTTTCAATGGTCATATTGACTTTTAAGAATTGACCCGCTGTGTCAGTTGAATTTCTTAATTATTCTTAATTTTCATTTGTTGTGGCAAATACTATTATTTTAGTTCTTGACGAAGTGTTTTAGTAATATAATGAATACGTCATAGGATTATTTATTTATTTATTTATTTAGTGAAATATAACAGTGACCCACCATCGTGTCGTGACTTGACTTAATTTAGTGGTCACAAAATTGAGTCATCTTGCCCCATCTCCTTCTCTATGCGAAATATCTATTTTTTAGGAACTAAAAAAAAAATTTCTATCCATCCTCCTCCCTAGAAGGAGATTATGGTGGGACGTTAAAAGATTAAGAGGAAACATCTTCTATAGCCCCACCATAACATTTAATCTTCTATGGCCCCACCAAAACATTTAATCTTCTATGGCCCGGCCCCACCATAACATTTAAACTGCTATGGCCCCACCATAACATTTAATCTTCTATGGCCCCACCAAAACATTTAAACTTCTATGGCCCCACCATAACATTTAATCTTCTATGGCCCCACCAAAACATTTAAACTTCTATGTCCCCCACCATAACATTTAATATTCTATGTCCCCCACCATAACTTTCTCTTTCAGAAGATGTTATAACTTACGTGCCGACTATTGCCCAGGTGTCCCAGTCCACCGTATCTTCCGTAGTCTGACAGTGTATCTCCTTCACGGTGTAATAGTAATCATCCAGGTGACCTATGATGCCATCCTGAAACAGGTAAGATATCTAAATATTCTAATAAAGTATATACACGGAAAAGAATTTAAACACTGAGGGGTATATTGTATCAGTCACCAAACAATAAATAACTGAATCTGAAACACGTACCCTGTGTTCATTGTAATTAAAGAAATAGGAGTTGGGAGGAGCTAGGATTTTTTCGGTAATTCATAATTATTATTAAAGTTATGAGAGTATTTTCCTCGACATTATTATTTCATAAGAAGGAGATTAACTCATTTGTTTCTTCTTCTTTCAATACAGTAAGGTTGTCTCACATATAGGTCCTCTGCAGTGCAAGATGCGGGTATACATGTCCCGTACAGAGTTGGTAGGGAATCCTTCTCTTTGCTGCGACTGGTGGAAAACAGGAATAATATATTAATAAATAAAACTTTATATAACTTAAAGATAAATTGTTAAACAGAGAAAGTTATGGTGGGGCCATGGAGGATTAGCCCTTTCTTTTTATCAAGTGGTCCCACCATAACTTTTTTCTCTGTATAAAAATGAAACTAAAAATTAATTTAAAAACTAATTTCAAAACCTTACAGCAATAAATACTGTTAGATATTAGATATTCAAATATCGAATTAAAATTCTCCAAGATTAGGTGAATCGTCATTCATATAGATGTTAATGAACCTCATTTGTATTCCCGTACGAATAACATAGGAATAGCTGAGTTGGAACGGTGCTGCCTTAATTACTTTATAAATTGTTGTTATGAGTGAAATTTCACTAGGCTTTATGATAAATACAATCATGACTCACTTATTATGAATGTAAGTAGGTTCAACAGTGCAGTACTGGCCAGTGATTCTTGCTCTTGTTGTAGAATTTACGAGATTATCCGAATCAACCTGAAAGCACTGGTTGAGCAGCCCGAAGTACCGGGTGTTACCTAGGAAGTAACCGTCCTCTGCCTTGCCCCAGGAGTCGTAAACTGGGTACAAAGAAGGATTAAGATTACAAGGGACTTCGCTAAAGAAGACGAGAAAAAGTGTATTGATTTGAGATAATGTTAGATAATTAATTAATATGAATAACTTCTGAGAATTGACGACGAGATGTTAAACTATTTATGAATACGAAAAACTTTGAGCTTTATGATAAGTATTACATTTTTAATTTTGTTTATTCATTAATTATAAAAATAATGAATAAAACTAATTTTTGCATCATTTGTTTTCAATATTCTACAAAATCTTAAATAAAAATAACAAATATTTGATTCGGGATAGTTTCGGTTACACATTTAAGAAATAAGAATATAGTAATTATTATATATTTTACTTTTTTCTTATTTGATTAAATAAGTTGAACCGTCCAATAACTTATATTTTACCCTATATACATCCCTGTGCCATTCATTCACTACTTAATGTAAATCACTATCATTAAACTCACTATTTAGTCCCCAACTTGCAGGGAGAACACTTTCTCGTGTACTGGGCTCGTCCTCATACACCACGAAGGCCCGATAGAGGTCCTCAACGTCCCTCTGGCAGTCACTGGACTCGCTGTAGGAGTCTGTTTTCCAGGATGTGTCAAGAGAATCTTCGTAGGATTCTCTTTTCGGTAAGAAGAAAGGGGAGAACTCCTTAAATCTATTCCTGATTGATCTTAAGTTTTTGGCGAAGGAGAAACTGTTCATGAAAACATCCTTCGTTTGGTATCTGGTAATTAGGGAAAGAATATTTAGGTATTACGGTGAAGAACATTCATGTAATGTCTTTTTACAGGCAATACAAATAATATTCCACTAGGGATGAACTCTTACGGTGAAGAACATTCATACAATATCTATTTACAGTCAATACAAATAATATTCCACTAGAGATGAACTCTTACAGTGAAGAACATTCATACAATATCTATTTACAGTCAATACAAATAATATTCCACTAGGGATGAACTCTTACGGTGAAGAACATTCATACAATATCTATTTACAGTAAATACAAATAATATTCCACTAGGGATGAACTCTTACGGTGAAGAACATTCATACAATATCTATTTACAGTCAATACAAATAATATTCCACTAGAGATGAACTCTTACAGTGAAGAAAATTCATACAATATCTATTTACAGTCAATACAAATAATATTCCACTAGGGATGAACTCTTACGGTGAAGAACATTCATACAATATCTATTTACAGTAAATACAAATAATATTCCACTAGGGATGAACTCTTACGGTGAAGAACATTCATACAATATCTATTTACAGTCAATACAAATATTATTCCACTAGAGATGAACTCTTACGGTGAAGAACATTCATACAATATCTATTTACAGTCAATACAAATAATATTCCACTAGGGATGAACTCTTACGGTGAAGAACATTAATACAATATCTATTTACAGTCAATACAAATAATATTCCACTAGGGATGAACTCTTACGGTGAAGAACATTAATACAATATCTATTAACAGTCAATACAAATAATATTCCACTAGAGATGAACTCTTACGGTGAAGAACATTAATACAATATCTATTTACAGTCAATACAAATAATATTCCACTAGAGATGAACTCTTACGGTGAAGAACATTCATACAATATCTATTTACAGTCAATACAAATAATATTCCACTAGGGATGAACTGTAACGGTGAAGATCATTCATATACATACTATATTCACATAATAATAACAATTTTACCGAAATTCAGATTTAAATGTTTAAAGATGTTATGAATATGAATACTTGCCCTTCTAATTATCAAGAGTAGCATATAATCAATTATTAAAGAATAGCTGTCTTTAAAAGAATTACTGAAAGTCACTTACTTTTCAATGAAATCTTCATTTTCATGTTCAACATCAGAAGAAGGCTTTTCAGTTTTTCCTCTAATACTCTGTAGCAACCGATTGTTTCTGCTGATACCTTTGGGATCTAAAGGTTCATTGCCACCTATTTCGAAACATTTAACACTTTTTCCATTTGAAAAGCATTCAAATCTATCATCTTCAATCTCAAATGATGAATACTGGGTTTCAGATTTCACCAAGCATCCCAACACCAATAGGCTGACCAAAACCCAGATCTCCACCCTGGGTGTCATCATCGTAATTGTCAAGTAAGAGTGATGTGCACTATCTAACTGTACGGTGTTGAGAGCAGTGGGTAACTGACTGATAAGATCAACAACAGAGTGTTGTAATAATGTTATTGACAGCAAACTCTATTAGAAGTCTTCGTCTTGAATGACGGGATGTCTATTTCTAAGTTTCTGAGGCGATTAGTAATAATTCTTATCTCTGAACTTTGAAATACTGAAGAAATTTCCTAACTATCACGTGAGCATGTTTATCATTAATTGACCGACTGGATATTGTTTCATAATTTATGTTTTTTCTTTATAGATAAATTATGTATAGGAAAATTGTAAAGGATTAATGTTTTTACGAGTTGGCTAAAATATGTTGAAAATACCACATCTGGATAATTTTCTGTCCAAGAGGTCCGACGAAGTCACAAATCTCTCATATTCTCGACTTCGTCCCTGAATCCAATTTAAACCAAACAAAAATTTCGATAAGTGAAAATTTACCAAATTTAAATTTACAAATGAATTTAAAGAAAACGATTTCACCATCAATGGAATCACATATTTTATAATTTTCATTGGTATGTTAATGGTGTGATTAATTCTTTTAAATGATAGTTTGATAGTTAAAAATTGTCTTAGGAAACTACGATATTTGAATTACTAAACCTTTCTTTCAAGACGATATATTTTTAACTAAAAAGAAAGAGTAAGTAAACTATTTACCGCTAGCTAGATAGCTGTCACTATATGTCTATCTACCAACAGCTATCGGTGTTTACGAAATATCGTTAACAGGAACTTGTAACATAGATTATTTATCGTTAACGCGTCATTGATAAGATAGTGTGATAATTGTTATCAAGGTATACTACTTTGTCAAGTAATTGGCTCGATTATCTCATTGCCTATTTGTCTTCCATTAAGACCGTTAGCAGCTCTACATAGTAGATGTGCTGTTACCGTTACGTGTTAGTTATCTTGCAGTGACGAAATTAAAGGATTTGCCTTTAGATAAAATGTTAATCATATTTATAGATATATTAATTGAGATTGTTTTCTGTTTCATCATAATTAAACTTTTCTATTAAAAGGTGTAATTTAATTGGCAGGTAAACAATGAACAATTATTATAAAATTATTAATCTTAAGTTAAAACGGTAATTGCTCTATTAGTAATATTCAATTATACGTATAAAATCATTTGTTCATTTATGATGAATAATATAATTAAATTAAATTGCATACATATTCATACAACCTTATAAAAGTCTATGACATTGAATGAATATAAATATTATTTTATATATTTATTATATTTAAAAATAGGATCACCTGTAGAATCCGCACCCCTAGTCTAGTTTGGGGTGCAGATTGTACAGGAGTGAAATCATTGGGGTGCAGATTGTACAGGAGTGAAATCATTGGGGTGCAGATTGTACAGGAGTGAAATCATTAGGATGTGGATTGTACAGGAGTGAAATCATTGGGGTGCAGATTGTACAGGAGTGAAATCATTGGGGTGCATATTGTACAGGAGTGAAATCATTGGGGTGCAGATTGTACAGGAGTGAAATCATTGGGGTACGGATTGTACAGGAGTGAAATCATTGGGGTGCGGATTGTACAGGAGTGAAATCATTAGGATGTGGATTGTACAGGAGTGATTGTCCACATGTGATCCAATTCTAAATTAAAGATTTTTCTTTAATACTTGATCACCAATTATGTAAACCTATATATGTTATTGAATCATTTTCAGAGAAAAATAAGAAATTAATAATAAGGTAGTTGAATGATTTAACCATGCATTCAGTTTATTTTCCAATATTCCTGTTGATTTCCACTAACATTTTGACAATACATTGTAGAAGTGATTCTGAACATTTTTCATCACCCTATCAAATTGGTAAATCTTTGAGAGATGTTGGGCAAGACGCCGAAGATAACAATATCCCTGACAGTATGTTGGATCGTTTGAAAGATGTTTTGGAAAACGTAGAAGTCAAAAATATCTCGAAAAGTATGTCGAATCATTTGAAAGATGTTTTGGAAAACATCGAAGATGACAATATCCCGACCAGTACCCTAATAAATCGTATACCTAACACAATCGTAGATCCAGGTATTTCAAACACTATCAAGAAAATTAGAGAAAGGAGTCTACTCCTGCTAGAAGATCATGAATCTGAAGAACCGGCTTACAAGTGAGTGAAATGTGTAACAGCACATCATATGATCTTAATATTCCATATGAGAAATATTAATTTTTAATTTTAAGAAAATTCCAATTTCAAGAAAATTCCAATTTCAAGAAAATTCCAATATCAAGAAAATTCCAATATCAAAAAAATTCCAATTTCAAGAAAATTCCAATTTCAAGAAAATTCCAATTTCAAGAAAATTCCAATTTCAAGAAAATTCCAATTTTAAGAAAATTTCAATTAAAAAAAATTAATTAAAAAAAATTCAATTCTGAGAAAATATCAATTTTCATATAATTTCAAATTTCATAAGATTTCAATATTCATGAAAATTCAATTTTCATAAAATATCCATTTGCATAAACTTTCAATTTTATTAAACTTCCATTTTTCATAAACTTCCAATTTTAAATGTTAGTGTTCGTTATATTTGAATTTCGTAAGATTTGAATTTTCGTATAAATTGAATTTTCATATAATTTGAATTTTCGTATAATTTGAATTTTTGTAAAATTTGAATTTTTGTAAAATTTGAATTTTCGTAAAATTTGAATTTTCGTAAAATTTGAATTTTCGTAAAATTTGAATTTTCGTAAAATTTAAATTTTCGTAAAATTTGAATTTTCGTAAAATTTGAATTTTCGTAAAATTTGAATTTTCGTACAATTTGAATTTTCGTACAATTTGAACTCTCGTAAAATTGAACTTTTTTAAAATTTGAATTTTCGTAAAATTTTGAACTTCTGTAAAATTTGAATTTTCGTAAAATTTGAATTTTCGTAAAATTTGAATTTTCGTTAAATTTGAATTTTCGTAAAATTCGAACTTTCGTAAAATTTAAATTTTCGTAAAATTTAAATTTTCGTAAAATTTAAATTTTCGTAAAATTCCACTTTTGCTGAGATATATTCCAATTTTTAATTTCAGATACCAAGCGAAAGCTAACAACAAGAATGACTTTTTCATCAACTCTGAGAACATAAAGGCAGAGTTCGCTGAAATCAGCGGCTACTTCCTACCCAGTCCATCGGACTACGAAGGCTACACCCCAATCATCACAACACAGTGCCAAGAAGATGTGGACAAGATGCACAAAGTCCTAGCAAAGCTTGACAAATTCACTGAAAAAGACAAATGGGCTTTGGATAGTAAGTAGAAAATTATGATGAGTCATTGTGGTGATTCTATTTCGAATGATATTATAATCATAAAGAATACATAATTTGAGTACAAAATAAAATCGTCTTATTTGTTTATTTCGAAAAATCAGACTGGTTCATGACTAGGGTTGTGACAACATGCCTTCAAAATCACAAATTCTCAAAATACTAGACTGAGAGAATTAAACAGTATTGAATGGTTGAATGGTTCTAAACCAGCGGTGTATAGTATTCGATACCATACCATTTCGTCTATGATATTCTAAAGATTTATGATTTTGAAAGCATATTGGCACAACGCTATTCATGACCTATGTTGAGCGACACTTACTTGTTTTCACCCTTTCTAACACTCTTTTTCTCTTCAGTGTTCGACTCTTGGGGCAAACACTACAACGCTGTGCTCTACGGCAACTGGAACGTAATGGGTTTCTTCGAACAGTGTCTCAACACCTCAAAGACTTTTTCCTTTCCCGAACACACAATAACGGGAAAAGTCTGTGTAATTGACACAGGTGCATTCGCGTGAGTTGTAGAACGCCGAGGCTAACACACCGGTTGTCAAATGTTTCATGGACAGACATTTCGTCGAGACTTTTCGTCGACAGACATTTCGTCAACAGACTATTCGTCGACAGACATTTCGCTAACAAATTTTAATAAAGGGTATATTAAACGCACTGCCATGTATGTACAAAGGGGGCGTGCCCCCCCCCCCCCCCCACTTCCCATCCCAAACCCTCACCTAGCTCATACAACAATCAATAAGTACAATAAACTAGTGGATACAACAAACAACATAATTGATATTTATGTTGAGTTTGTTAATATCCCCTAAAAAAATTCTTTGACGAAACATCTAATATTCTGTCTACGAAATTTTGGTCGACGAAATGACTGTGGACGAAATCTTTGTCGATGAAATGACTGTGGACGAAATCTTTGTCGATGAAATGTCTGCGCACCAACAGACTGGGAATATTTGCTCAGTGTGTTCCCAATACAGACTCCAATGAATCTAATATTAGCTTACTGGACCTAGGTTCGATATCCTACTAAAGTTTAAAGTTTTTTTATCTTTGTATTTTGATATTTAGTGATGATGAGATTTTGCATTATCATTAGAAGATCGTGGAAGTATTCCGAAAGTAGGCTAACATAAATCTTGTTTTGGTGATCGGAAATTTCTAAAAATTCGTGTACTATGATGTTATAAATGCTTAATAGCTTATATTATCAGGCTAACATTTTTCTTCGTTGCAGACCCACAGCTTATATCGCACCCAAATACACTACATGCGTACCAGATTCTTGTACTACTAAGGACATTAAAGTAAGTTACTTAGCATGTATAATGCTTATCATATTCATTTAACCGTGTCCTACTTCTACATGCGACTCTGACGTCAAAATGACATCGATAGTACTCATTATATTGAATTAGAGTTGTATTATGTTAAAAGAACAGGTTATATTTCATGTTATAAGAAGGCGAGTATGTCGTTGTAAATATTCGGACAGTTTTTTTTCTTGCTCTGCGGTTTTTAAATTCAGATTTATTTGAACGGTTGACTTTCTGCACTGGTGCTTTTTGCCCCGGTGCTGCACTGTTTTTTTACTGCGTGTTATTTTGCACATTTTTTTTCCTGTTACCATTCGTACCACCCCGTAGCCACTAAGCTTTTATTTTATTATTATTTCTTTTAATATAGTAATTTAATAATCATAACAAATAATCCCTACTTTTCCTCAGAAAAGTGTCAGAAGATCTTTGGTCGAGTATGGCTACATTGTTGAAGATATTTACTGCTATGACAGACAAACGGAACCGGAGTGGGACACTTGGGTTACTGTCTCAGTGTGAGTAAAGAAAAATTGTAAAAAATTAAATAGAAAAGATGAAATTTAAATTTAATACAAAAATTATGATGCTTTGTAATTTTTTTCATTTATTATTTTAATTCTTATAATAGATTAATTATAAATTAATCTATTTTTATAAACACACTCATAGTATACACAGATATGGTACGTACATTTAAAAAACACCGGAATTTAAGGCTGCCTTAAATCGAGTTTCATAAAAGTCGAGATAACGAAGGGAAAACTGGGAAAAATGCTACTCCAGGGGTACTCTGCCCCACTCTACTGATCTATTATTAGTTGCAACACTTTGCTAATATCAGTGGAGCTACGTCAGAGTACCTCTGTCTCCCAAGCGAAGCAGGAAGTAGTTACGAGACCTATTGGAGCAAGCCATGATGTGCCCCTTGGTTCAAAAGAATCTTCATATTATTTTAAAAAAAACTTAAATACGTATTACCCTCACCGTTCCATTGACAACCGATTTTAAGGAGATTTAAAATACTCCAAAAATTGTGTCGACGGTGAGTCACTTTGGACAACTCAAGTAGGTTGATAATGTTTTAATTTTCATATATCTTATTGATATACATGGATCCTTTTATTTTTTTTATTATCGTTATTTTTATTTAATTAAAAAAAATTATTATTATTAACATTGTTATTGTGAAGATTCACCCATTACTCTACATGGAGTGTCGTGTAAGTGTGAATTAAGATAATTGAAAATGAACACTTCGGAAGATGAGCAAAATGCTACCTTGAATATATCCGCTGGTAAAATGCCTCTACACCAAGTTATAGATGCATATTGTTTCCGTACGTCATGTGACTTGGGAATAGTATTTGAAAATGCCGCTTCAATAGCTCAGCATTGTGTAGATGTGATGCTTTGCGTTTGAAGATTCCGTCCTGAAACAGGATGTAGAAGAAGTTCACCATTTCTTGAATCCTGTGTGTTCTCTAAATAGGCTTTCAGGCTCTGTACTGGACACAATGGATGGCTAGTTCCTTTTATTCTTAGCTCTCGGATCACATCACAATGTTTGGGAGAGCTCATGATTCTCGTTGGTTCTTATGGAGAAACTTCGGCCACACTGGTATGACAACTTCAGCACCATTCCTTAGGAACATTAAACCCTGCCTGAACATTGCAGCAAGTTCCGAAAATCGATTAGCTGAAACCAAAGCTGTGAAAAACATTGTCTTCTCAAGGATATTCTTCAGCTCCGAAGAGTAATTGTCAAACTCTGCACCTTGTAATCTGAGTAACACTGGGCTCAATTACCATTGCGGCAAAATACGAACCTTGGGAGGTTTGTCCAGAAGTTGTGCTCTTGCTAGAAGACGGAAATCTTCAGTGGTCACGTCTATTCTAAATTTGAAGGTCTTGCTAGAGTCCCTCTACCACTCTCAAAAGGTTCCTCTAGGAATAGGAGAATTCGAGATTGGGACAGGAAATTAAATTATCTTTCCCTATTCCAGTTTTGGAGGCGGCGCCATGCAATCTCATGTTGTTTCGATGTTGATACCCGATAGGCTGAATTTAGTCTGTTTGCCTCCTTTGTTCAGCACATATTCGCGTAGCACTCATATAAAAATTCCATGCACGAAGAGGTGAGAAATCTCCTAAATTTCCCGTTCCTCTTGCCCTGAATGTATTGGAAAGGGGGATCCTGGATGACTATTGACTACCGTGACCTCTCTTGTAGCATGTTAAACCACGGTTCATTCGGGTACCACGATGCAACGATTACTAAATGTGTGCCAAATGCTCTCAGAATCACTAAAACCTTCAAAATCAACTGCGCTAGTGCAAAAGCATTTCGAAAAGTTTGGTATAGTAACACGTTGTGTGGAGTGGCCATTAAATCTACCTCTAACGGACCGAACCTCCTTAGCATTTTCTTGAAGGTTTTCTCCGTTAGATTCCATTCTCACAAGTGCATCCGCTGTTGTATTCAGGGGCCCAGGAATGTAATTGACTGAAAGGGACACCCTCTTCTGTACAAGAGCTTCTTGAAGTTTTTTTTTCCATATCCTGAGACCTTCGTGATCCTCGATTCTTTATGCAGTAGAAGTTTAGTTGATTGTCCGTGGACAACGCCAGTGTTAACCCCACTGGAATCAGTTGTGACTGAACTGAGATGAGAACTGCTACCAGTTCTTTTACATTTATGTGCCACAATTTCTGTTGAGGGGACCAGATACCTTGTAAAGACTTTCTCTCCCCAGTATGTGCCCCGTAACCTTCGTCAGAAGCGTCCGTCCAAAGAAGAGCTTTCGGTATCTCTCGTCTGAATTTAGCCCTGGTTGACAGATTCACTTGATCTGCCTGCCACTGTAACGTCTTGCGTAATTTCTGGCTGGGACAAATTAACAAATCCCTTTGGTTCCTGTTGGTTTGTGAAACCAATCGTATGTATCGGTGTGAGTGAAATTTTCCTCAGAATAAAACTTGTCCGGCAAATGCCATTAGACTCTGGATCTCCTCTAGTTGTCGTAAAGAGCTGTGCTCTCGTAATATCAGCTCCCATGAGCGATTGGATAGCTTGAGAATACTGTTTGATGGTAAGGCTAAGAGTCCAAGATTTACTAACCAAGGAACGCCGAGCCAGACCAAGTCCTGGACTGGTTGGATTTCAGACTTCTCCCAGTTTAAGCAGAATCCTAACTGCTAGAGGATTTCCACGCATTTCTTTACCGCAAATTGTAGGTCACTTGGAGAGTCCGCCTATATTATACAATCATCGAGGTAGAATAAGGCTCTTATGCCTTGTTCCCTTACTTTGCGTAAAGGGAACACCACCAGGCGAGTAAACACGTAAGGCTGCGCGCAGACCAAAAGCGTTTTTGCGTGAAGCTGGCAAGAATGCTTGCAGGCATGAACCGTGCTACATGTTATTCCTACTGAACTGCGCACACACAAAGCAGTAAGAGCAAGCGCGAAAGCTAGCATTAAAGCTTGAAAGCGGCAACTGACTCCAAAGATGGTTTCACGCAGCTTTATGAGGCTATGAGCAGCCAGTTACATTGTTACCTGCCAGATGCCACACGAGAAGGGTGTGTGCGTCTCCCTTCCAGGAATTCTGCTAATTCCTAAAAATATCAGACACCGATCGATTTGGTGGACAATATATTGATAAAAATAATTAATTTTGAACCTATCGAAAATAAATTTTTATTCATCACTACGAAAGAAATATATTTATATAATGGTACTTTAAATACATTTATGTAATTATTTTACATTGTATATTACTTATTGAATGGAATTTTATAATATTAGGAAAGTTCTGAGTTATCGGACATATTCCTCATTTTCGATAATGTAAGAAAAATATTCATAATAATTACTATTTAAATAGTTTCTTTAATGATTTTTTGTTACATAATCGAAAATGTAGATCTGTCCAACAAATCAAAACCTACCTAACTGAACTATAAATCATGGTTAATGAAAAATATGAATCGTTAAATTAATTAGCATTAATTTTGGGAGGTGGGTGGAGCGCAATCACAAATACACCCCACCTTACGACTCTCATCTAGACACTACCTGCTCTAATGCTGCTATTTCACGCTTTTGGTGTGCGTGTCTCCTTCTTTTCACGCGTGCCAGCCAGCTTGCAAGCTTGCTATAACGCTTTTGATATGCGCGCAGCCTAAGGGGCGGACGAGAGACTGAACATGAGGGCTCTAAAGAGAAAAAAAGGTCCTTTCCGTGTGTGAACGCTAGGTATTTCCTCAGGTGAGGATGAACTGCCACGTGGAGGTATGCATCTTTCACATCTAATTTTGCCA
Source organism: Caprella mutica (assembly GCA_947561585.1). NCBI lineage: Eukaryota > Metazoa > Arthropoda > Malacostraca > Amphipoda > Caprellidae > Caprella > Caprella mutica. Next base: position 344,999 of record CANNZV010000363.1, on the reverse strand, counting down.
TCCAGGCGCCCGAAGTGATAGTTTCCCTTAACGTTATGTGGTTGGACGTCTTGAAGGACAGAGTTGGGATAAATTTGTTTAGACTCTTTAGATCTAGAATTAGTCTTAGGCTGCCGTTCGCATTTGGAACGCCGAAAATAATTGATTTGTAACACTGATTCCTGGTTGATCCCATTATCACCTTGTCGATTAAGATTTTTTCCACCAAGGGAGATAATTCTTCTTTTGGTTTTGAAAATATGGAAAGTCTCAAAGATGGCCTTATGGATTCCCATTTCCAGCATGAGGCACTTCTCCATTTGCGGGCAAAGTTCCATAATCTCGCTCCCACCGGATAGTCAGGCAACAGATTTCAACAGATTTTATTGGTTCCAGATCGACTGCCGCGTGATTGGGAGAACGATTCATTCTTGTTCTTGCGAAATGAAGATTCTCTTGTATGACCTCCAAGTTGAGATGAAATATTTGTATGAGAATTCCCTATGAACGTAGAGTATCCTATGTTAATTGTGTTTCCTTTAACTCGTGAATGACCCATGTAGGGTATTTGACTACTCCCTAACGTCTGTCCTTCAAATCGAGATGCGTTACTCGTGTAATGTCTGTTTGCTCTTACCATACGAGTGTTTCGAACATGTACATAAGATCCTCGAGTTTTGGTTCCGTAACCTTGTACATTTCTCTGAGATCCTATCTAAGCTCTTGAGCTAGATGCATGATGGCCACCTCCAACTCTTTTAGTGTGCCAAGTACCATCTATTTTTACCTTGTCTAGATGCTGATATAGCTCTTTCCTCAGTTTTCTTCGACCACAATGAGTGTGTGAAAACGTCCCCTCTAATAAAACGTTTTTGACAGACTCAGTCTTGATGGGTTCACATTCCCCTCTCCTAATTCCAAGTCTTCCCTCTATAAACCTTCTAGAGAGGTTTGCAATGGAGGGTTCAAATAGAGAAGTTTTCTTTAGTGCGTTGCGCACCAGAGAAAAATGAGTGTATCGGCATCATTGAGAGATTTAAAATCTCTCATGTTTTCCGGCTCAGCTCAGATTTCTAATACTTTAAAGGCGACACTTTGAGAGTGTCTTTATCTGCCCATTCTTTCTTCATTCTGTGGGTGTTACCTTCTACACAGATGAAAAAGTTTACTCATATCTAATGGATCATCAAATTAAGTTTTGAATCAATTTATTACGTGAGTTGGTTGGACTATATTCATGTTTTCAAGTGTGTTAAAACAACTATGATGTGATGTGCCATCAAACATTAGTTAATTCAATTCATTTTATAGAATGAATCAACTTACTACGAGAGTTAAAAGTTACTTTTTTGATAATTTTGAAGTATGTTGAAACAACTATGACAGAGTGCGTTGTAGTAACTCACAACAACTGTTAATACAATGTATCTAGTGTATACATTAACTTACTATGCGAGTTGGCAAAACTTTTTTGAAGTTTAGGAGCAAGTCAAAACGACTGTTTTGTTTTAACCCACGTCAATTTAACTACTTTTAAGTAGTACCTGCAACTCACCAAGTAGGTAGGCGCAAAAATAACCCATTCATATGAGTCAAAACAAATCAAATTTGATTTGATTCAACTAATCCTTTGTCTGTGTGCAAGGGTCCTGATAACACACCTGCTTTAAATGGCACACGAGGCGCTTTTATGCAATCCAGAAAACGTTTGGTCTCCTCATCAATCCCCTCCATCTTCAACAGAAAAGCGCTAGTGGGAGACTCAGGAATATTCATTCCTACCATCGATTTTCCTCTGTCGGAAAGGGCAAAGGCCAAGGTTTTCCATTCCTTCCCCATGTCTAGCCCACAATAATGAGTATTATGCTTATTTTGATATGCATCATTTCAAATTATTTCAGTTCAGTAGGATTTAAAAACTTGTTGAAAAATATAGTTGATTGAAATTAACAGGGCCTCAATTTACCTGTGTAACCCTATTCGAATCAATAATATATTTGAACTGATGTAGGATCAAAAAGTTACGGTTTCTTTATCAAAAACTTTGGTTTATTAAAGTCCAGTATTTTTATTGAACTCTTGTACTTTTCCTGTACTTCTCAAGTTCGGTACCTACTTTTCACAAGTTCGGTACTTTTCACAAGTTCGGTACTTTTCACAAGTTCGGTACTTTTCTCAAGTCCGGTACTTTTCAAAACTCCGGTACTTTTCAAAACTCCGGTACTTTTCAAAACTCCGGTACTTTTCAAAACTCCGGTACTTTTCAAAACTCCGGTACTTTTCAAAACTCTGGTACTTTTCAAAACTCTGGTACTTTTCAAAACTCTGGTACTTTTCAAAACTCCGGTACTTTTCAAAACTCTGGTACTTTTCAAAACTCTGGTACTTTTCAAAACTCTGGTACTTTTCAAAACTCTGGTACTTTTCAAAACTCTGGTACTTTTCAAAACTCTGGTACTTTTCAAAACTCTGGTACTTTTCAAAACTCTGGTACTTTTCAAAACTCTGGTACTTTTCAAAACTCTGGTACTTTTCAAAACTCTGGTACTTTTCAAAAGTCCGGTACTTTTCAAAACTCTGGTACTTTTCAAAAGTCCGGTACTTTTCAAAACTCTGGTACTTTTCAAAACTCTGGTACTTTTCAAAACTCTGGTACTTTTCAAAACTCTGGTACTTTTCAAAACTCTAGTACTTTTCAAAAGTCAGATACTTTTCAAAACTCCGGTACTTTTCAAAACTCTGGTACTTTTCAAAACTCCGGTACTTTTCAAAACTCAGGTACTTATCACAAGTCCGGTACTTTTCACAAGGTTAGGTGTCTATACAACCGCAGCCATAGTTCTCTTTAATAGTTTTCCCCGAGGTATGAGGAAGGAGAACATAGATTCTACGTTTCATAGAATCATATTTTTTTATTTACGTAATTTAGAGAAGCAAAGGTCCAAGTGACTGCATGCCAAGGTAATTAGCAGGAGTGAAGGCTTATTCACCGTTGATGTGTTAAGTAAATAGCATTAAGCTAATTTGTTCACTACGTGAAACAAAACAAACTATCACCCACTAAAACCACAGGTAAAAACAACACTTCAATCACTTGGAGTACAATTACACTTAGTTGTTGACTGAACGAGATTCGAAAATTAACTGATGAGCTGAGCGGCTACGCAGCCTTATATACACGAACGGGTAGCATTTCAGTGTTTTTAAATGTACGTACCATATCTGTCTATACTATTAGTGTAACGATTCTAAACTGTCCCAAGCCAAAATGTTGACGAACCTGAGGGTTGTAGTGCTAACGACAGAGGTACTCTGACGTAGCTCCACTGATATGATATAATAACAATCATAAGCTAAAATTAAGAATAATTAATATATTTTCTAAAGTAAATATAATTGAATTAAACTGTTTTCTTGAGTACAAAAATTATTAAAGATAAATGTTTTCAATTATCTCTTTTCCCTGCATTAATTAAAATGTATTGCTTACCTATATCAAAATAGTACGGTAAATGCTCAAATACCCTTAAATGCTCAATTACCGGTAAATGCTCAAATACCCTTAAATGCTCAATTACCGGTAAATGCTCAAATACCCTTAAATGCTCAATTACCGGTAAATGCTCAATTACCGGTAAATGCTCAATAACCGGTACAACCACTTAATAAAATGCATTTTCTAATAGATTATCATATAAATATTATGAGGAAGCTTCGATTTAGTTGACTGTTCCCTATTCTCGATCATTTAAGAAAAAATATTTAATAAATAATATTATCCAACTTTCACACCCATTGGTATACAAGATACCTGCAGGTATCATGGATACCGATTGGAAAAATGGTAAATTATTAATTTAATTTAATTATCTTTTCTCGCATTTATTCAAACTAACTTTTGCTTAATATTTTTTTTTTCATTTACATTATTCTTATTAATTATTTTTAAACTGTACTTTAGTTACTTTTTGGATTGAGAATAAAGTTATATTTTGCTAAATTGATCATAGTCAGCAGTGCGCTATTTGCCCCTTTCACTTATAAATTGGAAAACATTTTTAGGTGGTTAAAATGTTAAGGTGTTTGAAATTTTTGGTGGTTAAAATTTTTAGGTGGTTAACTTTTTTAGGTGTTTAAAATTTTTAGGTGGTAAAATTTTTAAGTGGTTAAAATTTTTAAGTGGTTAAAATTTTTAGGTGGTTAAAATTTTTAAGTGGTTAAAATTTTTAAGTGGTTAAAATTTTTAAGTGGTTAAAATTTTTATGTGGTTAAAATTTTTAAGTGGTTAAAATTTTTAAGTGGTTAAAATTTTTAAGTGGTTAAAATGTTAAGGTGTTTGAAATTTTTGGTGGTTAAAATGTTAAGTGGTTTTTAATTTTTGGTGGTTAAAATTTTTAGGTGGTTAAAACTTTAAGGTGGTTAAAACTGTTATTTGGTTAAAATTTCTGCTTGGATGAATTTCATAAATATGATCATAGGCAAGAAGGAGTCATTCCTGGGATATTCCCTCAATTTCCCAGGAATTAATCCTTCTTGCCTGGGATATATCTGATAATGTTTTCTCTCTCAGAGTGGTTATATGTGTGATGACATTACCTGTCATTTTGGCTACTTTTGCCGACATTGCGTTTGGTAAGTACACCCACCTTGAAAATGATAGCCAATGGAAAGAGACAGCGCCATCACACGGACAGTCCATCAGCAAAACACTTAATGACGTGCAATTACGGTAAAGACTCTATCTAAGATTTTAAGAAATGTTGATAGTCAAATATGGTAGAGGATAAATCTTTACTCACTAATGGTGGATAGGTTCTTTACCACATTTTCCGTATAGTTACTGCTATGATATGATGTCATTGTGATGGCGCTCTCTCTTTGCATTGGTTATCATTATTTAACATAATTGTTGAATTTCTATCCTTTTTTAGCTCTAACTATAGCATATATATTTCCAATGGTAATTAGAATAGAATAATTATTTGTTTCATATTGAAAAAGTAAATTTTATATACTATTGCTTTAATAAAAAAACATTTTTTTAATTACTTCGACACGTAACTTTCATTACATGATAACTTTTAATTTAATTAATTTTATTAGTATTTCTATTTGTTCAATTTTTCATGCAACATTAGAACATTAATGAGTATACAAATAATAACAAACATTTTTCAACATACATTTTTTTGAACATGAAATTTTATAACATACGTTTTTCAACATATATTTTTTAGCACATTTTTTAACATACATTTTTTGAACATACATTTTTTCAACATACAATTTTTTGAACATACATTTTTTATCAGATTTTTTAACATAAATTGTTTTACTTTCATTTTGTTTTGTTTTCTTGGTAGATTTTCTTCACTTTTTTTAGCATATTTTCATACGGTTGCAGACGAGAAGCCAGTGTGGGTGGGAATTTTTTCTGCCTACACCAACCTGGGTAAAATAATGACAGTGAAGATGAACAACCCGGGGGAAATATCTTGCCTGCATGCAATAAGGTGAGGGGGGGGGGATGGTTAAAGTGGGGGTATGGTTAAAGTGGAGGAATTGGTTAAAGTGGGGGAATGGTTAAAGTGGGGAATTGGTTAAAGTGGGGGAATTGGTTAAAGTGGGGGAATGGTTAAAGTGGGGGAATTGGTTAAAGTGGGGAATTGGTTAAAGTGGGGAATTGGTTAAAGTGGGGAATTGGTTAAAGTGGGGAATTGGTTAAAGTGGGGGAATTGGTTAAAGTGGGGGAATTGGTTAAAGTGGGGGAATTGGTTAAAGTGGGGGAATTGGTTGAAGTGAGGGAATTGGTTAAAGTGGAGGAATTGGTTAAAATTAAAGTATTAGTTAAAGTGGGGTAAAGGGGGGAAATGGGATATTTAGTTAAAGTGGGGGATAAATGGTTAAACTAAGTGGGGTAAGAGAGGTAAAAGGTTTACCTATAAGTGGGGTAAGTTTGGTATCAGTTAAAGTTATTTACCCTTTTCTTTACCCCCCACAGGGTTATTTCGATGTGTTGGGTTCTGATGTCTCACAATTACGGCTTCATATTAGGTTACGTCACTAACATCATGGAGATAACAGAGGTAAGGTAAAGGAGAACTTACGACGTGGACCAACAGTTGGGCCCAGGACAATTGGGCTTCGACAATTGGTCCCGCCGACAATTGGGCCCAAGACAATTGGGCCCCACGATAATTGGGCCGCGAATAATTGAGCCCCAAGTCAATTGGGCCCACGACAATTGGGCCCCGAGACAACTATATTACTTACAAATTTTACGAGTTAGGATGTAGCCAATAGAAAATAAGAATGTAGGTATTTTAAATATAACGGAATTATTGGAACATACAAATTGAATTAAAGTTAATGTGAATTATATGAAGCCTGTTCAATTTTCAATATTGAAGAGGTTTATGAATTATTATTAAAAAATGTATTCTCATTATCTCATTTTATCCCAACAACTGTTCAAACAACTGTTCAATGTAACGAATAGCCTTCAAAATGTACCCATTTTTTATCAAATATTTATATTTGTCAGACGATGTACACTAAACATTGGATCCATATGACATGCTTCAAAATAATAAGACTTATTTAAATACTTCAATGATTTTAATTACATATAGAAACATGAAATTAGCATATAAATGTGATTTAAGGGGTTTGCTAATATATACCTTATCAACTATATGAATCGAATTAAAAAAATATAAACATATTTTAAACATAAATATATACATTTCTTTATTGTGTCTTCTGCCCAATTTTTTTCTGGGCTTAATTGTTTTGGGGCCCAATTTTCTTATGCCCAATTGTCTTGGGGCCCAATTTTCCGGGGCCCAATTGTACAGGGCCCAATTGTCGTTGGGCCCAATTGTCTTGGGCCCCATTGTCGGCAGGCCCAATTGTAGTGGCCCAACTGTCGGGGCCCAATTGCCGTGGGCCCAACTGTCGGTGCACCACTTACGAGTTATTGGACAGTTACACATTTTCGATCTTAAGGGGAAAAAATTGCAATAAATAAAAAAAATTATACTCATTTCTTGTTTGATCGAAATTGTGAAACAGTCCGATAACTCGGAACATACCCTAGACATCATTTGCTGACCTATGAATCAGAGTGATAATTTCAAATCGTACGTGATATTAATTGATTTTTATTTATTCCCAAACTGTTGAAAAAAAAAGATATATAAATAATTGTATAATGATAATAATTTAGAATAATTTCCCAATATATCATTAATTTTCTCAGATGTATTTATTTTTACGGTCCAAAAAGAAAAATCGCACAGTAAAAGTAAATGAACATAGCACTCTAATTGTAGCTTTTTATATTTTAAAATATTTAGGCATATAAATATGATACAAATTGATCAATATAAAAAGCTTTGTTAATATTTTTATTTCTTATTCAGATATCAAATTTGCTATTTTTCATTATTCAATATTGAAATGTAGATATTATTTATCAAGATAATAAAATCAATAAAGTCACCTAAAGAATTAACAAATAATAGAGAAAAAACTTTATTGATTTTGAATTTTGACTTGATTTTAGTATCCATTATACTTCTTATATCCAGATAATAATAGTTTTAATATATATTATATTATTTATAATATAAGTAAATTAAAAAAAATTCGAACCGTAGAGGAGAAAGTTCGGTCCTCAGAAGTAAAGAGATCCATTTTCCCTTTCAGATACCATTACTATTCCCTATTTAGTACATAAATATTTTACAAACATATTTTTAACATAAAAATTTTTACATGCATTTTGTTTAGCACATTTTTTAACATGAATTTTTCTACCCACATTTTGTTTGACACATTTTTTAAAATAATTTTTTTTTACATACATTTTGTTTAGCACATTTTCTTGGTAGAAAATGGGAAATATAGGAAAAAGTAATATAGTATATAGGGAAAAGTAATGGTGTATACTAGTGGGCACCCGTGAAAAATGCACGGTAACGTGCATTACTTTTCCACCAGATCTCGGCAAAATGGTACACTCAGATAGTGTGGGCTGGCTACAGGTCCGTGGACACGTTTTTCCTCGTGGGCGGCATGCTAGTATCGAGGGCACTCCTCAAAAGAAACTTCTGCATCAGACCCAAACGTCCTCAACCCACTTCAACAATACCGTTACATGCATATAATACTGAAGAAACAAGCGAAAAAATAGGTAAACATCTATAGTTTGTCATGAATATTAAAAATAATTAATAGCCGATGTGATGTTACTCATTATTACAACCACTTATAGTTGTAAATAAAGTGCACAGTGAAGGGTTAAAATGACCATTAAAATGATGTTTTTGCTGATTCTTGTTTACATATTAATTATCTAACCTTATCTGCTTAGAGGATGTACCAGAAACTAAGAATAGCCTTGATCACCTCGTGACGATGGAGGAGCTTAGATCTCAAGACTTTCTGGCGACATGTGGCACTTTTCTTCAAACTTACAGTCTCTACGTCATCAACAGAATTGTGAGGTAAGATTTAAAATGTCATCCTGTTTAAGTTTTATACTGGGTTGGTTAATATAATTGACGAGTGGAAACGTCTAATTTAAAAAAGGTTTTTTATTTGTTTAGCTATCTTGAATATCACCACATACACAAGCAGTAGAGTCTTAGTAAAATGTTACAGTAGATAGTACAGATAGTGAAAGAGGGGATGGTCTGAGATAGGCTCAAAGCTCATATTTGCTAATGACTGAGCTCTACATCTATTACAGGCAGACCTCGCTCTAAGTCAAAAGTCGTACCTCACATTAACTTATAAATTGAACTTAAAGCGGGGGTGACTTTTAAATATTGAGTACAGTACTTCTGTTGTCTAAAATAAGGATATAGGAAATTCTGGTATGAAATTACGGATAATATATAAATAAATTTCATTTTATAACTTTTTGGGATAATGGTTCATTTTTTTATATTGTTTGTTTCACCCATTCTGAAAAGACTGGTGCCTGCGATCTTCCTGGTTACTATGTTCTGTTGTGGAGTTGCAATTCTCTTCATCGACGGCCCCAACACAATACCGTACATTCGAGACTTGAAGTCCAGATGTCGTCAGAATTGGTGGTTTGACATCACTCTTTTCACTAACATAATCTACAGTCACTACGCCAATGAGTGCATCGACGAGGGTATATGCAGAGAGTCGGGATGGGACTCTGTGAGTAATTCATGTAATTTACGCAAGGTGACATGAAATAAAACCCCTGTGCAAAAATTCGCCGCAGTTGAAAACCCCTAACCAAATACCACCCTGACAAATACCCCTGGACAGAAAAAAACGAGCAATGAACCCCCAGTGCAATAAACTCCTCGGCCAAATACCCCCCGGACAAAATAACCCCTAGCAAAAAACCCCCGGTTGATGTAAATAGGCTATTTCATTTTTTTTTTAATTTTCATTAATTTTTTATTAATAAAAATACCCCACCGGCCAGGTTTGATAGTGACAAAAGGAACACTTTACTTTTTTTACTATAAAATAGGTATACCTTTTTTGCTAAAAATTTGTCATATTTTTGGCGAAAATGTAATAATTACTGGTTCGCATTGAATAATGTTAAATATATCAATAAAATCAATTAGGATATTTATATAAACCGAGGTTATTTTGCACCGGGGGTTTTTTGCTTGGGGGGTTTTTGTACGGGGTATTTGTCCGTAAGTTTTATTAAACTGAAGGTTTTTGTCCGAGGAGTATTTTGCACGGGGGGGATTTGACCGCGGTTTTTTTTTGTCCTGAAATCATTACGCAAACTCTCAGGAAAGAGTACCTGTGATGATTATTTACAGTTTACTAATTGTAATGCTTGTAGATATTATAAAATTTGACTAGGGACACAAGAAAAATATCTAAAATTTGAAAATAATAGAAAATTAAAAACTGTGGTTTGTGAAATTAGCATCATCACAGAGACTCTTTTCTCTGATAGTACATCATCACAGTGACTCTTTTCTCTGATAATACATCATCACAGTGACTCTTTTCTCTGATAGTACATCATCACAGTGACTCTTTTCTCTGATAGTACATCATCACAGTGACTCTTTTCTCTGATAGTACATCATCACAGTGACTCTTTTCTCTGATAGTACATCATCACAGAGACTCTTTTTTCTGATAGTACATCATCACAGTGACTCTTTTCTCTGATAGTACATCATCACAGTGACTCTTTTCTCTGATAGTACATCATCACAGTGACTCTTTCCTCTGATAGTACATCATCACAGTGACTCTTTTCTCTGATAGTATTTTAGTATACTTGGTATAGTTTATAACTTCATAGCATAGTTTATACCAAGCTATAGTTTATAGCTTGGTATAGTTTATAGCGTCATGTACGGACGAAAACGAATATTATTCGTTAAAATTATTGCAATCTAGACTTGGTCAAATACTTGTTGGAAAGGAAGATACATTTTTGTGAAATTATGTTTAAAAGCTATAGCTTTTGAGAATTGAAGGAGAACACAATTGTTCTTTTCCAAAATTTTCCTCTGAACAAATAGTTTTTTTAACTCTTTCCGTAAATCTCTCAGTGTGAAGTGGTTATTCAACCAATTTCCAAAAACTATGATTATTTGGAAAGAAAACAAAATTTACTACAGTGTGAAGATGTAGAAAATTGAAATATGTTAATTAAAAAGGTGATTTAATCAATTAAAATGTCTGGGACATTTTTGTGGAACACCCGTTTAAATAGGTTTCCTAGTTAATTTTCGATGATTCTTCCACTATGATAATTTCTGTGCGTATCTGAAGAATTCAAAGATATAAGATGTGTGTATATATATTTTAAAGTGTTACGTTATATAAATATTTATTAATTGGTTCCATTATTGCTTAAGTGTTTTTCTCAGAAATTCTTTAAGATGATCTATCTATATTCATTAGCTGTCAAAATGTTATAAGTGAACTGTGTCCGTATTCTGCTAACAGTAGCCAAATTGGGGTACTTACCGTGATATTATATTACTAGAAACTCGTTATATAATTTTACTGCAGGTTAATTTAATAAAAACTAAATAAAGTGTAATCTAACCAATCGAGTTGCCATCATTGATCTCCATCCCGCTGGGAGAATCAATTTTGAGATCATTAAACTCTCAAAAACACAAAATTGACCGAGTATCATGCTGTGAATGGATGCACCGAACTTGCACATCTGAGGAGCGTATTGGAAGTTGGAGACTTGGCTCAGTGGTAACGAATAAAATGGTTAAGGCAGTTTAGGAAAGGTTGAGAAGAAACAAAAGGGATGCATTCAAAAGATGGCCACAGAACGAATGTGACAAACACTTCAATAAGAACCATCATCGCAATTCTTCACAACACTTCAGGACTTGAGAGAGCAATGATTCTTCTCAGAGAAGTGAAGGCGAGCATGGCAGTGCATGAAATCACTATTTCTAACGAGAAACTCTACAAAATTGAAACCAAATTCAACATTCAAAACGACAGAGATTATGTAAAGTCTTTAAAAGACACCCAAGATACTTTGATTTGCCGCCATTAAAACCGTCTTCTGCCATGGTGTAGACAGTTATCTCGAAAATTTGGTTATCTCCTCTGATTATCGTGGAACAAGATGTTAAAATGAATTTAGATTGCTTGATTGACATTATATCTCTTCTTGCTCTTTAAGAGATGAAGAAACGCTTCAAAGATTAGTCTTTCCTCTTCCATAAAGATGGTGCCCCTTCCCACACAAAGACTTAGGAGCAGCGAAATGTGTGCCTTCTTCAAATGCAAATTTAGGAATGTAGGAAATGAAGTCCTTTTCTGTTATTCATGCAAATGTTTATGTTCTGAATCAAATGTTTATCAATCAATAAAAGCTGCGTGCCTTGGTAAAAAATTCTGAGACAGAATCGAGTTAACCCTAGTAACCTAGCCATTGAGAGTTTGCTCAGTAACCTTGCCGCTGGCGCGTGCACGCCAGTCCTCACTGAAACTGATATAAAATATTAAAAAATTGTCTTTATGTTTATATAAACCATCATTTGCTATTTACACATCCATTGGTAAACACCAAAGAATAATTTTTGACTGTAACTCTATCTAATGTTTCTCTTCCAGTGCTTGGGACAATGTTGGTACATAGGTGTGGACTATGAGCTGTTCCTTTTCGCTCCCTTCATCATACTGCCCATGAAACTTATGAAGAGAAGTAAGAAAATTTAACACGTAAAGTGGGGTGGGACTTAACGTAGTGGAATATACCTAGGGTGGAATTTACCGGCTTGTAATATATCTAGGGTGGAATTTGCCGGGTTGTAATATACCTAGGGTGTAATTTACCGGGTTGTAATATACCTATGGTGGAATTTACCGGGTTGTAATTTACCTAGAGTGGAATTTGCCAGGTTGTAATATATCTAGGGTGGAATTTACCGGGTTGTAATATACCTAGGGTGTAATTTACCGGGTTGTAATATACCTAGGGTGGAATTTACCGGGTTGTAATATACCTAGGGTGGAATTTACCGGGTTGTAATTTACCTAGAGTGGAATTTGCCAGGTTGTAATATACCTAGGGTGGAATTTACCGGGTTGTAATTTACCTATGGTGGAATTTGCCGGGTTGTAATATACATAGGGTGGAATTTACCGGGTTGTAATTTACCTATGGTGGAATTTGCCGGGTTGTAATATACCTATGGTAGAATTTACCGGGTTTTAATTTACCTAGAGTGGAATTTGCCGGGTTGTAATTTACCTAGGGTTGAATTTACCGGGTTGTAATATACCTGTCACCTTCTCTTATATATGATCAAAAATGTGAAAACGTCCGATAATTCGGAACTAACCCTATATCTCTTTCACAATTTCCTAACTTATTATTTTCTCTACTTACAGATATACAAGTGCTGTACTTGTTACTTGTCATTTTGGTACTGTGCATAATACCAGGGGCACTTGTCGTGGATAAAGGCTACCAAGCCACGACGTTCATGACATCAGAGTAAGTCAACTAAAATACATACGAAACTATTATTCTTAAAGTATTTTGTCAAAATTATATATTCAACAATAAACTATATTTATGTGAAACAACAAATTTTGATAATTAAACTGAAAAACAGTTTATTGATTTTTTGAAATATTTCAAAACCCTCCCACGCGAAAAACCGACCCAAAAATAGATATTTCTGACAGTAATTTTACACCAGTTATTTGGCAAGAAATGGAGGACATGTAGAGGAAGTCGGTAGATAATAAGGAAGGAATTAAGACTAAATATTCATTTTATTATGGTTTGTTAATATGTCATAAAGGATTATTGTGCTAAATTTTTCTGTATTAAAAATTAATTTTGTTTGTGCGCATGCATACTTTTGACACCGTTTGCGTCAATCTTTTGCATCAATATTGATGAATTTTTTTCTGTTAAAAAAGTGGACAAACACAATGGTAATTTCAAAAAATCATTACGTTAGAAGTTTTTGAGATATATTAATTCAAAGTTCGGTTTCGTTTTTTTTTTTGACCTACCTTGTATATTATTCATTATTGGCCACAAAAATGTTTCCGCTTTTTCAAATACTTGTAAATCGTTAGCCAATGGACTAAAAAACTGTATCTTGGTCTCTTTTTCTCCGCTTATTATTGTACTATTAACTGGTGAAAACATTTTTGAACTGATGGACATAGTTTAAGAACAGGTAAGCAAAAGGTGAGGGTGATTATTTTTGTCATTTTGCAAAGGTTATTCTTAGAGCTAACTCTGTGATTTTTCTTACTAAAAGGGAAAAAAAATTAATGGTACACATTTTAATACAGGGTGCTTGCACTTCTTCCTTAGAAACTATTTGGAAATAGAACAACTTCAGTGACATTTTTATCTCATTGAAATTTACACTCTGAATATTCGTTCTTCCCATGTTCATCGCGGTGACAGGACAATAACCCCCCGTGCAAAAAAACCCTCGCGGTCAAAGAAAAACCCGTGCAATATACCCCCGGACAAAAAACCCCCGGACAATAAACCCCCCGGACAAATACCCCCTGGACAAATACCCCCCGGACAAGAACCCCCCAAGCAAAAAACCCCCGGTCGATATAAATAGCATAATTCATTTTAATTAATTTTCATTAATTTTATATTAATAAAATTACTATATGCTATAAATATAAAGAGATATAGTGCACCTAAGGTTAGATTAGCGGTCCGATTGGGGAAGTTTGGGGGGGGCTTGCCCCCCCCCCCCCCCCGGCCAGGTTTGATAATGACAAAATGTATACTGTACTTATTTTTACTATAAAATAGCTAATTATTGGGTATACCTTATTTTGCAAAAAATTTGTCATATTTTCGAATAAAATGTAATAACTATTGGTTCGCATTGAAAAATGTTTAATATATCAATAAAAATGAATTATGCTATTTATATAGACCGGGGGTTTTTTGCACCGGGATTTTTTTGCTTGGGGGGCTTTTGTCCGGGGGGTATTTTAGACGGGGGTTTTATTGTACGGGGTTTTTTTATCCGGGGGGTATTTTACACGGGGGTTTTTGACCGCGGGGTTTTTTTTGCACGGGGGGTTATTGTCCTGGAATCGTTCATCGCATGGTTAAGGCCCGTTTCACACTTGAATTTTTAACAACGCGGAAAAAAGCTCTTCTTCAAATGTGTTTACACTTGCGTTTTTTTCATCGCTGATGGAAAAATCACATTAGATTTTTACTTCAGCGAAGTGTTCACGCAAGTATGAACAGTTTAAGAAGAGCTTTTCTTCCGCGCTGTTAAAAATGTAAGTGTGAAGCGGGCCTTAACCATGCGAAGAACAAATATTCCTAGTAAAAATTTCAATGAGATCAAAATGTCACTGAAGTTGTTCAATTCTCGAATAGTTTCCAAGGAAGAAATGAAAGCACCCTGTATTAAAATGTCTACCATTATAATTTTTTTTCCTTCATTTCACTACCTTTTAGTAAATAAAATCACAGAGTTAGCTCTAAGAATAACCTTCGCGCAATGACAAAAATAATCACCCTCACTCTTTGCTTACCTGTTCTTAAACTATGTCCATCAGTTCAAAAATATTTTCACCTGTTAATAGTACAATAAGAGGCGGTGAAAAAGAGACAAAGTTACAGTTTTTCGTCCATTGGCTAACGATTTAAATGTATTTGAAAAAGCGGAAACATTTTTGTGGCCCATACTGTAATATACTGACAGTTTGATAATGGCTTGAAGAATAGAAGTTAACAGCCACTTTATATGACACGTTCTACCTAACTGTTAGTGTATTATAAATAAACGTTCGATGTAAAGGTACGTTTTGCATGCAGCGATCATCGTTCAGCGATCATCGCCCAGCAATAGGAATATCATTGGACTAGTGCTCAGCGATAAACGCTGAGCGATAATCGCTACAATCGCTGCATGCAAAACGCACCTTAACAGTCACAATAACCAAGCCCATTTCACTTCTCTCCCATAGCCAAATAGCAGGTTTTCTTCACTTCCTCCACGTGTACATTCAGCCTTACACGAGAGCCTCTCCCTACTTCGTGGGTGCCCTTCTCGCTTTGCTGCTACACTTCGCTGAGGAAGATAAGAAGGTAACTAGGTACCAATTATCGGACAGGTTCACATTTACGAACATACAAGAAATAATATTATTTGTCATTAGATAGGGTAGATAAGTAAAATAAAGAGTTTAAATAGTTATGTTATATAGCTGCTCCACATGTGATCGGAAATGTGTAACTGCCTGGTAATTCGTAGTTTAGACTAGAATATAAATGAAAAAATTCAGTTTATTCTGTTCAATTAAATTTATTATAATTGTTTTAATGAATCTATTGAATGTAATAAAAAATATATGAGTTAAAAATCTTATGGAATATTGAATTAATTGTATTTTTAAATGACTTGATAAAAATTCTTTAATAAAATATTAAGTTTGGTCACCAAACTGGTAAAATTTATTCCCCATGAAATTAGAAAAATTATTCATGACGTTCAAATTTTATAATAACGTTTTTGTCATTTATTCATTAATCAAATAATTTTTATATTAAATAAAGAAGCGATGTTATTAAGCCTTTATACTAAATATGAAAACTTGCCATTATTTAAAAATTGACTTTTTATATTATTTGAAATTAACCCTTTACCGTCTGGTTGTACTTTTATTCAACAGGTTGGACGGGAGGCTTTCTGGATGAAAATGTTGAAGAAAAAGGTAATCACTTTCCAATAGTTTGGTAATCAGAAAAAGTATGACTATTTTCTTTAACAATGGTATACTATAGTTGATATTTTTATTTAAATCCAGAAAGTTACAAACTTGTGGAAATTTAGGAGCAATTAAAGATAACGGACAAGAGTTCGTTATCTTTACCAGCTTCATTTCTGGTCCGTTATCTTTACTAGCTTCATTTCTGGTCCGTTATCTTTACTAGCTTCATTTCTGGTTCGTTATCTTTACCAACTTCATTTCTGGTCCGTTATCTTCACTAGCTTCATTTCTGGTTCGTTATCTTTACTAGCTTCATTTCTGGTCCGTTATCTTTACTAGCTTCATTTCTGGTCCGTTATCTTTACTAGCTTCATTTCTGGTCCGTTATCTTTACTAGCTTCATTTCTGGTCCGTTAACTTTACTTGGTTGAATTATTAAATATTTGACCAATACTTGGAATAAAAATATAATTTTTGGAATCATAGACACCACATTAAAGAATTTGAACAGAAGTTTTCTCAATTTTTTTACTACTCGTTTTTCACAACTTCAAAATGGATCACGTATTTTATCAATTGTTTCAATTAATAAAATATACAAAATTAATGTATAATCATTGATAATATCATTTATAAGGTTGTATATTTATAAAATACTAAAGCAAATATTGTTTAGAACTAAAAAAAGTTTTCTGGTCCGTTAACTTCACTAGCTTGATTTCTGGTCCGTTATCTTTACTTGGTCAGTTTCTGGTCCGTTATGTTTACTTGGTCAGTTTCTGGTCCGTTATCTTTACTTTGTCAGTTTCTGGTCCGTTATGTTTGCTTGGTCAGTTTCTGGTCCGTTATCTTTACTTGGTCAGTTTCTGGTCCGTTATCTTTACTTGGTCAGTTTCTGGTCCGTTATGTTTGCTTGGTCAGTTTCTGGTCCGTTATCTTTACTTGGTCAGTTTCTGGTCCGTTATCTTTATCAGCTTCATTTCTGGTCCGTTATCTTTACTAGCTTCATTTCTGGTCCGTTATCATTATCAGCTTCATTCCTGGTCCGTTATCTTTTCTAGCTTCATTCCTGGTCCGTTATCTTTACTAGCTTCATTTCTGGTCCGTTATCTTTACTAGCTTCATTTCTGGTCCGTTATCTTTATCAGCTTCATTTCTGGTCCGTTATCTTTACTAGCTTCATTTCTGGTCCGTTATCTTTACTAGCTTCATTTCTGGTCCGTTATCTTTATCAGCTTCATTTCTGGTCCGTTATCTTTACTATCTTCATTTCTGGTCCGTTATCTTTACTAGCTTCATTTCTGGTCGTTATCTTTACTAGCTTCATTTCTGGTCCGTTATCTTTATTAGCTTCGTTTCTGGTCCGTTATCTTTACTAGCTTCATTTCTGGTCCGTTATCTTTACTAGCTTCATTTCTGGTCCGTTATCTTTAATAGCTTCATTTCTGGTCCGTTATCTTTACTAGCTTCATTTCTGGTCCGTTATCTTTACTAGCTTCATTTCTGGTCCGTTATCTTTACTAGCTTCATTTCTGGTCCGTTATCTTTACTAGCTTCATTTCTGGTCCGTTATCTTTACTAGCTTCATTTCTGGTCCGTTATCTTTACTAGCTTCATTTCTGGTCCGTTATCTTTACTTGCTTCATTTCTGGTCCGTTATCTTTACTAGCTTCATTTCTGGTCCGTTATCTTTACTAGCTTCATTTCTGGTCCGTTATCTTTACTAGCTTCATTTCTGGTCCGTTATCTTTACTAGCTTCATTTCTGGTCCGTTATCTTTACTAGCTTCATTTCTGGTCCGTTATCTTTACTAGCTTCATTTCTGGTTCGTTATCTTTACTAGCTTCATTTCTGGTCCGTTATCTTTACTAGCTTCATTTCTGGTCCGTTATCTTTACTAGCTTCATTTCTGGTTCGTTATCTTTACTAGCTTCATTTCTGGTCCGTTATCTTTACTAGCTTCATTTCTGGTCCGTTATCTTTACTAGCTTCATTTCTGGTCCGTTATCTTTACTAGTTTCATTTCTGGTCCGTTATCTTTACTAGCTTCATTTCTGGTCCGTTATCTTTACTAGCTTCATTTCTGGTCCGTTATCTTTACTAGCTTCATTTCTGGTCCGTTATCTTTACTAGCTTCATTTCTGGTCCGTTATCTTTACTAGCTTCATTTCTGGTCCGTTATCTTTACTAGCTTCATTTCTGGTCCGTTATCTTTACTAGCTTCATTTCTGGTCCGTTATCTTTACTAGCTTCATTTCTGGTTCGTTATCTTTACTATCTTCATTTCTGGTTCGTTATCTTTACTAGCTTCATTTCTGGTCCGTTATCTTTACTAGCTTCATTTCTGGTTCGTTATCTTTACCAACTTCATTTCTGGTTCGTTATCTTTACTAGCTTCATTTCTGGTCCGTTATCTTTACTAGCTTCATTTCTGGTTCGTTATCTTTACTAGCTTCATTTCTGGTCCGTTATCTTTACTAGCTTCATTTCTGGTCCGTTATCTTTACTAGCTTCATTTCTGGTCCGTTATCTTTACTAGCTTCATTTCTGGTCCGTTATCTTTACTAGCTTCATTTCTGGTCCGTTATCTTTACTAGCTTCATTTCTGGTTCGTTATCTTTACCAACTTCATTTCTGGTTCGTTATCTTTACTAGCGTCATTTCTGGTCCGTTATCTTTACTAGCTTCATTTCTGGTTCGTTATCTTTACTAGCTTCATTTCTGGTCCGTTATCTTTACTAGCTTCATTTCTGGTCCGTTATCTTTACTAGCTTCATTTCTGGTCCGTTATCTTTACTAGTTTCATTTCTGGTCCGTTATCTTTACTAGCTTCATTTCTGGTCCGTTATCTTTACTAGCTTCATTTCTGGTCCGTTATCTTTACTAGCTTCATTTCTGGTCCGTTATCTTTACTAGCTTCATTTCTGGTCCGTTATCTTTACTAGCTTCATTTCTGGTCCGTTATCTTTACTAGCTTCATTTCTGGTCCGTTATCTTTACTAGCTTCATTTCTGGTCCGTTATCTTTACTAGCTTCATTTCTGGTTCGTTATCTTTACTATCTTCATTTCTGGTTCGTTATCTTTACTAGCTTCATTTCTGGTCCGTTATCTTTACTAGCTTCATTTCTGGTTCGTTATCTTTACCAACTTCATTTCTGGTTCGTTATCTTTACTAGCTTCATTTCTGGTCCGTTATCTTTACTAGCTTCATTTCTGGTTCGTTATCTTTACTAGCTTCATTTCTGGTCCGTTATCTTTACTAGCTTCATTTCTGGTCCGTTATCTTTACTAGCTTCATTTCTGGTCCGTTATCTTTACTAGCTTCATTTCTGGTTCGTTATCTTTACTAGCTTCATTTCTGGTTCGTTATCTTTACCAACTTCATTTCTGGTCCGTTATCTTTACTAGCTTCATTTCTGGTCCGTTATCTTTACTAGCTTCATTTCTGGTCCGTTATCTTTACTAGCTTCATTTCTGGTCCGTTATCTTTACTAGCTTCATTTCTGGTCCGTTATCTTTACTAGCTTCATTTCTGGTCCGTTATCTTCACTAGCTTCATTTCTGGTCCGTTATCTTCACTAGCTTCATTTCTGGTCCGTTATCTTCACTAGCTTCATTTCTGGTCCGTTATCTTCACTATCTTCATTTCTGGTCCGTTATCTTTACTAGCTTCATTTCTGGTCCTTTATCTTTACTAGCTTCATTTCTGGTCCGTTATCTTTACTAGCTTCATTTCTGGTCCGTTATCTTTACTAGCTTCATTTCTGGTCCGTTATCTTTACTAGCTTCATTTCTGGTCCGTTATCTTTACTAGCTTCATTTCTGGTCCGTTATCTTTACTAGCTTCATTTCTGGTCCGTTATCTTTACTAGCTTCATTTCTGGTCCGTTATCTTTACTAGCTTCATTTCTGGTCCGTTATCTTTACTAGCTTCATTTCTGGTCCGTTATCTTTACTTGCTCCGAAATTCAAAATATGAACATCAATCTAGAATAAAACATGGTGAAAATTACTACTCTAGCTAGAAATGAAAAGAACGATGCAGTGGTTTAGCTTAATTAAATATCCAATATGTTTTTCTTTAAAAATTGTTTTAAATTTAAAATCTAAGAAAGGGTGTTTAAAAATTATTTAAAATAATAAACACAAACTACATTTGTTTTTTCTTTCAATTTATTTTGTAAGTAAGAAGTCTCGTAAATTAAATCTGAATCAAATCACATTTTTCAAATGATATTTGGTGACAAATTCAGGTTTACAATATATATATTTTTTTGATATAATCTCCATATATAATTAGGGTAAGATCCGAGTTGTCGGATGGTTCCTCATTTTCGATCATATAAGAAAAAACAGTTAATAGTTATAATTTAATTTACGTTTTAATTTGTAAAACATATAATCAACTCTAACAAAAAATTAAATAATGGATTGTAAAATAATTGTTTCTTATACGATCGAAAAATTGGGACAGTCCGGCACCTCGGAAGTTACCCTAAAAACTGGAAAAATGTGATTTGATTTAGTGTCAATTTATAAAACATCTTGCATACAAATAAATGGATAGAAAATGGAAATAATATTTGTGTTTTCATCTCAAATAATTTTGATTGTAATTAATAAGGTTGTGACAGTATGCTTTTAAAATTATTGAATCGTTCTACATCAGCAGTATATAGTATTCGATACCATTTCATTTCATCTATTCTTAAGATCTATGATTTTAAAAGCATATTGTCACAGCCCTAATAATTACAAAGAAATTTGTGCATTGACACAGAATTAAAGCAGATGTGCATAATTGCTAGGGTTGTGACAATAGGCTTTTAAAATCATTCTTGAGGTGTCATAGACGAAATGAAATAATATCGAATACTATATATACCGCTGAGGAAGAACCATTCAATACTCTTTAATTTTCTCCGTCTATAATATTTTCAGGATCTATGATTTTTGAAGCATATTGTCACAACCCTTATAATAACTTTCAGAGTGTTCGAGCAGTAGGATGGATTCTGTGCATAGCGCTGGGTCTGACTTGCGTCTTCTACCTGGTGAGCATTAACAACTACGGTGTGATCCCTGACGATCAGTACCTGGGAGGGTTCATGGACTTCATGATAGGGGCCTTCCAGTACGCCGTGTGGTCCCTGGTGGTCTCTTGGGTTATACTCGTGTGCGCACTGGGACTAGCAGGTAATTTTTGACAACTAATTATTTAATTTTCTGATTATTGTATTTTTTGATATATGATGAATTGGTCATTAGCTTATTTAATTTCTTTTAAGTAATTTTCTGATTATTTGGTGAATTGCTTTTTGGATTATTTTTTTATTTATTTTTTATTATACGTTTATCATTTTTTTGTTTGTTATTTTTCATGTTATAAAATTCTCAAACACGAAATAATATACTCTCAGTACCCGGAAAGTGGGTGTTGACGTAGGTAATGATAGTCAAACAGAAAATTCTGAAGGTCAGACCATTTCCATTTTTCTAGTACTAAGAGTGTCTGTTAATTGTTAATTCCCCTCCATGGTGGCCACCTTGACGTGGTGGAGGGGCTTGTGTGTCACAGTGATGGGAGAGGCTGTATCAGCTGGGTTCAACCTGGTAGATTCAATCATGCTGAAGAGGCTCTCACTGAGGGACCAGACCAACGGCTCCCAACCCGATTATGGGTTAAATAGTTGGGGTGTATCCCCCTAAAAAATCCATTATGAAAAGTCCATTTAAAAATATAACGGCCGTTCCTGGCGAACCATCGGTACAAGGTCCGTCCTCGTCTCCTGAAGTACCAAGGGGAGGCACGACATCGAATGTGACTGGTACTCACTGGTCAGTGGCAAACCAGGCTGGGTCTAGTGCTAATTGAATGGATTCAAAAACCAATAATCCCATCAAACAAAGAAACTAAATTGCAAAAAAGATGCCAGACCGAGTACCAATATATATGAGACCTTTGATAATCTATACAAACCAAGAAACTTCACAAGATTCTACTCCATTAAATCTACTGGTGAAGCAAATATTGCTAAAGCCAATATTTCTAGAGCAGATAGAGCTCTAAAATCATAAAATGGAGAATTTGGAAGAATTTCAGAAGACCTTCAAAATAAATCATGGACCATGGAAGTGAAAAGTGAAAGAGCAAGGAGAGAAACTTTTAACAATGTCAGAATTACTATCTCAGCCCATCACTGTGACATCACAAGAGTTCCACAATAAATCACAAAGAGTCATCACTACTGAAGAAATATGCAGAGAAGGAAATATCAGAGGAGCTGTCAGAATATGGAGTCATAGGCTGCAAGCGTATAATTAAAAATCCAAAATCACCTAATCCGGAACCCACATCAACCCTAATTCTAACCTTCAACACCCCTTATTCACCAGATAATACATAACGATAATTACAGGAATCAAAGAAAGGGTAAGACCTTACATACCCTTACCCCGTAGATGTTTTAACTGTCAGAACTATGGACACTCGGGTGCCAAGTGCAGAAGAGCCATCCCAGTGCGCCACGCTGCGGAGATGAAGAGATATACTAATCATAAAAACGAAAGAACTTCTAATTAAAATAGAATATACCAACCAATTCAAACATATCAACAAAGTCAAAGCTCATCAACAAAACGACCCTTACGAAGAGCAGACTCATCATCGTCTGAAGAATCTCAACATGACCACAACAACAATCAAAAATACCCTAAACATCAGATAAATGAATTCTCTGATCATTCCGAAGCAATGGAAATAAACAAACCGTTGCCACTAGATAAATTAACTGAAAGAAGAAACTCGTTACCATCAACTAAGGAATCTGATATTTGGAACAGTGAAAGGAGAAAAAAGGAAAAGGAGAAAAGCTACAGAAACTAACCATCATCTATAGAAACTTGTAGAAAGATCCTCAAAAATTAATTATTTTTCCTATATTACTGACTAAATTTAATATTAGTCAGTTATATAATTTTAGTCAATGTGAGGATCTTTGTGTTCTGCTGAACCAACAATACCCAGCTGTTGCCCTTCTACAGGAGACTATGCTCAGTGACAACCCAATGAAACCACCAAGAAAATACTCGATCTATACATACTTAAACAACCCAACTCCAGGAAATGAACTTGCTACTCTGATACGCAACAATATTCCACATACTTAGCTTAACGTCCAATCAAGACTCCAATTCACAGCTTTCTCAAATAGACTTTCAAAGCAATTCACAATATATAATATATACATATCACCTAATGAAATAGTACAATTGAATGAATTAACAAATATTGTAGAACAACTCCCCACACCAATTATTATCTGCGGGGACTTCAATTCGCATCATCCATCGTGGGACAATATGTGCACTAGGCAGGATGCCCGATCAGCAATAATAGAAAATATGCATTTTAATTCTTCAATGGTAATACTGAATACTGCACAACCAACTCACTTATACCTTCAGACAGGGACAAACTCTGCTATTGACTTTTCTAGTATCTATGTGCTCGGCTATATCGCAGTAGACTATATGTGGAGTGTAATGGAATATCTATACGGCAGCGATCATCACCCAATTATCTTGGCAGAAGTAAGTCCAGGGCCGTCTAAGAGAGAAAGAAGATATATTGAGGACAAATACGATTGGAGTGCCTTCTACCACAATACTTATATTGATAACGCTGAAGAAATTTTGGAAAAAAATTCAATCAACGACATCATTGATTCATATCACTCAAGCAGCGAATGTATCAATACCTAAGTCGTCTGGAAAAATTCAGCCTAAAATAATTCCCTGGTGGAATGAAAGATGCACAGAAGCCAACAATGAACGCATAAGATCATTAAGAAAATATATGAGATCACTACTTATCCCAGACAAAATAGCATATTGTAGAGCTAGAGCTATCGCAAAAAGGGTTAAATTTGAAGCCAAAAAAAAATCATGGCAAGACTATGTATCAAAAATTAGCGAAAACACACTAATGAACAAGATCTGGAAACGAATCAGGAAAATTCGGGGACGCTACCAAACATTTGGAGCCCCATACCTAATAGAGAACAATATTCATGTATCGGATGAGTCGGAAGTTGCCGAATTAATGGCAGATCATTACCAGATGATTAGCAGCAACGACTCGTACAATAACAAATTTAAAAGAATCCGCCAATCATTGGAAACCCCCTTCAATTTACAACCAATAGAGAGTTTACCCACAACAGTCCAGTAACAATGCTAGAACTCACAAGAATGTTATCAGCATGCAATTAATCTGCTGCTGGACAAGACCAAATAAGCTACAACATGATAGAACGATCCCATGAAAGTTGTCAAAAATTCCTATTAGGAATAATGAATAAAAATATTCGAATCAGGACAGTTGCCATCTCTATGCAATCATGTATAGTTTTCTCATTCCCCAAGCCAGGTATAGACCAGACTAAAGCAGAAAACTATAGACCAATCTCACTCACTAGCTGCACTGGAAAACTCATGTAGAAAATAATAAATAATAGACTAGTAACAACTCTAGAAAGCAATAACCAACTTCCACCCCATCAGTTTGGATTTCGAAAAATGCACGGAACAATGGACGCACTTAACAGATTTACCACATATATTACAAACGCTCTAAACAAAAAACAACATGTCCTATATGTGTCAATTGACATGAAAAAGGCCTATGACACTACATGGCGATATGGCATAATGCAGAATGTCCCACACCACGTGGGGGTCAGATAGGACTACAATGTTAAGATTATACAGACCCATAATCAGGTCTAAAATGGATTACGCCTCATTTATTTATAATTATGCTACAGAGAACATACTAAAACTCTTGGACCCCATACACAATGCTGCTCTGAGGCTCTGCACTGGAGCATATAGAATCATAGATCATCCCCAGTCATCAGCATTTATGCTGATAGTGGAGAGCCACCGCTAAATCACAGAAGAGAACTACTTGCACTTCAATATTATGCTAGGACATTGCAACTAGGAATATCAGCCGCTCTCCCATTCATTCAAGCACCAGAAGACAAAAGACGAGATAACACTATAAAAAACACAATTTTCTCAGAGCTCATCACCAAAACTCTATCTGAACTGAACCTCCACATCTCAACCATGATTTTTAGATATAAAACAGTCCCGTTATGGCTAGCGCCTACCAGTACAAAATGTGACAATTCAAACTACCCAACTAAGAAATCCTGCAGTGAACAAATGATGAGATTTTATTTTTATAAACATATTGACCAATATCACAAGAACCAAATTCAAATCTACACCGATGGCTGTAAGAATGACGAAGGCGTGGGATGCTCTGCCGTCGGCTTGGTGTGTGGTGCAAAGATTAATCTGATGAGGGAGAGTTCTGTCTTCACTTCTGAGCTGACAGGGATCTTTCTGGGACTGAATATAGCTTTTACCACGACTGGAACTGACTTTGTCATCTTTAGTGACTCTCAAAGTGCTGTCCAAGCAACACAACAATATGACTCAACTCACCCACTTGTGAATAAAATAATCTTAAAACTACAGAGGGTGAAGGAGAAGAAGAAGAAGAGTGTGACCTTCTGCTGGTGCCCCGGACATGTCGTTATCTCGGGCAATGCGAGGGCCGATAGTATGGCTGCAGATGCAGCTTCTGGGAACGATGAGCCTGCAAATGACGATGTTCCCTATAGAGACTGGTATCCCATTATAAAGCGGTTGATGAGAGATAAATGGATGAGGGAGTGGCTACATGTGAAATTCAATAAGCTGAGGGAGCTCAAGGATACAATTGAAGTGTGGCCATCCAGCAACGACACAATAAGGAAACATTCTATAATTATTACTCGTCTGAGAAATGGGCGCGGCAGACCAAGACTGCCCACAAATACTTGATGGAGGGAGGGGTGCAGCCATACTGCGATTACTGCATTGCCCCCCTAACTGTAAAGCATATAAAAATGAAGAGGGTCCAACATACAATGATACAAAAAATAGAATATATCCCCAAACAGAGCATCAACCTCCCACTGACGCATTAAGAACCATCCTAACTGAATCAAATAATCGAAAATTCAATACTGATAAAGTTATAACATTCATTGAAGAAATTGGGCTATATAATGAAATTATATAACCATAGAAAACCCCATTGAAGCTTCAAGAAGCCGCCATTGTAGCCATAGGCGAGACCTGACCCAGCCGACGAGATAGTATTTTCCCAAGTGTCAAGGCCATCAACACGACTAAAATATTAATAATTGTTAATTGACCTTTACCTTAAATATTGAATGAAAACAAATCAGCTTTTAACTTTCATAAATTTTGTAATGTAATGTTTGACCCCAAAGGTCCCGTGAATCAGTTCCTGTCGCACCCGATGTGGCACCCCCTGAGTAGGGTCACCTTCTCAGTGTTCCTCATCCACCCCCCTATTTTCTACCTCACTATGAGTTCTGTCTACCGATGGGTTTACGCAACGCATGAACTCCTGGTAAGATGTTGATATAGATTATAGACCCTAGAACTCAAGATATCTGAAATATGAAGACCCTAGATATTTTGAAATATGAAGACCCTAGATATTTGAAATATGAAGACTCAATATATTTTAAATATGAAGATCCTAGACATTTTGAAATATGAAGACAAATTCAAATTTCAAATTTGAATTTTTCAAATTCAAATTTCAAATTACAAGATTACAATAAATTTTATGGAAACAAAAATGAAAAAAATAAACTGTGACCCCAATTAAGTTTTACCTAGACCCTAGACATTTGAAATGTGATGACCCTAGAACCAAGATATTTAAAACATGAAGACCCCAGATATTTAAAATATGAATACCCTAGATATTTGAAATGTAGGTTATGACCCTAGATATTTTGAAATATGAAGACACTATATATTTAAAATATAAAGACCCTAGATATTTGAAATATGAAGACCCTAGGCCTAGACTTTTGAAGTATGAAGACCATAGACATTTGAAATGTGATGACCCTAGAACCTAGATATTTAAAATATGAAGACCCCAGATATTTAAAATATGAAGACCCTAGACATTTTGAAATATGAAGACCCTAGATAATCAAAATATGAAGACCCAAGATATTTGAAATATGAAGACCCTAGATATTTGAAATATGAAGACCCTAGATATTTGAAATATGAAGACCCTAGGACTAGACTTTTGAAGTATGAAGACCATAGACATTTTGAAATATGGAGACCCTAGATATTTGAAATATGTTGTAATTAAAGGTGGTCTCTCCATGTAACTTTTTTATTTTTCTATGAATGAATAGAGTCACTGCGCAGATGCTTTTTATGCCTCAAATAATTACCGAAAAATTGATAAATGGAATGTTCAATAATTGAACATTTTCCTATTATTTTCTAACCAATCATGAAATATCTGCAATGAATAAAATTCATAAAGTGTATTTTTTGAAAATATGCAATAAGTAAACTGTGAAGAAAATCACAGTTACATTTTATAGACTTTAGCGTCAACGCGGGTAATTCCTCCGCACCTTGAATGTGCGGGGAATTATCCCGCACCCCCCTTATCTCCAAAAATATTTGGAAATTTATATTTCTGTTTACAGCAGTGGAAAAAGCTGGTCTTGCTCTTTCTAATGCCTTAAACAGAAATTTAAATTTCCAAATAGTTTTGGAGATAAGGGGGGTGCGGGGTAATTCCCCGCACATTCAAGGTGCGGGGGAATTACCCGCGTTGACGCTACAAGAAGAGAAATGTCTATAATTTCAAATGTATGCACAGTGATATTAAGCGTCTACTTTCTTCTGTGATAGTACATCATAAGCCACAGACCATTCTTTCTCTGCTAAATGTTTAACAGGTGTCTTTTTTTCAGGTGTTGACAGCTTGCGGTCTCTTCACGATTTCTTTCCTGTCTGCCTTTGTCATTAGTTTGATAGCTGAAGCCCCTTATATTAACCTACTCAAACATTTTATCAAAAAATGAAGAGTAAAATAAACATCACCAAATTATAAACTTTGAAGAAATCATTACCTGCATTATTTAATTTAGTTGGCTTTTTAAAATCTGATTCGGTATGCAAAGGCTGACGATAAAAGGAAATTAAGTACAAGAGACTGGAAAAAACCGTCCGAAATTAAAATGGCTCTAAGACAAAAATTCACTAAACATCATTTAGAAACAATGCTCTCAGATGCAGAAAAGCTACTTCGTGAATGCAGTCACTTACCAAGCAATGTGACGAAATGTGTTCTAAGGATGGAAGAGGTCGCTATACGGATCTAGTGTACGCTCTAAGGTCACCGAATTAGTTTAGTTGGGGATTTAAACTGTGCAAGTTTTCATTGATAGCATTTCAAAGAAACGCAAACGAAGATAAGCTATCTCTGATTACTATTAAGTCAAAATTTTGAATAAAATTTACAGGAATTCTGCACAATTTTAAAATGAAGGAGAAGGCTAAAAACAAAGTTAAAATTTTCATAGTTTATAAAATCTGACGTTTCGATTCAGTACATGAATCATTATCAAAGTATGCATCTGTAATGAGTTTAAAAAAGTTATACAAAATTTATTGGAGATAAAAGAAAAGATCAAAAAATTAAAAAGTGAAAGAAATCAAAATTTTAATGAAAGTCTTACAATAATTATATAGCTTACTCATATAAATGTACGGAATAATAAGGTAGTAAATTCAAACAAATATATTAGCAACTAAATGGATATGAATTACGTGAAAATATAAGATTTAAAATAGAAAAGTTGCACCTCTTTTAATAACAATAAAACTTTTCGAATCGAAGAAAATGTATAGGGAAATGGTAACAAAATCAAATTACTGAAAATCTTACAAACAATTCATTATTTAAATTTTTAAATTATTTAAATCATTGATCGCTAATGTTTTGTATAATTTTGCTTCAAACCCTATCAAATTTGATTGCATATTTTTAAATTTACTTGGTTATAAAGTTTTTTAAAACCAAAACTCTATAAAACCCGTTTTAATTCCAACTTACTAATTTTCACAATTTTTCAGTCTGAAGAAAAAAATGTACACTGTTTTGAATGTCAACTAGGTAGGTATCATCAATTGACAATTAAATATCTCTATAAAGGTATAGAATTAGATAAACTTATTTTAGAAACGTTTTATACACCCACTTCAGGAAACAGTTTAAATCTTAAATAAAGGCTGAACATTCATTGTTTGTTCGTAAAATTCTAATTGGAAATCAAAACAAAGAGCGTACAATCTTTTTCTTCAGCGTCAGATTAGTGTTCCGTACAATTGTCGCACAAAAACTATTAATAACTTTAAAGACTTATAGAAAAATATATACTTAACTGAATTTTATGAAGTTTTATATTAATATTCCTAGACCTTAGTTCTACAATATTATGTAATAAACAGGACCTAATTTGCAATAATTCTGAATATAATCAAAGTATGACTGGATAATTGGTATATGAAAAAAAAATTGTCAAACCATATAATTTAAAGAGGTCGTTGTAGGAGCTGACAGCTCTTACAACATATCATTTTGTCCGTTTAAAGAGCGTCTGCAGTACGAGCTTTACCAGTATACCAAATACCAGACCAGTACTATATATATATTTACAAATACCGCTCACTACTACCACACATTACCACAACATTACTCCACTATTACCACAACATTACTCCACTATTACCACAACATTACTCCACTATTACCACAACATTACTCCTCTATTACCACAACATTACTCCTCTATTACCACAACATTACTCCACTATTACCACAACATTACTCCTCTATTATCACAACATTACTCCACTATTACCACAACATTACTCCACTATTACCACAACATTACTCCACTATTACCACAACATTACTACACTATTACCACAACATTACTCCACTATTACCACAACATTACTCCACTATTACCACAACATTACTCCTCTATTACCACATCATTACTCCTCTATTCCCACATCATTACTCCACTATTACCACATCAATACCCCACTATCACATCACTATCACATTACTATTACGTCACTATTACCCCACTTGGACTATTTAATTAGAAATTATTCGTCACTGTTATTACTATTGTAACATACGGAGTTAGCTAAAATGTATTAGAAAATCACAGCTCAGAAAAAAGTCTTGAAGTAATAATTAGACTAGGTATTTTTCTCACGAAGTAATACAATATTTATTAATGTGTTTATGACAGTCAGCTGAAGATGTAAACATTGTGATTAGAGTTTAGAGATTATAATGATAATAAATGAACATTTTATGTGCACTGTACAGAGTAAAGAGTCTTAAAGTCTTTATTAGTTGACTATGAGATCAGTTGACCACCCAACATGAAAGTAGCTGGTGAGAACTAATGGTATATAAAAGTATGGGATAGTTGAAATTGGTTTGTTCCTTGGGAATCTAAGTCTAATTATAAAAAGGAGAACTATTGAAAAAATAAAAATAATTGAAAATGTTTTTTAAAATTTCCTGTTAAATCAAACGTTTCGGATTATAAAAAAATCCATCCGAAACGTTTGATTTAAAAGAAAATTTTAAAATCATTTTAAATTATTTTTATTTTTTCAATAGTTCTCCTCTTTATGATTAAAGTATGGGATTATGTAACTAGTGTTAGTACCCAGGCAGCAAGCATTATTCCTGGGATATTAAGGGAATAACCCAGGGAAGAAGTATATATTCCTGGTATATTTCTTTAATATCCCAGGAATACATACTTGTTGCCTGGGTAGTTCAGGTGGGTTCAGTTACAGTCCTCCTAATATACATAACCATTTGTAAACTGGATCTTCGTAATTACTAACTCATAATGTTAAATTGAGATGACTATCATTCACTGCTGTTACTATACTATACCAATCACTGCTATTGCTGGTTGACAGACGTTTCATCGACAAGACGTTTCGTCGACAGGACTTTTCGTCGACAAGACGTTTCGTCGACAAATTTTCGTAAATGGGATATTAACAATTTCTAATGTTACAAAACATGTACTTTAACAGAATAATGTATCTAACGATCAAATTACAAAATAGAATAATGGTTGGGAAAATATATTTATATCGTTTTTCTACTTCAATAGGTACTAAACCAGAACTACTCCATAATACAAAATTATTTTCAAGTAATTTGAAAAATTGTGTATGCAAGACAAATCATATCGTACCAAATAATGAAATCATTGTAAACTAAAGGACTAAATTAAAACACAAAGAGCATTTTTTAAATTAATTCTTTGTCTATAAGTAGCCTCGAGTGTCACAACTGCCTCGCGAATTTTGCCGTGTTGGCTCGGGTAAAGGTGTCTTTTCGAGTACTTTGAGAATATTGAAAATGATACCCTAGTTCAACAATATTCTGTAATAAACTCATATTTTTCTCAGAGAGGATTTTTAGTATTTGTTTCTTACATGATCAAAATATGGAAATGGGATGTCGTTTCATTTTCTATTTTAAGCCAACTACTTCTTTCTTAAGAATCACTTTTTGGTAAAAAAAAACTGAAATATCGATAAACCTTCAACGGCGAGTTTAATTTTTATAAAATCGTGCAATTCACTCTAGGATTATCACCTTGGCGAAAACTCGCAGTAGTCGAACAGTGGGCATTTTCCTACTGATAATGGCTTGTCAATGACAAATCCGACGATATAAATCTTATTATTATGAAACGTAAATTATTGAGAGGAAATTGTTGTAAATTTTAAATATCACAAACGTAACTAGACCCAAAAGTATTGAATTACATTAAAATAATTTGTTATCAATGAGTAGTTTTGGTTTAATATTAAAGTAGGAAAACGATTTAAATATATTTAATAGTTTTCATCATGACCATCATTCCATTTTGTATTTTGATCGTTATTCTGTTAAAGTACATGTTTTGTAACATTAGAGTGTGTTAATATCCCATTTACGAAAATTTGTCGACGAAACGTCCTGTCGACGAAACGTCTTGTCGACGAAACGTCTGCACACCCTATTGCTATACTATACCATTCACTGCTATTACTATACTATACCATTCACTGCTATTGCTATACTATACCAATCACTGCTATTACTATACTATACCATTCACTGCTATTGCTATACTATACCATTCACTGCTGTTACTATACTATACCATTCACTGCTATTACTATACTATACCATTCACTGCTATTGCTATACTATACCAATCACTGCTATTACTATACTATACCATTCACTGCTATTGCTATACTATACCATTCACTGCTATTGCTATACTATACCATTTACTGCTGTTACTATACTATACCATTCACTGCTGTTGCTATACTATACCATTCACTGCTATTGCTATACTATACCATTCACTGCTATTACTATACTATACCATTCACTGCTGTTGCTATACTATACCATTCACTGCTATTGCTATACTATACCATTCACTGCTATTACTATACTATACCATTCACTGCTGTTGCTATACTATACCATTCACTGCTGTTACTATACTATACCATTTACTGCTGTTACTATACTATACCATTCACTGCTATTGCTATACTATACCATTCACTGCTATTGCTATACTATACCATTCACTGCTATTGCTATACTATACCATTCACTGCTGTTACTATACTATACCATTCACTGCTATTGCTATACTATACCAATCACTGCTATTACTTTACTATACCATTCACTGTTATTGCTATACTATACCATTCACTGCTATTGCTATACTATACCATTCACTGCTATTGCTATACTATACCATTTACTGCTGTTACTATACTATATCAATCACTGCTGTTGCTATACTATACCATTCACTGCTGTTGCTATACTATACCATTCACTGCTGTTACTATACTATACCATTCACTGCTATTACTATACTATACCAATCATTGCTGTTGCTATACTATACCATTTACTGCTGTTACTATACTATACCAATCACTGCTGTTGCTATACTATACCATTTACTGCTGTTACTATACTATACCATTCACTGCTGTTACTATACTATACCAATCACTGCTGATGCTATACTATACTATTCACTGCTGTTGCTATACTATACCATTCACTGCTATTGCTATACTATACCAATCACTGCTATTACTATACTATACCATTCACTGCTATCGCTATACTAAACCAATCACTGTTATTGCTATACTAAACCAATCACTGCTAATGCTATACTATACCAATCACTGCTATTACTATACTATACCATTCACTGCTATTGCTATACTATACCATTTACTGCTATTGCTATACTATACCAATCACTGCTGTTGCTATACTCTACCATTTACTGCTGTTACTATACTATACCAATCACTGTTATTGCTATACTAAACCAATCACTGTTATTGCTATACTAAACCAATCACTGTTATTGCTATACTAAACCAATCACTGTTATTGCTATACTATACCATTCACTGCTATTTCTATACTATACCATTCACTGATATTGCTATACTATACCATTCACTGCTGTTACTATACTATACCATTCACTGCTGGTACTATACTATACCATTCACTGCTATTGCTATACTAAACCAATCACTGTCATTGCTATACTAAACTAATCACTGTTATTGCTATACTAAACCAATCACTGCTATTGCTATACTATACCATTCACTGTTATTGCTATACTATACCATTCACTGCTATTGCTATACTATACCATTCACTGGTATTGCTATACTAAACCAATCACTGTTATTGCTTTACTATACCAATCACTGTTATTGCTATACTAAACCAATCACTGTTATTGCTATACTATACCATTCACTGCTATTGCTATACTATACCAATCACTGTTATTGCTATACTATACCAATCACTGTTATTGCTATACTAAACCAATCACTGTTATTGCTATACTATACCAATCACTGTTATTGCTATACTATACCATTCACTGCTATTGCTATACTATACCATTCACTGGTATTGCTATACTATACCAATCACTGTTATTGCTATACTATACCATTCACTGCTATTGCTATACTATACCATTCACTGCTATTGCTATACTATACCAATCACTGCTATTGCTATACTATACCAATCACTGTTATTGCTATACTATACCAACCACTGTTATTGCTATACTATACCATTCACTGCTATTGCTATACTATACCAATCACTGCTATTGCTATACTATACCAATCACTGTTATTGCTATACTATACCAATCACTGTTATTGCTATACTATACCATTCACTGCTATTGCTATACTATACCAATCACTGTTATTGCTATACTATACCAATCACTGTTATTGCTATACTATACTATTCACTGCTATTGCTATACTATACCAATCACTGCTATTGCTATACTAAACCAATCACTGTTATTGCTATACTATACCAATCACTGCTGTTACTATACTATACCATTCACTGCTGTTGCTATACTAAACCAATCACTGTTATTGCTATACTATACCATTCACTGCTATTGCTATACTATACCATTCACTGCTGTTGCTATACTAAACCAATCACTGTTATTGCTATACTATACCATTCACTGCTATTGCTATACTATACCATTCACTGCTGTTGCTATACTATACCAATCACTGTTATTGCTATACTATACCATTCACTGCTATTGCTATACTATACCATTCACTGCTATTGCTATACTATACCATTCACTGCTATTGCTATACTAAACCAATCACTGTTATTGCTATACTATACCATTCACTGCTATTGCTATACTATACCATTCACTGCTAATGCTATACTATACCATTCACTGCTGTTACTATACTATACCAATCACTGCTATTGCTATACTAAACCAATCACTGTTATTGCTATACTAAACCAATCACTGTTATTGCTATACTAAACCAATCACTGTTATTGCTATACTAAACCAATCACTGTTATTGCTATACTAAACCAATCACTGATATTGCTATACTATACCATTCACTGCTATTGCTATACTATACCAATCACTGTTATTGCTATAATATACCATTCACTGCTATTGCTATACTATACCAATCACTGCTATTGCTATACTATACCATTCACTGCTGGTACTATACTATACCATTCACTGCTATTGCTATTCTAAACCAATCACTGTTATTGCTATACTATACCAATCACTGTTATTGCTATACTATACCATTCACTGCTATTGCTATACTATACCATTCACTGGAATTGCTATACTATACCATTCACTGCTATTGCTATACTATACCATTCACTGCTGGTACTATACTATTCCATTCACTGCTATTGCTATACTATACCATTCACTGGTATTGCTATACTATACCATTCACTGCTATTTCTATACTATACCAATCACTGTTATTGCTATACTAAACCAATCACTGTTATTGCTATACTATACCAATCACTGCTATTGCTATACTATACCATTCACTGCTATTGCTATACTATACCATTTACTGCTATTGCTATACTATACCATTCACTGCTGTTACTATACTATACCATTCACTGCTGTTGCTATACTATACCATTCACTGCTGTTACTATACTATACTATACCATTCAATGCTATTACTACACTATACCAATCACTGCTGTTGCTATACTATACCATTTACTGCTGTTACTATACTATACCATTCACTGCTATTACTATACTATACCAATCACTGCTGTTGCTATACTATACCATTAACTGCTGTTACTATACTATACCATTCACTGCTGTTACTATACTATACCATTTACTGCTGTTACTATACTATACCAATCACTGCTGTTGCTATACTATACCATTCACTGCTGTTGCTATACTATACCATTCACTGCTGTTACTATACTATACCATTCACTGCTATTACTATACTATACCAATCACTGCTGTTGCTATACTATACCATTCACTGCTATTGCTATACTAAACCAATCACTGTTATTGCTATACTATACCATTTACTGCTGTTACTATACTATACCATTCACTGCTATTGCTATACTAAACCAATCACTGTTATTGCTATACTATACCAATCACTGTTATTGCTATACTATACCAATCACTGTTATTGCTATACTAAACCAATCACTGTTATTGCTATACTATACCATTTACTGCTGTTACTATACTATACCATTCACTGCTATTGCTATACTAAACCAATCACTGTTATTGCTATACTATACCAATCACTGTTATTGCTATACTATACCAATCACTGCTATTGCTATACTAAACCAATCACTGTTATTGCTATACTATACCAATCACTGTTATTGCTATACTATACCAATCACTGTTATTGCTATACTATACCAATCACTGTTACTGCTATACTATACCAATCACTGTTATTGCTATACTATACCAATCACTGTTATTGCTATACTAAACCAATCACTGTTATTGCTATACAAAACCAATCACTGTTATTGCTATACTATACCAATCACTGTTATTGCTATACTAAACCAATCACTGTTATTGCTATACTAAACCAATCACTGCTATTGCTATACTATACCATTCACTGCTGTTACTATACTATACCATTCACTGCTATTACTATACTATACCAATCACTGCTGTTGCTATACTATACCATTCACTGCTATTGCTATACTAAACCAATCACTGTTATTGCTATACTATACCTTTCACTGCTATTGCTATACTATACCATTCACTGCTATTGCTATACTAAACCAATCACTGTTATTGCTATACTATACCATTCACTGCTATTGCTATACTATACCATTTACTGCTGTTACTATACTATACCATTCACTGCTGTTACTATACTATACCATTCACTGCTATTGCTAAACTATACCTATCACTGTTATTGCTATACTAAACCAATCACTGTTATTGCTATACTAAACCAATCACTGTTATTGCTATACTATACCATTCACTGCTATTGCTATACTAAACCAATCACTGCTATTGCTATACTATACCATTCACTGCTGTTACTATACTATACCATTCACTGCTATTACTATATTATACCAATCACTGCTGTTGCTATACTATACCATTCACTGCTATTGCTATACTATACCATTTACTGCTGTTACTATTCTATACCATTCACTGCTATTGCTATACTAAACCAATCACTGTTATTGCTATACTAAACCAATCACTGTTATTGCTATACTAAACCATTCACTGCTATTGCTATACTATACCATTCACTGCTGTTACTATACTATACCATTTACTGCTATTGCTATACTACACCATTCACTGCTATTGCTATACTATACCATTCACTGCTGTTACTATACTATACCATTCACTGCTGTTACTATACTATACCATTCACTGCTATTGCTATACTAAACCAATCACTGTTATTGCTATACTATACCATTCACTGCTGTTACTATACTATACCATTTACTGCTGTTACTATACTATACCATTCACTGCTATTGCTATACTAAACCATTCACTGCTATTGCTATACTAAACCAATCACTGCTATTGCTATACTATACCATTTACTGCTATTGCTATACTATACCATTCACTGCTGTTACTATACTATACCAATCACTGCTATTGCTATACTATACCATTCACTGCTGTTACTATACTATACCAATCACTGCTATTGCTATACTAAACCAATCACTGCTATTGCTATACTATACCATTTACTGCTATTGCTATATTATACCATTCACTGCTGTTACTATACTATACCAATCACTGCTATTGCTATACTATACCATTCACTGCTGTTACTATACTATACCATTCACTGCTGTTACTATACTATACCATTCACTGCTGTTACTATACTATACCATTCACTGCTGGTACTATACTATACCATTCACTGCTATTGCTATACTAAACCAATCACTGCTATTGCTATACTATACCATTTACTGCTGTTACTATACTATACCATTCACTGCTGTTACTATACTATACCATTCACTGCTATTGCTATACTATACCATTCACTGCTATTGCTATACTATACCATTCACTGCTGTTACTATACTATACCATTCACTGCTGTTACTATACTATACCATTCACTGCTATTGCTATACTAAACCAATCACTGTTATTGCTATACTAAACCAATCACTCTTATTGCTATACTATACCATTCACTGCTGTTACTATACTATACCATTCACTGCTATTGCTATACTAAACCAATCACTGTTATTGCTATACTAAACCAATCACTGTTATTGCTATACTATACCATTCACTGCTGTTACTATACTATACCATTCACTGCTGTTACTATACTATACCATTCACTGCTATTGCTATACTAAACCAATCACTGTTATTGCTATACTAAACCAATCACTGTTATTGCTATACTATACCATTCACTGCTGTTACTATACTATACCATTCACTGCTATTGCTATACTAAACCAATCACTGTTATTGCTATACTAAACCAATCACTGTTATTGCTATACTATACCATTCACTGCTGTTACCATACTATACCATTCACTGCTGTTACTAAACTATACCATTCACTGCTATTGCTATACTAAACCAATCACTGTTATTGCTATACTATACCAATCACTGTTATTGCTATACTATACCATTCACTGCTATTGCTATACTAAACCAATCACTGCTATTGCTATACTATATCATTCACTGCTGTTACTATACTATACCATTCACTGCTATTACTATATTATACCAATCACTGCTGTTGCTATACTATACCATTCACTGCTATTGCTATACTATACCATTTACTGCTGTTACTATACTATACCATTCACTGCTATTGCTATACTAAACCAATCACTGTTATTGCTATACTAAACCAATCACTGTTATTGCTATACTAAACCATTCACTGCTATTGCTATACTATACCATTCACTGCTGTTACTATACTATACCATTTACTGCTATTGCTATACTACACCATTCACTGCTATTGCTATAATATACCATTCACTGCTGTTACTATACTATACCATTCACTGCTGTTACTATACTATACCATTCACTGCTATTGATATACTAAACCAATCACTGTTATTGCTATACTATACCATTCACTGCTATTGCTATACTATACCATTCACTGCTGTTACTATACTATACCATTTACTGCTGTTACTATACTATACCATTCACTGCTATTGCTATACTATACCATTCACTGCTGTTACTATACTATACCATTCACTGCTATTGCTATACTATACCATTCACTGCTATTGCTATACTATACCATTCACTGCTATTGCTATACTATACCATTCACTGCTGTTGCTATACTATACCATTTACTGCTGTTACTATACTATACCATTCACTGCTATTGCTATACTAAACCAATCACTGCTATTGCTATACTAAACCAATCACTGCTGTTACTATATTATACCATTCACTGCTGTTACTATACTATACCATTTACTGCTGTTACTATACTATACCAATCACTGCTATTGCTATACTAAACCAATCACTGCTATTGCTATACTATACCATTCACTGCTGTTACTATACTATACCATTCACTGCTATTGCTATACTATACCATTCACTGCTATTGCTATACTATACCATTCACTGCTATTGCTATACTATACCATTCACTGCTGTTACTATACTATACCATTCACTGCTGTTACTATACTATACCATTCACTGCTGTTACTATACTATACCATTCACTGCTGGTACTATACTATACCATTCACTGCTATTGCTATACTAAACCAATCACTGCTATTGCTATACTATACCATTTACTGCTGTTACTATACTATACCATTCACTGCTGTTACTATACTATACCATTCACTGCTATTGCTATACTATACCATTTACTGCTAATGCTATACTATACCATTCACTGCTATTGCTATACTAAACCATTCACTGCTATTGCTATACTATACCAATCACTGCTATTGCTATACTAAACCAATCACTGCTATTGCTATACTATACCATTTACTGCTATTGCTATACTATACCATTCACTGCTGTTACTATACTATACCAATCACTGCTATTGCTATACTATACCATTCACTGCTGTTACTATACTATACCAATCACTGCTATTGCTATACTAAACCAATCACTGCTATTGCTATACTATACCATTTACTGCTATTGCTATATTATACCATTCACTGCTGTTACTATACTATACCAATCACTGCTATTGCTATACTATACCATTCACTGCTGTTACTATACTATACCATTCACTGCTGTTACTATACTATACCATTCACTGCTGTTACTATACTATACCATTCACTGCTGGTACTATACTATACCATTCACTGCTATTGCTATACTAAACCAATCACTGCTATTGCTATACTATACCATTTACTGCTGTTACTATACTATACCATTCACTGCTGTTACTATAC
Organism: Caprella mutica; assembly: GCA_947561585.1. Taxonomy (NCBI): domain Eukaryota; kingdom Metazoa; phylum Arthropoda; class Malacostraca; order Amphipoda; family Caprellidae; genus Caprella; species Caprella mutica. Next base: position 304,311 of record CANNZV010000363.1, on the reverse strand, counting down.
TATACCATTCACTGCTATTGCTATACTATACCATTCACTGCTATTGCTATACTATACCATTCACTGCTGTTACTATACTATACCATTCACTGCTGTTACTATACTATACCATTCACTGCTATTGCTATACTAAACCAATCACTGTTATTGCTATACTAAACCAATCACTCTTATTGCTATACTATACCATTCACTGCTGTTACTATACTATACCATTCACTGCTATTGCTATACTAAACCAATCACTGTTATTGCTATACTAAACCAATCACTGTTATTGCTATACTATACCATTCACTGCTGTTACTAAACTATACCATTCACTGCTGTTACTATACTATACCATTCACTGCTATTGCTATACTAAACCAATCACTGTTATTGCTATACTAAACCAATCACTGTTATTGCTATACTATACCATTCACTGCTGTTACTATACTATACCATTCACTGCTATTGCTATACTAAACCAATCACTGTTATTGCTATACTAAACCAATCACTGTTATTGCTATACTATACCATTCACTGCTGTTACTATACTATACCATTCACTGCTGTTACTATACTATACCATTCACTGCTATTGCTATACTAAACCAATCACTGTTATTGCTATACTAAACCAATCACTGTTATTGCTATACTATACCATTCACTGCTGTTACTATACTATACCATTCACTGCTGTTACTATACTATACCATTCACTGCTGATACTATACTATACCATTCACTGCTATTGCTATACTAAACCAATCACTGTTATTGCTATACTAAACCAATCACTGCTATTGCTATACTAAACCAATCACTGCTATTGCTATACTAAACCAATCACTGTTATTGCTATACTAAACCAATCACTGCTATTGCTATACTATACCATTCACTGCTATTGCTATACTAAACCAATCACTGCTATTGCTATACTATACCATTTACTGCTATTGCTATACTATACCATTCACTGCTGTTACTATACTATACCAATCACTGCTATTGCTATACTATACCATTCACTGCTGTTACTATACTATACCAATCACTGCTATTGCTATACTAAACCAATCACTGCTATTGCTATACTATACCATTTACTGCTATTGCTATATTATACCATTCACTGCTGTTACTATATTATACCAATCACTGCTATTGCTATACTATACCATTCACTGCTGTTACTATACTATACCATTCACTGCTGTTACTATACTATACCATTCACTGCTGTTACTATACTATACCATTCACTGCTGGTACTATACTATACCATTCACTGCTATTGCTATACTAAACCAATCACTGCTATTGCTATACTATACCATTTACTGCTGTTACTATACTATACCATTCACTGCTGTTACTATACTATACCATTCACTGCTATTGCTATACTATACCATTCACTGCTATTGCTATACTATACCATTCACTGCTGTTACTATACTATACCATTCACTGCTGTTACTATACTATACCATTCACTGCTATTGCTATACTAAACCAATCACTGTTATTGCTATACTAAACCAATCACTGTTATTGCTATACTATACCATTCACTGCTGTTACTATACTATACCATTCACTGCTATTGCTATACTAAACCAATCACTGTTATTGCTATACTAAACCAATCACTGTTATTGCTATACTATACCATTCACTGCTGTTACTATACTATACCATTCACTGCTGTTACTATACTATACCATTCACTGCTATTGCTATACTAAACCAATCACTGTTATTGCTATACTAAACCAATCACTGTTATTGCTATACTATACCATTCACTGCTGTTACTATACTATACCATTCACTGCTGTTACTATACTATACCATTCGCTGTTGTTACTATACTATATTTACCACCCTCACTATACTATACCATTCACTGTTGTTACTATACTATATTTACCACCCTCACTATACTATACCATTCACTGTTGTTACTATACTATATTTACCACCCTCACCATACTATACCAATCACTGTTGTTACTATACTATATTTACCACCCTCACTATACTATACCATTCAGGCTATATCTTTTCTCTCAGTTATACCCTGACATTTTCCTTTTGACAGATGTCCCTTAATCTGGCATGTCGCCAGCCTATTGAGGGTACTTCCCCCCCTCCCCTTTCCAACCCACCCCCCCCCCCCCCCCTATTAACTCCCCCCCCCCTCCCCGTCGCCTAGGGTGCAATTTGTAAAGAAACAAAAGGAAACCCTAAATTAAATCATGATGAATAATTTTGAGAAATGGCTACAGACATTTTGGATTGTGAGTGAAATTCCAAACGAAATTTGCTCAAAAATTTGGATAGGAAAAATGTGCGAGAGGAACATTTATTTTACTGTTGAAAATAATTCAAGAAAATTTAAATAACGTATCTATTCTGAAGCGTTATATTTTAAAATATAAATCAAAATATTTTGAATTAAATATAATACCTTTAATTTTAATGATACTTATATATTTATTTATTTTCACTTACAGTTATAATATTTTAAAAGCTACAGGCAAAGTAATAATAATTACTACAGCTAAACAAAATTCGGGTCTTTCCCATTTGACGACCCCCACCAAATTTAATTTAATTTAATTTTTTTATACGTATTTTTGTCCATAGAATCCGAAAATCATAACCGTTTTTTGTAGAAACTAATAGTTTTTGAGATATGAGGGTTTAAAGTTATTCATTTCCTATGTATTACTGAAGGATTGAGAACTTTGAAAAAACTCGTGCTTTCACGCTTCTTGGTCAAAGATAACCGTAATGCAGATTGTTGTATCCGCTAGTTTGTTGTACTGCACACTTCATGATTGTTTAATGACCTGGCAGGGGGGTATGGACGCCCCCCATTACACATATATCAGCATTGAAGTAATAAATTGAAAATATCACAGAAACTGGAAATATATTCGATATATGTATTTCGGGGGCGTGTTTTGATTTCGGATTTTCGGATTCTATGGACAAAAATACATATAAAAAATTAATCTAAATTAAATCTGATGGGGGTCGTCATATGGGAAAGACCCCAAAATTTGTTATGCAGGTGCCCACAGAGTATCTTTTATCACCAAAAGAAACAAATATCCCCACGACAACAAAACACACAACACGCAGGTGGTGAGACAGTGGCCAAAATGATATCGCGTATTTGCTGGAAGCTTGATTCCTTATTTTGGGGTCACGTGACTGGCAATCTGGAGTCAATTTCATGGAGTAATGATATAACTGAAACAAAATAAGGTTTAACACTGTCGTTTAAATCAATTGGATAAATTCCGAATTATCGGTCGATTACACATTTCCGATCATATCCGAAAAAAGTATTTGATAATAATTTTTAATTCTTTATTTTAATTCGCATCCATGGTACCTACTACATGTATCATGTATATGAATTGTTATAAAGAGTCAAAACAATAATTGTTATATATTTCTTTTATGATCGAAAATGTGGTCCCGTCCGATAACTCGGTACTTACAATACGCTTTTAATCGAATACATTCGAAATATTTATAAATATAATTGAAATAATCTATATATTATTAGGAAGCTCAAAGATGATTTCATGGTGGGCTGATGAAGATTAAGTAAGATTTTCTCCTAATCATCTTCGATGGCCCCACCGTAACTCTTGCAACTCTGAAATAAATGAAAAAAAAAATTTAGCTGAAATAAAAACATAATTGATTTAATTAATTTTAATATAAGTTTGGATGCTATTAATTATTTTGTTTATTATAAACTTTTCACAGAAAAAAAATTCAAGATAGACAATAATAAAAATATTTCTAATGATTTTATAAATAATTTGATGTGATATATAAAGTATTCTTAAGGAAAAACCTCACCATTTTAAATAAGTTAATTCCTTCAAATAGTGTAAATACCTAAAGCCATCCCTGCTACCCGAATACCATACGAATGGTACCTAGCGACGTGATATGACTTATGAATCCAGTACAGGATTCGAACAAACCCTCCAAGTACTATGCCGAACAGAATGCATCTGACCAAAAAAGTACAGTGATTACAAAACCACCTGTTAAAATGAAACATCTCGTACGTTTATAAGCCCTTCAGTAGAATATTTCCAAAGAGTTTTCGGTTCGAATCTTTTTAGGTGATGGTACGTAACTTCATATAGCCAAAGTTAGTCAATTTCATGACTATTCACATAGCCTCAGTCTCACCAGCTATACAGAGTATGAATGGGAGAGGAAATGATTGAAGCAATGGATGTTATTATTAATATTACTTTAGGTGTTTAAAAGTTGTCCCCATATCCACTACGAGGTGATCCAAAGAGACATGAAGAGAAGAAGTCCTCGTAGAAATGGGAACAGTGAATGTACACTCCATGCAATAAGTCGACTACGCCACAACAGGTAACTGTGTCTACCCAGCGCATGGATGGCAAGAATAAACACCCATGGATAAGAGACCTACACAGTCAGTCTGCTTACCCATGGATAAGAGACCTACACAGTCAATTTGCTTACCCATGGATAAGAGACCTACACAGTCAGTCTGCTTACCCATGGATAAGAGACCTACACAGTCAGTCTGCTTACCCATGGATAAGAGACCTACACAGTCAGTCTGCTTACCCATGGATAAGAGACCTACACAGTCAGTCTGCTTACCCATGGATAAGAGACCTACACAGTCAGTCTGCTTACCCATGGATAAGAGACCTACACAGTCAGTCTGCTTACCCATGGATAAGAGACCTACACAGTCAGTCTGCTTACCAATGGATAAGAGACCTACACAGTCAGTCTGCTTACCCATGGATAAGAGACCTACACAGTCAGTCTGCTTACCCATAGATAAGAGACCTCCTACACAGTCAGTCTGCTTACCCATGGATAAGAGACCTACACAGTCAGTTTGCTTACACATGGATAAGAGACCTACACAGTCAGTCTGCTTACCCATGGATAAGAGACCTCCTACACAGTCAGTCTGCTTACCCATGGATTAGAGACCTACACAGTCAGTCTGCTTATCCATGGATAAAAGACCTACACAGTCAGTCTGCTTACCCATGGATAAGAGACCTACACAGTCAGTCTGCTTACCCATGGATAAGAGACCTACACAGTCAGTCTGCTTATCCATGGATAAGAGACCTACACAGTCAGTCTGCTTACCCATGGATAAGAGACCTACACAATCAGTCTGCTTACCCATGGATAAGAGACCTACACAGTCAGTCTGCTTACCCATGGATAAGAGACATACACAGTCAGTCTGCTTACCCATGGATAAGAGACATACACAGTCAGTCTGCTTACCCATGGATAAGAGACCTCCTACACAATCAGTCTGCTTACACACGAATATAGGAAGGCAGAAGGAAGAGGAAAGAAGAAGAAGTTAAGGAAAGATACAAATAGGAGAAGCTGAAGAAAAAGGGTACAAAATTAAACTAAACCTAAATGCTACAACAGAAAGGGAAGGCCTACCTAGATGTAACCTCGGAACAATGTGGGGAAGTTATGAAACTCTGACATTACAAATTTATGATTGGCCTTCTATTATGACACCTATAGGATAAGTTACGAGTTGTCGAACCGTTCCACATTATCGAGCAAATAAGAAAAAAAATGTGGTGCTATGAAAATTAATACTGGGAAAACTGTGTACTGGGAAAATTGCCCCTGGGAAAACTGCCACTGTGTGAAAATTGCCTGGGGCAATCTTCACAGTGGCAGTTTTCCCTGTGGCAATTTCCCGCGAACTAAAAAATGTATACTAAAAGTTAAAAAATAATTATGTAAAAAGTTTTCATACACGATCGAAAATGTGGAACGTCCAATAACTCCAAACTTGCTCTAAATTCAATAAAAAGTTATCAAAATGTATCCTATTACAATCGAGAAATGCTATTCTAACTTTTAAATATATCGAAATAAAACTTGCTGGAAATATGTCAGTACCGACAATAAGTTATAAAAAACAGACACTGATTCTTATGTTAAGAATTAATAGTTATTGAATAGAAGGAACATTTTTCTATAGACAATAGTATACGAATTATATAAAATTTATAAATATAAAATGTTTGTAACATTAATGCCCGTAAAAGTTAATTTTAGTTTTTTGGAAGTTACCTATTAGGGCCAAATAACTATTTCGATTTTATTTAATTGTCTCATTGAAATAGGCTATAATAAAGCGGAGTGATAAGCATAGAAATAGTATCAAATTTTCCACAGTTTAGCATACATAGTCACGAAGTACTTTATTTTTGCAAGCAATGTGCAATATTTCAATACTATATCTTCAATAGGGCAAGTTCCGAGTTACAGGACGGTTCTACATTTACGAACAAACAAGAAAAAGATATATAATAACATTTTCACTTTATTTAAAAACAAGTTAAATTTGTAAATTCCTAGTTCGCATCCCTAGTTCATTTAGGGATGCAAAATAGGAAGGAGTAAAAGTCCTATTTTTAGTCCATATATTATCAAAATTGTATATTACTTAGTTTTGACAAAAAAAATTTGATTTGAATCTGAACAAAAAATGCGGCTAATAACGTTGAAAATCTTTTACATTTTATCTGTAAATTTTTCCGTAGAATACGAGACCGTTTTTAGAAATAAATAGAAGATATGGATATAGATTATCACTTACAAATATCCTCTAAGTGATATTAAGTAGATTTACACTACCTTTATGAGGCGCTATTGATAGATATAAAGTGTCTGTTTAACACGTTTTGTGACGAACAGACCGACTGAAACCGCTTCTTTTGTCTATCTTATATTTTGTGACGGACAGACAGACTTTTGTGTGACATTCTTTAGTGACGGACCGACCGACTGTCACGACTTCTTTTATCAACATATATTTTTTGACGGACAGACAGACTTTTGTGTGACATTCTTTAGTGACGGACCGACCGACTGACACGACTTCTTTTATCAATATTTGTGACGGACAGACCGACTAACACATACGGCTACTTATTTTGTATGTAGAAGATGTGTAGTATCAGAGCGTAACACGTAACTACTAATAACTATGTACCTAAAGAACGGACATGCAAAATTCTAATATGATTCTTATAATTGATTTTATTTGATATTTTTTTCAAAATAAGATTTATTTTAATTTTGCCGAATTTCAAATATTCGCTAAATCAATAGAGACGGGAGCTACAAATTAACCAGTAAATTATTTCTTTTTTCTTATGATAAAAATTTAGAACTGTCCGACCACTAAAATCTTAACTATAACACAATTACAGAGTTCAACACTACTTTCCAGTGTGCCAATGTTGGCAATCTCTATCTCGGTATCTCCCATTCCTCAAATAATACATGGAGATGCATTAGTCAAATTGAAAATCAGGCGAGATATCTCTCTCTCTCTCTGTGTGTGTGTGTGTGCGTACGTGTGTGTGACATCTGACGCCAGGTCGTAGAAGGTGTATGCATAAGATCGACTTCAGCCGCTCCGAGACCATCTCCCGAACGGACAATCTTATTATCCAGTGGAGAGGAAGCTTTCATCCCTGAGTAATTTGCGATCTAGCAGCCAATTGTGAGATGGTGGAGAGGCCTCCTTTTTATTGGCAGTGTGTCGTAAGACATCAGGACAGATCAGAAGAAAAAAGATCAAGAGGTGCGAATTTGAAAGTCATTTCGTAAGTTCAGTTTAGAAAGTGTTGCCATTTTCTATTTTCGAATCGTTAAAGAACTTTATAATTGTAATGAAAGTTGGATTTTTTAATAGTTTTCGAAATTGGAGGTTGTAGTTTGCAATTTAGTTATACGAAGGAACTTTATATTAACATTTACTTTTAAATTTATTTAAGGAAATGTTGAAATTCATGTAGTTTCAGAAGCAAGAAAAGTCAGTTGAATGTAGTTCATGCAAGATTTCATCGTGAACGTTCAAACAATCGACAGTTAGGAGATATAATTTTTTTTTTATGTATATCCATTTTAACAATGAATACAGTTCAAGAATCGTAAATGGAGTAATTATATATAAACTATATTAAACTCAAAAGTTCACCTATCAATGTTATTCAAGTTTTACATTTCTAGGTATAAGTTTGTAGCTACAATTAACAATTTACTTTTGATCGTAAAAATCTCGCTAGAGAACTAAATATTCAATTATACACATCTTCAAAAACAAATTTTCAAGATGGGTAAATTCTTTCCATGATAGACGTTCAGATTTAATTCAAATATACTACAACCGGATGAATGAATTGCCATTTCTATAGAAAATAATTTCAAACTAAATAACTTTAACAGAGTTCCTCAATCTAATAAGGTAGTCCTAAAGTTCTCAAAGCGCATGTAACATTTATAAACCAGTAACGAGGTAAAAAGACTTCCATCAGACTAATTTTCGTAACGAAATTAGTAACTTATGGTTATGAAGTTACAGAACATGAATGGGTAATGGGCTTCAATTAGAGGTATATAATGGGAACCAATTGGATGGCCAATGGGTTCGAAGCTTTAAGACTCATTAATTTTTACTTAATTTGAATATAAATTTTGAAAGATCAATCAGGAAGAAAACCACTTCATTATGTAATAAATATAATTTTTGGTAAAACTACAAATTCATAAACATCTAGAAGACATAACAGAACACGTTAAAAATATAATACCGATGTTGCTATCAGGTATATAGACTTTATTTCACAACGTCCAAACTAGGACTAGGTAGCTAGTCTTTTTTCAGCTTCAAGAGGTTCATAGGAGGGGACTCTGAGAAAATACTGATGAAGAGGGCTGCAAAGTAGCTGAAACAGAGGGTACTCAACCACCCCATTATCTGAAAAAGAAAAGGATATTTAACAGAGTATAAAGATCCTAGGATAGAAAATGTTAATCCTATTATATTTAATATTTTTACTTCACATAAGTGAAATCCAGCATTTTCTCATAAAACAAGTACTAGTTTTGATTTACAAGGCATAGAGTTTGTTCACCTTAGGGATATTAAGGAGTAACCTTAGTTCATGAACCAATCCGACTATTAGAAAACTTTTTTAACAAATGTCTCTTATGAACACCCACTATGAAGAGAAGTTCGAAACTCAATTGTATCAGAGTTCTTTGACTATTCTAGTTTAGACAATATTCCTCATCAAACTGCTAAAAAGTTAATGGTTCAAGTAATAACTAAAGCTTTATTTCTTTATTCTTAGTAAAATCTATTTGACGATAGACCCACTACAGCTGATAGTTCTATTTCCCTGCTACAATGTTACTTGTTCAGTTCCTGACTCACCGCAGTGGTATGGGAAAAGTACACAGGCGCGTCCATAGAGTAGAAGATCATAAATTGGAGTGGCAGATGAAAGACGTACACCGAGAAGGTTATTTTGCTCAGGGGTTGCCACAGAGGATGAGAAAGGAACGAGTCCACAAAACCTGAAACATAAAAGAAACTTTAAGCAGTGGAAACTAGTTCAGGCATCTAAAAATAGTAGTCTCTTACCCAAAGTTTCGCCAAGAGGCAAATATAGTAGAGATTTAACGTATTCTCAAGGCTATATCACTGAGGTCGTAAACTAAATTGAATGCAAGGGACTCCAAAGAAAGAAGTACCATTTTCTATTATCATTCGCTACTTAAAATAGCTACGAATCAATTCTTTAATTAATATAGTCCATTTACCTCCATAGCCAGTGTTGCAGAGCAAAATCACCCAAGATAGGCAAAGAGCCCATGCGGTGTAAGAAAACCCTCCATACACAAAGTCCCCGACGGGCCCAAGATCTTTGTCAAAGACAGTGAATTTGTTGACGCTCTCCAGACAGAAGATTATGACCAAGAAAGTGATTGCCACCACAAACGAAATTGAGTGCCGAAGTAGCTAAGAGAATGGAGTAGAGAAAATTGTGAATATTCATATTGAAATTAATATTAGATGGGAATATTTATTGATCTTGAAAGAGCAAAAAACTATTGATAGTTTAAATTGTTCATATGATGAGTTACCTTGTAGCTCAAGAGCCTTTTGATACTTGGATTGGTTCCCTGAAAAAGAAAAACATACAAAAATACAGTAGAGAATAAATCAGACATTTTGATAAGTTAAAATTATAACTTTACTTCACCATAGGTATACACTATACAGTTATATTTCTTAGGTTTAAGGAATTTATGAAGGTTCTATATTTTGTTGATTCCTACGCATCAAAACAAAATGGAATGAACATGAATTAGGTATAATCCCAAAGTTTCTAACATAGATCAGAATACTTTTGACCTACAGTAATTTAAAATAGAAATCAAATAATTTCTTTCGACCATACTTAGCAGACTCTGAAAGTTAGATGCAGAATTAACCACTAAATGAGAATTACGATTTACTCTGATCAAGTCGGGGTCCCTTTATATCCCACTATAACTTTCTCTCCGAGTAATATGCTGACAAGCAAAACCCTAATCTTCCCAATTATTCTCACCTCTTTCAGATAGCTTAAGGTAAGGTAGAGAATAGCCCCTACGAAATAAGGAGCAGCCCTGGCATAGGGCATGATGTATACATCTTGAGTGAACTCCACCAAAGCTTCTTGACTGAAAACAAGATAGGGTAACAGTACTGAATTACCGAACACAGGAAACTTATCTGAAAGTGGATCAGGGTACTAATTGAAGCCTAATTGAGGCTTACTTCATCGTTCATATAGAACATTTTATGTAAATTTTAGATCACCTTTAAGAATTGTATCGTATTATTAAGCAAATTCGCGTATTTTATCATTATCTTAAATTTATCTTTAAAATTTTAAAAATAAGCTTTTCATGCAAAACATCTTTAAAGAACATACCAAGTTTCATTAATACTCACTCAAAAGTCAAGAACATTGTAGCAAATAAATCTTTGGTTAAGATGATGATACCAGGAATCAGTGAGAAAATAATCACCATGCTCGTAAGATACAAAATCTCTGAAAATATTAAACTCGCATTAGTCAAATTGTCAAAATCGCAAATTGGATTCTAATTCATTGAAACTCACTTCTCTTTATAAAGAACATTGGCAATAGTATGATTGGGAACAGAAGTTGAATCTGGAAGTCTACTGCGACGTACCAGATGTGAGGAATACACTAGAAAAGATGTGATAAACATGAAATAAATGATTTTCAAGTAAACAAGAACCGTTGTATAAAATCATAACCAGTTTCTTTGAGATTGGCCTAAGGTGAAAGTCTACACAAAATACTAATAGGTAAACAGACTATGAACAACAACTGAATCTGGTTACAACGTTATAAATTCAAACTCGTTAATCTTTAATACTCACAGTATTAACAATTTCTCCAGTTAGATGAGCGTACAATTTTAGAAGGATATTGTTGATGAAAGATATATCAAGGTACCAGTACTTGCGACAGAGCTTCAGAGTTCCTTCTACATACTTTCCTCTTTGAGGTCCATGGACTAAGAATTTCGACCATCCAGCTACAAATATCACCACGAAAAGCATGGTAGGGAATAATCTAAAGAAAGAAATAAACATTTATTAAAGAAATTTCTAGTATAAAAGAGCAAGAGAATAACTTTCTTCCCTGTCAAGCATATTCAACCAACCTGATCAACCGAATATAGATATAGCTGAAGTAATTCTTCAGGAAAATCAGGACAGTGTGGCGGCCTTGTTCTTCGATCACTTTTTTTGCAATCTCGACATTCAGATAATTTGGAACTTTCATAACTGTAACGGCCTCATCGTATGTAGCCGCAGGTGCCACTTCCTTCTTCGATGTGGTCGGCCCATCCTCTGGGCCAGGTGCCACTTCCTTCTTCGATGTGGTCGGCCCATCCTCTGAGGCAGGTGTCACTTCCTTCTTCGATGTGGTCGGCCCATCCTCTGAGGCAGGTGTCACTTCCTTCTTCGATGTGGTCGGCCCATCCTCTGAGGCAGGTGTCACTTCCTTCTTCGATGTGGTCGGCCCATCCTCTGAGGCAGGTGTCACTTCCTTCTTCGATGTGGTCGGCCCATCCTCTGAGGCAGGCGTCACTTCCTTCTTCGATGTGGTCGGCCCATCCTCTGAGGCAGGTGTCACTTCCTTCTTCGATGTGGTCGGCCCATCCTCTGAGGCAGGTGTCACTTCCTTCTTCGATGTGGTCGGCCCATCCTCTGGGGCAGGTGTCACTTCCTTCTTCGATGTGGTCGGCCCATCCTCTGGGGCAGGTGTCACTTCCTTCTTCGATGTGGTCGGCCCATCCTCTGGGGCAGGTGCCACTTCCTTCTTCGATGTGGTCGGCCCATCCTCTGGGGCAGGTGCCACTTCCTTCTTCGATGTGGTCGGCCCATCCTCTGGGGCAGGTGCCACTTCCTTCTTCGATGTGGTCGGCCCATCCTCTGGGGCAGGTGCCACTTCCTTCTTCGATGTGGTCGGCCCATCCCCTGGGGCAGGTGCCACTTCCTTCTTCGATGTGGTCGGCCCATCCCCTGGGGCAGGTGCCACTTCCTTCTTCGATGTGGTCGGCCCATCCCCTGGGGCAGGTGCCACTTCCTTCTTCGATGTGGTCGGCCCATCCTCTGGGGCAGGTGCCACTTCCTTCTTCGATGTGGTCGGCCCATCCCCTGGGGCAGGTGCCACTTCCTTCTTCGATGTGGTCGGCCCATCCCCTGGGGCAGGTGCCACTTCTTTCTTCGATGTGGTCGGCCCATCCCCAGGGGCAGGTGCTACTTCCTCCAAAGTAGAGTCCACTTCAACAGGTACAGCCAGCAAAATTTCCTTATCTCCTGGAACAGCTGAACCATCTTTTAGATTGGCCGACAAAGATTTATCCCTACTTTTCTGAGAGACGGTTTCATTTTCATGACTCAAATTGTCACCTCCCTCTTTAACATCCCCAGATTTTGGTGCGGCAAATGTCCCAGCTTCTACGTTCACTTCTTTCTTAGATTCTAAGCTCTTCGTAGTTTTGTTCTCGCGATCAACAAAAAGAGGTTTTGTCATCATCAATTTAGTGAACAGAAAACCTCCAATCAGGAAGAACGAATCCACTGCTCTGTAGCCACTCCACACAATTTGGAAATGCCAATGAGAAGTTAACTGAAACCAAAATCAGACTGTTAGATAAGTGGTCCAAGTTCATGTTTATAGGAATCCATTCATAGTAGACCATTAATCACTACAAATAGTCTACAACAAATAGTAAATTAAAAGATTCGCATAGCTCAAAACTCAACAGATTTGGAATAAAAGTTTTATATAAATGAAGTTTGTTCAAAGAGAGTTGATAGATCTGTCAATAGAACTATCAAGATAGTCGTACTTAAAGAAGGGACAAAAAATAACATTCCATACGAATATAAAATTCAAATTACAACAGTTAGCAGGTATCGTGACCTGGTAAATATACAGACCTCTACTATTTGTAACATGTTTGAAGCGTGTTGAGACATGTAGGCATACTGATGTCCCAGTGCTATCCAGCAAATAGATAGAACTCTGAAACAAAATTTAAAGTTGTAACGATGTTACCCAGCACTAGAAATACATCAAAGGCTCTCCTAGAATCTTACCTAATTCCGTTGAAACATGTTATGTCTCCTTCTTTCGGTGTTCTGATTGTAAGAATCTTATCAAGGTTGTAGACAACTGAAAAACACTCCAATATTTTTCTCTTCGCGTTGAAAAATTGGAAAAATTTCTTATCTACAAAAAAGTGAATTAAGAGTGATTACACGTTGATTAGTGTGCAAGAGGTAAGATTATTTATTCATTTATAATCATAAAAGGTAAACTAATTTCAAAAACTTACCCGACAAGTAGAGGGCCAACGACGCAAACAAGCATATCGCAATTGAAAGGGAAATATAGGTACTGAAAAATAAAGTTAGATATGAAGACATTCATGCTTGACATTCATGCTTATATCAATAGTCTCATCTTGCAGCTAATGCGTTTATTAAAATTTATAGATTTTATTCCACATTTTTCTACCACTAAAAATTTCGTATATTTATAAACCGGTTCTAACGTGAACAAGCATGAAGATACTTTTACAAAATGTTCAAAAAAGTTTTGCTGTACCCCATTTATAAATCAAATAATTATTCATTAGCAATATTTAAAAAACTAACGTTGCGATAATTTCCCAAATCTCGAAAGGAGTTTTGTCTTCTTCCTTTTGGCAGTAAACTGTAGTGACACTTTGACCAAAAGCATCCAGTTGAGCTTGAATTCCGACCTTAGGATTTTAAAATGAATGAATTATTTAGTTAGAAGATAAATTAGGAACCTATAACAAACTACTTTAATTATAAAGAAGATTAACATAAAGATATACTTAAACTAACAGAAATATGAAAACTAGGCTCAAGGTTATTTAACTTAATAACCTAATATTACAAATTTAGAAAGCTAGAAAATTTAAAAATAGAGATATAGGCTACCTACTTCTGCCAGAGTGTTTTAGTTTAATAGATAGAAATCAGTAACATTCATGACAGGAAACTAAATTTTATTTAGTTGAGAACACATTGTAAGTGCTCATATCTGCTGGAATATGATTAATAGCAATATATATCTGGTACCATCTTGATGATCTAAATTCATTAAGATTTTCTATTAATGATTTCAAGTCCTGTTAGTTTAAGATATTCAAAGTTTGAATAAGTACACGATTTCTTCCGTACTATTTTTTAGTAACTTCGTCTAAAAATCTAAACTATTAAGAATAAAAATACTTTAGCAGACAAATAATCTAGATTTGTTCATAATTAGAAATTTGCGATAATAACTAGTGATAATTCATTCCTCTCATTCCTAACCTTCAATGCCTTCGTGGTACAAGAAGATGGAATACAAGTGCCGTAAGATTTTGGGTAGACAGCCATGGAAGAGTCTTCCCTGAAAAAGTTTAGAAAGGTGTACAAGTAAGTTATAAGGAAGATTAGTTTCATACCTACTATATCTAGTAAGTTTAATCTCCATAAAGAGGAGGGAACGTAATAGTACTCTGAAGCGGAAAGTGAACGTAGGTCATGAACCAATCTTACCTGCAGAAATCTCTATAGAGTGACATATCGTTAACACACTTTTCTAATACTGCAACCCTAATTATGGTGGGGCACTAGAAGGTTAAAATGGGATCACACATTATGTACCAACCATAATTTACTTTCATTAATTTAGTTTTGATTCCAGTTCTTAGGTAGGGCGGATGCATTAAAATTAAAGATTTTAACCCTTTGGCACCATATGAATTCTGATAACGAAATACTCTTCAGATGAAAGTTTTGAATACAATTTTACATACCCTTTTTTCTTATTCTCTATGTCTATTGTACAGTATTGGCCCCTGAAGGAGTATTGCAGTAGATCTCTGCTAGAGGAGGCCCAGCGCCCCGTGTTGACACTAAAACACTCCTTCATGTTGCCGTAAAAGTTGTAGAAACTTCCAGCGATGAGACCATCTGCAGTCTTACCCCAAGAATCGAGCACTGGTGGAATAATTTCAAAAGTAAATTAATAAGAATTAGCTAACAAATTCAGCGCTTAAGACTTAGTAATGCTACATTGCTGCAAGCTCAATAAAAATCTATAAATTGAATTTAAAAGAAATTAGACAAGAGGAAAACTGTTCTATGAACAAAGTCTTATTATTATTGGAGTATAGTTTGCCAATCACTCGCTCAGGATACAATGTCCGATGTCAAAATAGTAAATGAATGCAAAGGATTTGAAGAATTAGTAAGAAAATAAAGTGAATCGATGATCAAACCTACCATCAATTAGAAACTTTTATGGATACAGAAAAGCTACTTAGTGATATAATTACTTTACAAACATGGCTGGAAGGCACACAATAAACAGTTACTGCCCTCACGAATGGAAGAGGAAAATGAAGGGATTATGGTAGAAGTTTTACTCAGCTAAAATTTTGCATTAGACTGATTAGAGCAATGAAATACCTTTGATAACTAGCATTAAAAATCTAAGCGATACATACATGATATGGGCCATATTTTACTGAAGGAGCTCAGAATTTTTCCATCGTTATTGTTCCAAGCATCCCTCAAGGCATGATTAGTGTCTCTGGTTGAATTCAAAGCGTGGTATATAGAAAAAATGAAATCCACATCTCTTTGGCATCTTTTTGTCACCGATGAGTTTCCATAGGTCACCAAATCATCATCAACTTCTTCAATCTCTTCAAGACTTTTCTTCAAGTCTTCAGAAGGCGCTGGTAGATAATACGGTGCCAGGTTGAAAAACGTGTCCACGATTGCATCCAAATCTAATTTGAACTGAAGTCCACCTCGTGCTGCTTTGGTTTTGATCCTGAGATTCCAGTATGAACTTTAATGTACACTCAAAATTATCAAATCATTTTATTTAGTTCCACATCCCCAAAAAGGAAAAGCACTTATTGCAATGGTTATAAATATTTCAAAATTAGCCTAGGTACAAGACAATAAAATCGCACGAAATAACTTATTTGTGATAGTAGTATCATTCATATTTAAACAATGGGAAAATTAGATTTAATAGTATATATCACTGAATGATCTTCCTTCAAATTATATACTAATTTCATTTGTAGATTCAATAGAGTTAATATTTTAAACGAAAATTTATGGCCACAGGTCACAACAGATCTATAATCTACGTATATGATGGCTTTATAAATAAATTTCGATTTATATATTAAAAAAGAATAAGAATTAAGTAATCTTGAATTGCATCAATGATATTTAGACTACTCTTAAATCATCACGTACGTTTTTTCATGCCAGGTAGATCCCAGTTGACAAAACGTGCTCTCTGATATTGTCAGCTGCGTATCAATCAAGTGGAGGATAGCCCTACTCCCCAAGAATGGCTTCTCTCCCAAAGCTTTGGCTGCATTAACCACTTTCTTGTGATTTGGAGACTTTGACATGGTCTCCCTATGGCAAGAATAGGATGGATTGAACATGCTGGGGCCTGTGTGAGAATGGTCTTCATCTTTTATAGTTTGCTGTACTACAACGTCAAAGTCATTCCGTAGAGAATCTTTTGCAGAACTGGGCAAGATTTCGCCTACTGATATCAGAGGGAAGATCACAAGAAAAAACACTATAAACCTCATGTTGGAACAATGGTCTTCTCTACCATTAATATTAAAACCTAAGGAAAAATAGTATATGAATAAAGAAAACGAGAAAAAGCTTCGATGTCAAAAAGCGTACATTTACGGGAAATTAAAATAAAAGTTACCACTTCTATGAAATTCAAAAATATTTCTCGATATTGATAAATTTCCCAACTGTAAACCAAATTTTTGTTTTGTATATAAAACCTAGTTATAAACAATTTCGACTTAGGTTTCGGAGTGTCCACAACTATTTTTAATTGTGAAACCGACGTCAAAATGACACCAAAGGTACAGTTAAAATAGAGCCATTATAGATCAACGAGCTTGTTTGACACGATATGGAAATAGTTTCCATGTCCTCCACGAGTAAGCATTTCGATTAAAAAAAATTACTAGTTAAAATTATAAAAAAATTACCCCTGAAACATTTTATTAAATCAGATTTTAACGTTTATTTAGTATATTCACTTCAGTGGTCATCTAAATAACCTATCCCATGATAAACCTCGACTCATAGGATTGGCACTCCACTACCGAACTGGAGTGACTATCATCATAACTTGGCATTCAAATAACTAATTTGATGGACGATAATTTAAATTAATCATTTTAATTTTTTATCGCGGTGTTGATAAGTTTACACCAATCTAGTAAGGTATGCATCTATTCATTTATATACCTATATTAATAACAAACTAAGTCATTAGTGATAAGATGGTCTAATGTTATCACATACATGTCCGATCTATCAATATTCAACTCTGTAATATTGATTGTAAAAATTACCTTATTTATAGCAAGTTCACAGAGGAGGAAATTAATTCTTAGCTACTAAGCCGAGATTAAGTCCAGCTCTATACCTAGAGTATGATTGTTTTTTGTCTTGTGGATCATTTCAACTATTCATCAGTAGCTACTACACGGATTTTTTTATATTAGGTTTCAAATTAAAGAGTATAGCTATTACTTTATATGACATGTTCGGTGGAAGAAGAGTTTAAAGCAACATTTAAAAAATGTTCAAAAGCATACAAAGTTCATAGATAAAAATTGTGAAATAATGGAAGATTAAAGCACTTTTACTTATCTTTGCATAAAATACTGATGCAACAATGAAAACACACTGAACTTTGCTATAGTTACAGGGATAATTCTCATAAAAAAACTGTATTTTTGTGACCTAGGTTCGCCTCCGAGTTTCGCCACTTTAAATTAAAAAAAATAGCGGAAATGAATACTTCGATGCAATACATAAAAAGAAGCTATGTAAAAGTTTTTCATGAATACCATGTTGTAGAAATGATTAGTTTGAGATATAGCGCAATTAAGTTTCCGGTAGGAATAACATGAGGCTTTTAGGTAGCACTAGGCTTTTCTGCCTTTTGGATTTTTGCGACATGAAAACGTTGATGTAAATCGGTGAACACTTCTTTATTGTTTAATGACCTGGCAGGGGGCTTCTAGAGATTTTTAAAATTTGAATTATTTTCTGCAAAATAGCCTTCTGGCTTATACAGCTCAGTCAGCTCTAGATGTTACTTGAGTACTTTTGACTAAATTTTACCCACTTCTCAGCCTTCTCTGGAATAGGGAAGGAGGGGGGGGGGGGTTCTAACTGCTCAATTTCTATTTTAAATTGAACAGTTAGAATTTAAGAATTAATTTGATCTGAAATTATAATTGTGACTAAAAATACCAACTCAGCAGTATCTCTTCAAATAATTTTCTATGATTTGTTCAAAGAAAACTTTTCAAAATGAAAAGATGGTAAACTGCAATAAAATAAATTCACTTCAAATAAAAACTTGTTTATATTATTTGTTAATTTATGAGAGGGTTTAACGTCTACCATGCAGCATAAAAATAATCACAAGGGGCGTTGAAGTAACAGCCAAAATTGATAGTGAACTAATTCGGAGTATAGTTGCAATAAATAAAGTCTTGCTGAATTTAAATAAATAAGAGTGGTGCAAAAAAAAAAAAAAAAAGGAATTATATATTATATTATCACTATTAAGGGTAACATTAGAGTTATCGAACTATTCCACATTTCCGATCAAGAAAAATTAAGTTATTATATAACCTATTTTAATTGGTATCTATGATACCATCAGGTATCCATGATATCGTAGATACCAATTAAAATAGAAGTTGAATACTTAATCATATTTTCTTTATGGAAAATGTGGAACAGGTCGATAACTCTGAATTTAACTAGCTATAAGACTACAGTAAAAAAAAATTAGTATTTGTTAAAAAAATTAAACTGGTTAATGTGATCTAGACGGTTAAGAAGTTATAGTAAAGACTGTTCTCTCACAAACCATAATACCGATCAACTTATTTTCCATCACAACATCAATGTTCCACCGAGTTAAAGGAACTGGTTACAATTTAGTTAGGGTCACACTGGTAAATTACGGTATTTTAATTTTTAACTTCGGCCCTATTAAGAAAGTCTCAAAAATCCTTCTGTCAGAAAGTAATTTCTGTTCAATTGATAAAGATCATAATGAGCTCAAATTACGCAAAATTTTATTACGAGTTCTTTGAAGCAATGGACATGATGGTTATTAATGTTTGAGATAATTAACCGCAGTTAGATATAACGTGCCGCAAATTAACTTTCTTGACCCTAGTTATCGTTTGTGTCTAAGTTTGTGTTCAAGTTACTGGTAGTCACGAAAATGCCTAGACAGTTTCGCATACAGTTGTGGTAGGGTACGACTGGTAGGTAAATTACGGCACATCAAATCAGAAAGGAATTGCTAGAGTCACGCAGGTAAATTGCGGCCCTATCAAGAGAGTCTCTAAAACATTCTGAACCGAAATTAAATTAAAATGGGATAGTAGCTGTCACAAGAAGCGCAGGCATGCTATAATTTATTAATTTAAATTTTTAACTTGGTGTTTTGAAGCCATGATGTTTCTGTTGTAGAGGCCGCAGTTAGTTAGTGTGCCGCAATTTACCTGCTTGACCCTACCACTACGAGACATGCGTTAGAGTAAAAATATTAACATCAATATTCGTGTTTGAATTTAATTAATGAGCTTACACAGGATTTAGAGACATAAATTAAAGGCTGGCAATTTACCTGAGTAACATAACCAGTTAATTTATCGAACTTACTTAAATTTCTATGTACTTTACATAAGTGCAAATATATTAAATTTAGGTATCAATTCCTTTTACAAAGATTGGGGAAGTAGGTAGGTAGTTATACGAAACAAAGTTGCATTAAATGATATAGATACCTAAATTTATTCCCTCCTGTGAAACAATTTGCAAACACGAATACAGACACTCACAGTGTTCGTATAGTTACCATAAAAAGATAGAGAGTTCGAACAAAGTATAAAACTAAAGATAACAAATATATATACCAGACTAATGCTAAAAAAAAACTGGGCATGAAAATAAACTAATTTAAATTAGATAACCTAGATAGGTACCGATATATTTCAGAATGGGATAATAAACTTCATTATTAAACCCTTTATCTCGCTTTCAACCCTTTGTCTAACGTATTCAACCCTTTGTCTAACGTATTTAACCCTTTGTCTAACGAATTCAACCCTTTGTCTAACGTATTCAACCCTTTGTCTACCGTATTCAACCCTTTGTCTTATTCAACAATAATCTTAGAGATCACAATAACCTCAGAGGTCACAATAACCTTCGAGGTCACAATAACCTTAGAGGTCACAATAACCTTAAAGGTCACAATAACCTTAGAGGTCACAATAACCTTGGAGGTCACAATAACCTAAGAGGTCACAATAACCTTAGAGGTCACAATTACCTTAGAGGTCACAATAACCTTAGAGGTCACAATAACCTTAGAGGTCACAATAACCTTAGAGGTCACAATTACCTTAGAGGTCACAATAACCTTAGAGGTCACAATAACCTTAGAGGTAACAATAACCTTAGAGGTCACAATAACCTTAGAGGTCACAATAACCTTAGAGGTCACAATTACCTTAGAGGTCACAATAACCTTAGAGGTCACAATTACCTTAGAGGTAACAATAACCTTAGAGGAAACAATAACCTTAGAGGTCACAATAACCTTAGAGGTCACAATAACCTTAGAGGTCACAATAACCTTAGAGGTCACAATAACCTTAGAGGTCACAATAACCTTAGAGGTCACAATAACCTTAGAGGTAACAATAACCTTAGAGGTCACAATAACCTTAGAGGTCACAATAACCTTAGAGGTCACAATTACCTTACAGAAGTTTAAACAGATTTAAATTAATTGTACAACAAATTATTTGGATAATGAAAACAATCATTAAAATACTCATTTTTATTTTGTACTAATAATATAGAATAATCTTAGCGCTTTGACTCTCATAAGAGTAACAGTACTCGGAAAGTGGTTTTTAACGCAGGTCATGATAGTTTAAACAGAAATATAGCATCTTGACCTGTGTTAACACCCAGTTTCCGAGTACTGAGAGTGTCCGAGTAGTACCTACTACAAAGCTAGCCATTTTAATATAATATACAGTGGGGTAAGTTCTTAATTATCGATCAGTTCCACATTTTCGGACACGTAAGAAAACAAATATAAAATAATTATAATTTAACTTTAATTTTAATTGGTGAATTAAAGTTAAATAATGATTATTTTATATTTTTTTCTTACGTGTCCGAAAATGTGGTACTGATCGATAATTAAGAACTCACCCTAGAGGAGAATATAGTTTTTATCGACAAGTTTCAGTGTCCGGAATACAAAAAGAATTCGCAGCAGCCAGGAATAATTTCCCACTGGGACAAACGCACACCTTGAAAAATATAACATTAATTAATATATTAATAGTAATTACTAAATGCAGTATCTCAGTAAATATTAATACTATTGACAAAATATATTAACTTGGAATACCTAATAAATATACAGGCAGGCACAGGCCCCGCTTTATGCTAATCACGACTCGCTTTAATTACCAAACGGTAATTAAAACAAGAAAAAGTAATAAGGAATATATAATTGTCACTCCTTGATTAAACATCTCATTTTCTGTGAGTTAAGATGAAAGAAAATTTGTTTTAAAGTTAGAGTACTATACAAGCCTATTAATAAACCCTGTTTCAGTGTTTGTGACTGTGATGAAAAAGTTTAAAGTCGTGCATTTATTAAATGTTTTAAAATTCATCCATAGCTTAACTCTCACTCAGTATAGGTGAGTAATTAATAGATACTTAGATTTATATAATTATTGTGCTACATTTAACCAACAGCAATTTTATGCTCTATGAAATATTTTTGGTAGTAGGGAACTAATTTCCAAGTTATTTGTTGGTTCTACATTTCGGACACGTCAGAAAAGAAAATATTAAAATTATTATTTAACTTCTATTCAAATTGGCAGCATGTATACAAATTGAATTAAAAGTTAAATGATGATGATTATATAGAAATTTTTACGTGTTCGAAAATATGGAACCGTTCGATAACACGGAACTTACCCTAAAATGGGACATGTTGAATTTCTGAACCAATTGCTTCTAATAACCTCATCTGGATTATAATTTTGATGTTTTTTTAGTTACCGTGAAATAATCACAAAAAATTGGTCTACGTTTTCTATTTCTACAACTGGTACTTATTTTCGAGACATGTCTCTAAATAAGTACTACTTTTTATTAAATTGGGGGGTAATTGAAGCGAGGCCTGTCTGCAATTTGAAATGTCAAAAGTGGATATTGATTCCCTAAGATTTTTGCAGTATTGAGATTTGATGCAATTTTTCTCACCTGGAAAACAGTCACGTCATCCCCCACTGTTGGGGGAGTGGGGGAGATGCCATCTTGAAAAGTGGGGGGTGGAATCTGTGTTTCTGGAGGGGGGGGGGTAATACGATTCAATTATAATCGATTAAAGATTAGCAATATTTAGTATTTATTCAAATAGTGCAAAGAGATAGAAATTATAAATCAATATAAATCCCACATCAATCAAGGATATAAATTATTTAATGATTGAATGATGACCTAAATTGATTATTCAACATCAAATAATGATAAAATAATTATCATATGTTTATCAAACAATGATGTCTAGGGTAAGTTCCAAATTATCGGCCACTTCCACATCTTCGGACATATAAGAAAAAACTATATAAAAATAATAATTATTTTACTCAACCAATCCTACTGAAATAAATATTATTATATTGTTTTTTCTTATATGTCCGAAAATGTGAAACAGACCGATAATTTGGAACTTACCCAACCAGTCAATCATTTCCCTAAAAAGCTTTCCCCACACTGTATATTACCGTACACACCTGGTAAAGGGGTGGTGCCTCCCCTGGGGGGCTCACCACCATCTCCCCCTTTCTCCTCCTTCCCCTTCCTCCCAAAAGCGGAGAGGTGGGGCAGGTGAATTCGGGCGGTGAGGAACCGAATCATTCCCTGAAATAAATTAAGATAAAATTTATGAATAGAAAAGTATAATTCGTTACTGGATGCTGATACAAATAATATTCCACTAGGGATGAACTCTTACGGTGAAGAACATTCATACAATATCTATTTACAGTCAATACAAATAATATTCCACTAGGGATGAACTCTTACGGTGAAGAACATTCATACAATATCTATTTACAGTCAATACAAATAATATTCCACTAGGGATGAACTCTTACGGTGAAGAACATTCATACAATATCTATTTACAGTCAATACAAATAATATTCCACTAGGGATGAACTCTTACGGTGAAGAACATTCATACAATAGCTATTTACAGTCAATACAAATAATATTCCACTAGGGATGAACTCTTACGGTGAAGAACATTCATACAATATCTATTTACAGTCAATACAAATAATATTCCACTAGGGATGAACTCTTACGGTGAAGAACATTCATGCAATATCTATTTACAGTCAATACAAATAATATTCCACTAGGGATGAACTCTTACGGTGAAGAACATTCATACAATATCTATTTACAGTCAATACAAATAATATTCCACTAGGGATGAACTCTTACGGTGAAGAACATTCATACAATATCTATTTACAGTCAATACAAATAATATTCCACTAGGGATGAACTCTTACGGTGAAGAACATTCATACAATAGCTATTTACAGTCAATACAAATAATATTCCACTAGGGATGAACTCTTACGGTGAAGAACATTCATACAATATCTATTTACAGTCAATACAAATAATATTCCACTAGGGATGAACTCTTACGGTGAAGAACATTCATACAATATCTATTTACAGTCAATACAAATAATATTCCACTAGGGATGAACTCTTACGGTGAAGAACATTCATGCAATATCTATTTACAGTCAATACAAATAATATTCCACTAGGGATGAACTCTTACGGTGAAGAACATTCATACAATATCTATTTACAGTCAGTACAAATAATATTCCACTAGGGATGAACTCTTACGGTGAAGAACATTCATACAATATCTATTTACAGTCAATACAAATAATATTCCACTAGGGATGAACTCTTACGGTGAAGAACATTCATACACTATCTATTTACAGTCAATACAAATAATATTCCACAAGGGATGAACTCTTACGGTGAAGAACATTCATACACTATCTATTTACAGTCAATACAAATAATATTCCACTAGGGATGATCTCTTACGGTGAAGAACATTCATACAATATCTATTTACAGTCAATACAAATAATATTCCACTAGGAATGAACTCTTACGGTGAAGAACATTCATACAATATCTATTACAGTCAATACAAATAATATTCCACAAGGGATGAACTCTTACGGTGAAGAACATTCATACACTATCTATTTACAGTCAATACAAATAATATTCCACTAGGGATGAACTCTTACGGTGAAGAACATTCATGCAATATCTATTTACAGTCAATACAAATAATATTCCACTAGGGATGAACTCTTACGGTGAAGAACATTCATACACTATCTATTTACAGTCAATACAAATAATATTCCACAAGGGATGAACTCTTACGGTGAAGAACATTCATACACTATCTATTTACAGTCAATACAAATAATATTCCACAAGGGATGAACTCTTACGGTGAAGAACATTCATACAATATCTATTTACAGTCAATACAAATAATATTCCACTAGGGATGAACTCTTACGGTGAAGAACATTCATACAATATCTATTTACAGTCAATACAAATAATATTCCACTAGGGATGAACTCTCAAGGTATACTCACCTCTTTGGTAGAGAGTTCCAAGTTTCTCATTGCTGTGATGGTGACATCTTCTCCTCTAGACTTGACATTCAAATCTTTTGCTGCCGTCATTTTGATGTCACGCGTAGAACTGGATATTCTATTTTGAATCAAAATAGAGTGTTAAAAGAATTAAAATATTAGAATCAAAGAAATATCACAGTACTCAGACACTCCTAGCTGTCGAAAAGTGGGAAGAAGGTCATGAAAGCAAGGCTGTCCTTTGGATGGTTATGATTGACACCTTTCGAGTACTGTGTTGTTCACCTATTTTTGAATCAGACTAGAATATATTAAGATGAATAAGTTAATTGAATAATGAATGTATGTCGATAGAAAATAATTAAATTTACAAATTGTTTTTATTGTGAAATATTCTATTATCCTGTTAAATATAATTTAAATTCATTAGTTTTATAGATGTCAAAAAGGTAAGTTACAAATTATTGGCTAGTGCCACATTTCCGGTCATATAAGGATTTTTTTTTCATTATATTGTTTTTTCTTATATTACCGAAGATGTGCAACTGACCGATAATTTGTAACTTACCCTATATGGTCTGACCTAGTTATTGCACACTATCTTACCTGAGAGGCTCGTTAGAAAAAGACAGCAGTTTGGGTGTTTGAGTCGATGTTCCGAACACGGCGCCTGTTTTACCTGCAATTATGTATCCTTTAATAAAAACAGTTTCTAAGACCCTAAATTACGGAACTGTATTTCACAAATAGAATGGTATTCCTATGAGTAATAATGGTATTGCTATGAGTAATTGTGGTATTTCTATGAGTTATGAGAGCAATGGTAATTCTTTGAGTAATGATAGTAATGATAATCCTTTGCATGAGTAATAGTAACAAGAGTAACAGTAACCAGAGTAACGTTACCTGTTATTGAAAAGACATTAGCATCCACATCAACAGAGTTACTGTTAGCCCTAAAAACAGGTCTGTTACTTTCATCAGTAACGGTAAAACCTCCAGAAAAAACCTGCACGTCTTTGGTGTCTGAAAAAATAATATCATATATTCCAAACTGATAGTAAAAATATTATTTTAACCCTAGTAACTTAGCCACTGGTTCACGCGAAAAATAATAATAACATCCATTCTAAATCATGTTTCAAAGTAAGGTTAAAGTCACCAGTATACTGGCGACTTTTGAGGGGTGAAATAAGTTGAAAAATGTGAATAACGAGTAAATCTCTATAAAATAGTTTCCAGAGATACACATGC
This sequence comes from Caprella mutica, assembly GCA_947561585.1. NCBI lineage: Eukaryota > Metazoa > Arthropoda > Malacostraca > Amphipoda > Caprellidae > Caprella > Caprella mutica. The sequence goes on along the minus strand of CANNZV010000363.1, from coordinate 277,683 downwards.
ATCAGACATGAATCATAAGAATGTTTCCAAGAGTAAAATATTTACTAGAAAGTCAAATTTCTTCTTTAAAGTTTCCTAATGTGGCGACTTGGATCCATTTTCTCATTAAAGTGGCGACTTTGTTGTCACACTTTGAAACATGGAATATATTTCTAAACCGATTTGAACGATATCTTTTCATGACATTTTCACATAACTTCACACAATTAAATAAAAAAAAGGTGATAAATGGTAAGATACTCATATTATGAACATTTATTGAATATTTTAGTTGTTTGTCAGAGCTAACTCTAGACTCCAGAGCGAAGGGAGTTCGAAACGCGCACACTCCCCATGCGTATAATTAATACCTTAGATAAAATTATTATCTATGCTTTCAATATTTATTTTAAATGAATCATGATTCTTTTATGTTTACCAATAGATGTGTTAATTTCAAATGAAGGTTTTCATGGGAAAAAAAGTAGAAAAGGCGATCGATTCGTTCATCTTTTATAATAGTTTTAGTTAGCGATTATATACATGCAAACTTTCCAGGGCTGAGTTACTAGGGTTAGTAAACCTAATATTTTTCCTATAATCATCATTTTTTCCATTAGCTATTATAAGTTCACTTGTAGAAAAATTTAAATAATTCACATAATGAATTGAAAATATTCAAAAACTCATTTTACAATCCATGTAATTAATGTATTGAATTTTTAAAAAAATATTGTAATTAATCACCTAGTATGAAAGTTTGGTACCTACACACCTAGTGCAATACACACCTAGTGCAATACACACCTACTACAATACACACCTAGTACAATACTCACCTAGTGCAATACACACCTAGTGCAATACACACCTAGTACAATACTCACCTAGTGCAATACACACCTAGTGCAATACTCACCTAGTACAATACACACCTAGTGCAATACACACCTAGTGCAATACACACCTAGTGCAATACTCACCTAGTACAATACACACCTAGTGCAATACTCACCTAGTACAATACTCACCTAGTGCAATACACACCTAGTGCAATACACACCTAGTACAATACACACCTAGTGCAATACTCACCTAGTAGAATACACACCTAGTGCAATACACACCTAGTACAATACACACCTAGTGCAATACTCACCTAGTACAATACACACCTAGTGCAATACTCACCTAGTACAATACTCACCTAGTGCAATACACACCTAGTACAATACACACCTAGTACAATACACACCTAGTGCAATACTCACCTAGTAGAATACACACCTAGTGCAATACTCACCTAGTACAATACTCACTTAGTACAATACTCACCTAGTACAATACTCACCTAGTACAATACTCACCTAGTACAATATTCACCTAGTACAATACTCACCTAGTGCAATACTCACCTAGTACAATACTCACCTAGTACAATATTCACCTAGTACAATACTCACCTAGTGCAATACTCACCTAGTATAGTACTCACCTAGTGCAATACTCACCTAGTACAATACTCACCTAGTACAATACACACCTAGTACAATACTCACCTAGTACAATACTCACCTAGTACAATACTCACCTAGTACAATACTCACCTAGTACAATATTCACCTAGTACAATACTCACCTAGTGCAATACTCACCTAGTATAGTACTCACCTAGTGCAATACTCATCTAGTGCAATACTCACCTAGTACAATACTCACCTAGTGCAATACACACCTAGTACAATACTCACCTAGTACAATACTCACCTAGTACAATACTCACCTAGTACAATACTCACCTAGTACAATATTCACCTAGTACAATACTCACCTAGTGCAATACTCACCTAGTACAATACTCACCTAGTACAATACTCACCTAGTACAATACTCACCTAGTACAATACTCACCTAGTGCAATACTCACCTAGTGCAATACACACCTAGTGCAATACACACCTAGTGCAATACTCACCTAGTACAATACTCACCTAGTACAATACTCACCTAGTGCAATACTCATCTAGTGCAATACTCACCTAGTACAATACTCACCTAGTGCAATACACACCTAGTGCAATACTCACCTAGTACAATACTCACCTAGTACAATACTCACCTAGTACAATACTCATCTAGTGCAATACTCACCTAGTGCAATACTCACCTAGTGCAATACTCACCTAGTACAATACTCACCTAGTACAATACTCACCTAGTACAATACTCACCTAGTACAATACTCACCTAGTACAATATTCACCTAGTACAATACTCACCTAGTGCAATACTCACCTAGTACAATACTCATCTAGTGCAATACTCACCTAGTACAATACTCACCTAGTTCAATACTCATCTAGTAACATACTCACCTAGTACCATACTCACCTAGTACAATACTCACCTAGTAAAATACTCACATAGTACAGTACTCACCTAGTACACTACTCACCTAGTACAATACTCACCTAGTACAATACTCACCTAGTACAATACTCACCTAGTACAATACTCACCTAGTACAATAATCACCTAGTACAATACTCACCTAGTACAATACTCACCTAGTACAATACTCACCTAGTACAGTATTCACTAAGTACAATACTCACCTAGTACAGTACTCACCTAGTACCATACTCACCTAGTACAATACTCACCTAGTACAATACTCACCTAGTACAATATTCACCTAGTACAGTACTCACTAAGTACAATACTCACCTAGTACAGTACTCACCTAGTACAATGGCAGTAACTGGTTCCTTTTTCTCATCCGTTGCAATAACTGACAAGTTGTGATACCCAAACAACTTCACGGTTTCTCCCTCTCTGCTCTGAACCCTATTCACTGTAGTCTGAAACACAGAAAGATATGAAAGAAAATAACATCAACTAGTATTTTTTTCAATTGTAGCAAAGGTAATTGAGGTTATTTATGAGCGATGGAGAAGGTATGCGCTCTACCGAGTGCACGCCTCTATTTTCCAAATATAATTGTCTATCAGCACTAAAAATTCATTTTGAATTCATTTTGAAGTTGCGTGTTATTAAACGATTCTAATAATTCCACCATATGGTAAATAATATGTATAAATTTAACATTGTTGTTCGATATTATAAATACGTTCAATAACTCGGAACTTACACTAATGCCAGTACCTCTTTCTACAATTATATTAGAAATCGAACTCTAATGCAGATCATACCCAGGGAGAAAATTATGGTAGGGCTAAAGCAGAGTATGAGGGGACACACCATACTCTTCTATGGCCCCACTATAATAATTTTACCCAGCATCATACTTACCTCAGCATCGAACCAAGAACGTCCCTCTACTTTGAATCCTCCAGCATCCACTTTCACTGGTCCAAAGCCATTCTGAAATGGATATAAGTATATGTACCTGATGATTTGCATTTACCGCATGAAGAATTTTAAGAAAGTAAGAGATTTGTAAATAGCTAAATCTCTTATTGCCATAAAGATATATAATACTATCAAGAATGTCTTCAAAGACATTTTAATACTTTTCTTAATAGGTAAATCTTGTAATATCCCACAGATGTTTCCATGATATTCTAAAACATGAAAGAATACCAGGGGAATATCCCACCGATGTTCCTAAGATATATTGTATCAACGTTTCAGCGGAATGTTCTGCCGATATTCTCAATAAAGGCTGCTTTACACATCACCGATATCCATCCGGCACGTCACCGGTCCGTCTCCGTCACTCTCCTCTCAGTGTTTTGTTGTCAGTGAAAAAATATATCGTTACTTTAATTTCAACGGACCTATTCACACAGTACCGCCTCTCCTCAGTGATAAAAAATCACTGACCGGTGACGTCCCGGACGGAACACGGTGATGTGTGAAGCAGCCTTAACCCGCCGATGTTGCAATCCCGCCTCACTCACGGTGTTGAAGTGCATTTTACTCAGAATCCAAAGAGTGGCAAGGAAGTTCATCACCGACATTATCATCAGTACCCCCAGGAGAAGGAACAGGAGCTTCTTCCTCCATGCAGACACTTTAATCTCCTTCCCCCGGAGGGAGAGGGCTGCGTCTCCAGCACTTCCCCCGAAATTGAGACGCGGTGTATAACCTCCTACCGACTCCGTACCCATTGTTAAACAGCCACTAATTATTGAAAAAATTTATTAAATTGAATAGGTAAATGAGGTTAAATTCACTTTCTATTTGAAGTTTGGAAAATATACAATGGATGTTAGTTATAAAACAGTAGCACATATAAAAAAAATTGACAAGTTAAGGTAGGTCTCGATTTATCGGACTATTTCATATTTTCGGTGGAACATTTATATAAGGAATAAATATGTGATTTAATATTTTATCACGTTATTTTAATTGATTTCATTCTTACTAGCAGGTACCATTGATAACAATAATTGAGGTAACGATTTAATTATCATGTTAAATTTTGTTCTTATATAATCCAGACTAAACCTATACCGTAGTTTTGAATTCATTGACGGTGAACTTGATCCGTTCTTCAGAAACGATGTAAACAAATGGCGTCGCACAGAGTACTCTCAAATATTATTATAAGTATTATTAGTTGAATATCATAAGTGAATAGAGTGTAAAACCTGATAAAAACAATTTTACGCAATTTAATTTCCATGAAAATGCACATTTAACTGATTAATAGCACAATTTTTATTTAAAAACAAAATGGAAAATATTTTGTGTGACGTCACTCATAATATTTTCGGATGTTCCAATATTGTACTTGGTATACTTCTCTATTTATTTAATATCATCTATACATAGTATACAATTCAAATGACAATATTTTTCTTTTTAGCGGTAAATACTGTATAATTAAATATTAAAAAAACTGGTGGTCATTAATTTTAGTTTTATTGTTAAAACCCAGGCAGAAAATTATAACTGTCGATTATCGCTCTTGATTGATGATCATTATCGATGAATAAAAGATCATCAGTCTACTACGATAAATCATTCGATAAAAATTTATAATCGTAATCTATAATCAATTTAAAATACCTAGAGTTTATTATCGCACATTTCGAGCACGAAATATCAGCGATAATGTCTGAAGCCAGAAATTATGATTATTAACGATTATGATTATTAACGATTATGATTATTAACGATTATGATTATTAACGATTATGATTATTAACGATTATGATTATTAACGATTATGATTATTAACGATTATAATTATTAACGATTATGATTATTAACGATAAAATACCATCAATAGTTTCCGCAATGGACAATAACAGACGATCTGCCGATTAAATAATTTTCAACGGGTTGATTATTTCTCAAATTCCTTATATTTCAGGTAAGTTTTCTTTTTCAGTTGCACTCGTCACTCTAAGATGTTGATGGTGTGGTTGCCTTCTATAAACTGCGATAAGAGAGACTGACATAGTTGGCACCTTGCCTATATTATACTATATACCTTATACTATAGCTTGCCTGTATTACTATATACCTTATGCTATAGCTTGCCTATATTACTATATACCTTATACTATAGCTTGCCTATATTACTATATACCTTATACTATAGCTTGCCTATATTACTATATACCTTATGCTATAGCTTGCCTATATTACTATATACCTTATGCTATAGCTTGCCTATATTACTATATACCTTATGCTATAGCTTGCCTATATTACTATATACCTTATGCTATAGCTTGCCTATATTACTATATACCTTATACTATAGCTTGCCTATATTACTATATACCTTATACTATAGCTTGCCTATATTACTATATACCTTATACCATAGCTTGCCTATATTACTATATACCTTATACTATAGCTTGCCTATATTACTATATACCTTATACTATAGCTTGCCTATATTACTATATACCTTATACTATAGCTTGCCTATATTACTATATACCTTATACCATAGCTTGCCTATATTACTATATACCTTATACTATAGCTTGCCTGTATTACTATATACCTTATACTATAGCTTGCCTGTATTACTATATACCTTATACTATAGCTTGCCTATATTACTATATACCTTATACCATAGCTTGCCTATATTACTATATACCTTATACCATAGCTTGCCTATATTACTATATACCTTATACTATAGCTTGCCTGTATTACTATATACCTTATACTATAGCTTGCCTGTATTACTATATACCTTATACTATAGCTTTCCTATATTACTATATACCTTATACTATAGCTTGCATATATTACTATATACCTTATACTATAGCTTTCCTATATTACTATATACCTTATACTATAGCTTGAATATATTACTATATACCTTATACTATATCTTGCATATATTACTATATATACTATATGTTGCATATGTAACTATATATACCTTATACCTATATCTTGCTAATAATACTATATGCCCTATATACTGTATACCTTATACCGGGTGACCCATAAAAAACTGGTCGAAAGTAAATGCTTATAACTACAAAAGTAATTGATGTAGAAAGGTAAAACTAATATGACATAAAAGAGTATATTCTCAATTTTTATTCAGTATATAACTAATGTTTGAAATTCTTACCGCTGTGCTTAATATACTGACATCAATCCTTTTTTTTAAAATTAGCGATTACTATACTATAGTATAGTAATCGCTAATTCTGAAAAACGCTTATTGTCATCCTTACATCAAGTTTCTATTGATTTCTGTGTGTTTTTTACTTTTGTTGGCGTAATGAATTATATTATCTAGTAAATCGTTCAGGCCAGTTGGAGAGTATTAATAAACTTTTTTTTGATATAGCCCCAAGCCATTCTACTCCAAATGTTATTACACAATTTCCAAAAAAAATGTATTAAGGTGTTTTTAATGTTGTGGTAATAGTGGAGTAATGTTGTGGTAATAGTGGAGTAATGTTGTGGTAATAGTGGAGTAGTGTTGTGGTAATAGTGGAATAATGTTGTGGTAATAGTGGAGTAATGTTGTGGTAATAGTGGAGTAATGTTGTGGTAATAGTGGAGTAATGTTGTGGTAATAGTGGAGTAATGTTGTGGTAATAGTGGAGTAATGTTGTGGTGATAGTGGAGTAATGTTGTGGTGATAGTGGAGTAATGTTGTGGTAATAGTGGAGTAATGTTGTGGTGATAGTGGAGTAATGTTGTGGTAATAGTGGAGTAATGTTGTGGTAATAGTGGAGTAATGTTGTGGTAATAGTGGAGTAATGTTGTGGTGATAGTGGAGTAATGTTGTGGTAATAGTGGAGTAATGTTGTGGTAATAGTGGATTAATGTTGTGGTAATAGTGGAATAATGTTGTGGTAATAGTGGAGTAATGCTGTGGTAATAGTGGAGTAATGTTGTGGTAATAGTGGAGTAATGTTGTGGTAATAGTGGAATAATGTTGTGGTAATAGTGGAGTAATGTTGTGGTAATAGTGGAGTAATGTTGTGGTAATAGTGGAGTAATGTTGTGGTAATAGTGGAATAATGTTGTGGTAATAGTGGAGTAATGTTGTGGTAATAGTGGAGTAGTGTTGTGGTAATAGTGGAATAATGTTGTGGTAATAGTGGAGTAATGTTGTGGTAATAGTGGAGTAATGTTGTGGTAATAGTGGAGTAATGTTGTGGTGATAGTGGAGTAATGTTGTGGTGATAGTGGAGTAATGTTGTGGTAATAGTGGAGTAATATTGTGGTGATAGTGGAGTAATGTTGTGGTAATAGTGGAGTAATGTTGTGGTAATAGTGGAGTAATGTTGTGGTAATAGTGGAGTAATGTTGTGGTGATAGTGGAGTAATGTTGTGGTAATAGTGGAGTAATGTTGTGGTAATAGTGGATTAATGTTGTGGTAATAGTGGAGTAATGTTGTGGTGATAGTGGAGTAATGTTGTGGTAATAGTGGAGTAATGTTGTGGTAATAGTGGAGTAATGTTGTGGTAATAGTGGAATAATGTTGTGGTAATAGTGGAGTAATGTTGTGGTAATAGTGGAATAATGTTGTGGTAATAGTGGAGTAATGTTGTGGTAATAGTGGAGTAATGTTGTGGTAATAGTGGAATAATGTTGTGGTAATAGTGGAGTAATGTTGTGGTAATAGTGGAGTAATGTTGTGGTAATAGTGGAGTAATGTTGTGGTAATAGATTGAGTAATGTTGTGGTAATAGATTGAGTAATGTTTTGGTAATAGTGGAGTAATGTTGTGGTAATAGATTGAGTAATGTTTGTCTTTGTGATGAAGATATAAAATCATGTTTGGTATAAAAAAATTTCTTAGCCCAAAACCATTGGACAATGGGGCATAGTAATACATTTGCTAATTTCAAATAAAAAACTGTCTTTTTTATTGTTACCTACCTATTTATTTTTAACATTGTAATACAGATTTATATATAGATTCATCACTTGTGATAATTCTGTACTGTCAGTCAAAATGATCAATCTTATTATGGAAGAATAGGTCGCATAAAAACACCTAGATAGCCTACCTAGGTTTCAAATTTCATAAGCAAATTACAGCTATAGGTAATTAATTTAATTAATTACAGATGAAAGAGAAAACTCCTTCACTCACGTTATTTGCTTTTCTTTTGTACTAGGTAGATCTTTCTCACATTGGAACTTGAGCAACTAGCAAATTCTGCATCGGTTTGTTTAGGGAAATTTTATTCTGTACAATCAGTGAATTCAAAATTGCGGGTAAAATTTGAAGGTGGAATAATTTCGATGTTGAAAATACGAAAATTTTGTTGACGAAACAATAAATATTGCATAATTTTCTTATACTTTTGATAGTTGGACATAACGCAAGAGAGTTACTTTCTTAATAAATGGTTATATTGCTCAAACTGCGAGTTAATATAGGCCATGAACAAATTTCTATCGGTCAGCTTGATTCATGAGCGATTTTAAAACCCACTTTCCGATTACTGCGACGCTCTCCTGAAACCAATTTTCAAATTGAAACTTTTTAATGAAAGACAAGGAAAGACAATATAGTTCTACATTTTCGATCAAACAATTATATTTATTACATTCTTCTATAATTTTAATTGGTGAATTGAAATGAAATCAAATGAATTAAAATCAAGTCTCATATGATCGAAAGTGTGTCTGGGAACTAGCGGACGACGCAAAAATATGACGTCACAATTGTTTTGTAACCCATTGGCTTATAGTACCTCGTATTTGCCTGTTAATATCGAGAAGTTAAGAGGTAACTTAGAAGTGGTTCGTTTGATAAATAGTAAAAATAGCGATTGAAACTAGAATTTTGATATATAGATATAATATGGTGTGTTTACACTGCTTTATATTTTTCCCTCCTTTCACTTATCCATAAAAATAGGGTCTTAAACATATACAGGCAGGCCTCGCTTTAAGTACACCTCACTTTAATAAAAGTGGTGCTTATTTCGATCGAGTCATGTTCCGAAATAAGAACCGTTCGTAGACATATAGAAAACGGAGACAATTTTTTGTGATTGTTTCACGGTAACTAAAAAAAAATAAAAATTATAATCCAGATGAGATTATTAGAAGCAATTTGTTCACATATTCATCATGTCCTATTTTAGGGTTAGTTCCGTGTTATTGCACGGTTCCATATTTTCGAACACACAAAAATCTTTATATAATAATCATTACTTAACTTTTATTTCAATTGGTATCCATGCCTGTACTACCTAGGAGCCTAAAGCGACAGTTCAGAGTGCAGTGCTAGTTAGCTGCTAAACTCTATAGTTCCTATGAATAACAATTAAGAAATAAATCAATGGAAATACAATTTAACCAATGCCTAGTTAGTAATTGATAAGAAAACCATTCAATTTAGAAGTGACTAAGTTTAAGTTGGTTTTTCCATGTTTCAAAGTGTGGTCAGAGTCGCCATTTCCAGTCACCAGGTGGTCACGTCAAACTAGATTCGATTAGCTGATTACCATACCCTATGTTTTAATGTATCCTGATGAAATCAAATGAATAAAAATCAAGTCTCATATGATCGAAAGAGTGTCTGGTAACTAGCAGACGACGCAAAAAATATGACATCACAATTTTTTTGTGACCTATTGGCTCATAATTCCTCGTATCTGCCTGTTAATATCGAGAAGTTTAAAGTCATTTTATAAGGGTTTCGTTAGATAAATAGTAAGAATAGCAATTGAAACTAGAATTTTAATATATAGATACCTATAATATGGTGTGTTTACTGTTTATATTGTTCTCTTCTTTTACTTATCCATAAAAAATAGGAGCCTAATCAGACAGTTCAGAGTGCAGTGCTAGTTAACTGTTAATCTGTAGTTCCTAAGAATAATAATTTAGAAATAAAACAATGTAAATACAATTTAACTAATGCCTAGTTAGTAATTGATAAGCAAAACAATTCAATTTAGTAGTGACTAAGTATGTGGGTAGTCCCATGTTTCAAAGTGTGGTCAGAGTCGCCAGTCAGCAGTTATCAAATGGTATCTAACTATGAACTTTGGATGATTGAAATAAGATGTTAAACATGTAAATAACCATATATGGTTATTAACATAAACGTATAATATATAGTTTACAATAGTTAAATTGAATGTTTAAATTTGCCCAACTTTTCCTAACCACAGTTCTATAGCTTTTATTGGTAATCAATGAAAAAGTAGCAATCAATGAAATTTGAGGTTTTCTGAGTCACAACGCGGTCACGTCAAAGTGACTTCGAACAGCTGATGACCATACCTTATATAGTCAATATATCCTGCTGTTACAAATAAAGATTTGGTGTATATAACTATTGAATTCCCTATATATATTTTTTAATATTATTTACTTTTTATAGGTTCACAATTATTGAGTCTAGAATTTCCATTTTAAAAATATTAAGAAGCGTATTTATAATTAATTAAAATATAATATTGGTTTTCAATTTGCTGCTTTAGTTTTTTTTTTACCACTTGCATCATTCATACAATGTGATCATTAATCTTTGTTGAAATACAACTTCATTTGTTGAACTTAAGTACAAATATGTTCTTGTATCTAACCTACCATAAAAACTTATACGTACCCTATATATATATAAAAAATACTACAACACTAAGACGAAATTCCTGTTCTTCTCCACCGTGGCTAGGCTTAATCAACAAAATGATAGGCTATAAAAATACTGAAAAAAAAGTTGTATAAATGCTAGAGCTTGAAACCTTGGATTAAAAATAAACAATAACAAAATATAAGCTTCTTTGACAGCATTTCAAAGAGACGCTAGTGAAGGTAAAACGATCTCCGATTATCAATAATTTAAAATCTAAATGAAAATGTTATAATAATTGTATAACTTACTTATGTACGGAATAATAAGGTAGGCAAAATAAAACAAAGACATCAGCAACTAAATAGATGTGAATAACGTGAAAATATAGGATTTAAAATAGAATAGTTACACCTTTTTTAATTTTAATAGAACTTTTCTAATCGAAGAAAATGTTTAGGAAAAAGATAACAAAATCAAATTACTGAAAATCGGAAAACAAAATATTTAGTTATGATTGTAAATTGGTACAGGCAGTCCTCGCTTTAAGTACACCTCACTTTAATAAAAGTGGTCCTTATTTCGAGTCATGATTCGAAATAAGAACCATTCGTAGACATATAAAACGGAGACAATTTTCTGTGATTATTTCACGGTAACTAAAAGAACATCAAAATTATAATTCAGATGAGGTTATTAGAAGCAATTGGTTCAGAAATTCAACATGTCCCATTTTAGGGTAAGTTCCGTGTTTTCGAACACGTGAAATCTTTATATAATAATCATTATTTAATTTTTATTTCAATTGGTATCCATGATACCAATTAGAATAGAAGTTAAATAATAATTATATTTTTTTCTTTTCTGACGTGTCCGAAATTGTTGAACCAACCAATAACTTGGAACTTAGTACCCTACTACCAAAAATATTTCATGGAGCATAAAAATACTGTTTGTTAAATGTAGCACAATAATTATAGACGTCTAAGTATCTATTAATTACTCACCTATACTGAGTGAGAGTTAAGCTATGGATGGATTTTAAAACATTTAATAAATGCACGACTTTAAACTTTTTCATCACAGTCACAAACAATGAAAGACTGTATATTATTAATAATATGCTTATATACGTTTTACTCTAATAATAATTTTTCTTTTTATAACTCATAGAAAATGAGGTATAAATCAAAGGAGTGACCATTATAAATTTCTTGTTACTTTTATTCGCTTTAGTTACCGTTTGGTAACTAAACTGAGTCGTGATTTGGTAACTACAGCGGCGGAAGCCTGTAAATTGTAACTAGATAATTGGTTGATGAAAATAAAAAGTACAAATAGCAAATTAAATAGCTAGGCTTAAACAATGAATAATAAACATTTGGAATAGAAAAAAATATTTCTATTTCAAATATGTCAATATATATATTCTTGACATTCTGAGAGTTTGGGTTAAACGAATCGGGAAAAAAGTAATAATCGAAATTCAACAGCAATGAGAAAGTCAATTAAACTATCCATTATAGAAATATATTCATATTGCAGTTATCTTTCATCAAAACCTGTATGTATACACTATACACAGTAGTGTAGAGTGTAGATGATGAAGCCTGTAGACACTGTAGATTGTAATGGATAAGACCTGTATACACTGTACGTAGATGATTTTAACTCACCTGTAGATTGTTATATTAATTGTAGTTCCCAACATCTCACCCTCTCTCACTATTAAAAATATTAAACCTCTATACTGAGCAAGCAACTAGTTTACCTTCAATATATATTTTTCTTTTACCTCGAATGTAAATAAATCTTTTACCTCCTACATATAAATGCTCTTACAACAGCATTTAATGCATCATTACCTGCATTATAATGCATCATTACCTGCATTATAATGCATCATTACCTGCATTATAATGCACCATTACCTGCAATATAATGCATCATTACCTGCAATATAATGCACATTTACCTGCAATATAATGCACATTTACCTGCATTATAATGCACATTTACCTGCAATATAATGAACATTTACCTGCATTATAATGCATCATTACCTGCAATATAATGCACATTTACCTGTACACTGCTCTCGCAATTATGTATAATAGGACCAGTTAAGAGCAATCTTATGACCTTCAATGTATAAAATTCGGAGTTTTTTTTTTCACGGTGTAAGAGAGTAAGTATAGATTGGAACAGTCTAGCTTGGTAGGTTGCTGAAACATGTTATGGGAAAACTATGCAGGGGCATGTGATGCAGGGGAATGTGATGCAGGGACATGTGATGCAGGGGCATGTGATGCAGGGGAATGTGATGCAGGGGCATGTGATGCAGGGGCATGTGATGCAGGGGCATGTGATGCAGGGGAATGTGATGCAGGGGAATGTGATGCAGGGGAATGTGATGCAGGGGAATGTGATGCTATGTGATTATAATTTTCGAAGAAAAAGGTTATTGGGTTATTATTAATTATTTTGTAATATATTATATTAATTTATATCTATATTTTACTAATATCAATATTTGTTGTGATTATTTGCATCGTGATTTTAGTTGTTGGTATATCACGTTTCAGCAAATCACACTAAATTTATAATATTTGCCTCTCCTATCAATTTATTGTGTTATTTGTTAATAAACACACTAATAAGTTATTTATTCTTTTATAAGATTTGCCAGTGTATTTGATCAATTTTTATTTGATTCTAAGGTTTAAAAAACTTTGAATCTAAAAAATTAGTGAGGAAAGCAGCAAAAATATAAAAATTATTCTTTCCCATTGACGACCCCCACCAAATTTAATTTAAATTAATTTTGTTGTCCAAATAATCCGAAAATCATAACCGTTTTTTTTTGTAGAAACGAATACTTTTTGAGATATGAGGGCTTAATTTTTTTTATTCTCTATGTATTACTGAAGGTTTGAGAACTCGTGTTTCCATTTAAATTACTCAAACATTACAGATTTACGTGAAACTGTAATGTAGTTTGTTGTATCCGCTAGTTTGTTGTACCACACACTTCACTATTAATTAATGACCTGGCCGGGGAGGGGGTATCGGAGTGTGGCACGCCCCCCACAACACATGTATCGAATATTTACAGTTCCCGTGATATTTTCTATTTATTAATTTAATTAACATTTAATTTGGTGGGGGTCGATAAATGGGAAAGATTCAATCTAATATAGTAAACTATTAAATACCACTTCCACATTTTCGGTCAAGTAAGAAAGAAAATATAAAATAATTGAAACAAATAATTAAGGTATATTTTTTATATGATCTGTGGAACTGTTCGATAACTCGGTACTTACCCCGTTCAGTTATTTGTTCCTCTATTCGTATTACTCCTGTTATTGGTTGTTTTTCTCTGTTTTGAGGGATTGTTTATGTGTGTTTTCGTGTATCTTTTATTGTTTTTCAGTTCTACTGCATTAGGTTTGTGTATTACATTCGCTAGCTTAAGTTAGAATTTGTTAGAAGAACAGGTTTGTAAAATAACCTGTTGTACCCCTAGCTACGTAGTTACTATTTGCCTAGGTCCTTAAATTACCCGTAAATTAAATATTTGCAGATAATTAATATTTAATGTTAATATTCAATTTCGTATTTTGTTATTCAATCCCAAATTTCAATTAAAGATGATTTTTCTTATTATAATTTCAGATTTTCATATAATTTTAATAGTTTAATACTATATATTGTTATTACTCTATTGTTAGATTTCCAATTCATTTAATTTATTTTGATATTCAATTTCATATTTCATTATTATTCTTTTTTTAGATTATTAGATTATTTTAATGTATCTAACACAGCCAAAATAATTAAAAAAAAAACATTCACTGTTCAGAATTTAAATCAAATCAACACAAATAACGCTTTTTTTACTATTAATTAAAAGCTATTTTTTTCATTTAAAACCTCCAAAAGGATGTCTCAAAATAACTCCCCGGGGCTATCAAAATCTTCCTCATTCCGTGGGAGGGGGTCTCAGGGGGGAGGGGGAGCGTTGGGGGTTACGAGGAAAATTCAGCAAGCTCCGCCCTGGTTGTTAAAGTTCATTAAAAATGCGATTAACTAACACAGAAAATGCACAATTTTGGTAAATCTTCGCCAATGGACAGATATTTAAATCATTTATATTTTGAAGGTCGTGGCTGCGACAGTTTCTATATCTATCATATTTCTGTCTTCATATTTAAATTAATCATCACATTTTAATTCTTATTTAGAGTTACACATTAGGAGGAAGAAAATGAGGTTAGTAAGTATTTTTTAAGGGGAGGAGGGAGGGGTATTCAGAATACCAGTTACACTTCTAATGCATTACTCTATAATAATCATTTACTGCGCTACTTGCAGTTTTAGAGGATAGCGCTAGGGTTATGCTCTTCAACAACGAGGTATTACATTTTGTGTTAGGTTGGTTCGTAGGATTCATTTACTATCACCTCTTCATTTTCCTCTTTCAACCGTGAATGCAGCCACCGGTGCTTGTCTTCCTTTTCGCCACATTCATTGGTAAGTGACTCACGGATTTGCTTTTCTGCATCCACGTGACTTTGTTCATGGAGCTACTTTCCTTTTTGACTGCTTCTTTCAGTCTTCTGTAATTTATTTCCTTTTGATGTCAGTTACTTCTTATCACTAGAAGTTAAATCTAGATTATATTTTCGCCTAAAGGCTTCACAAAGCTTTGGGTATTGTGTATGTTATTAGTAGGGTTGTGACAATATGCGTTTAAAATCATAGATCCTGAAAACCTTAAAGACGAAGCGACCTGAAATGGCGTTTAATACTATATACCGCTGGTTTAGAACGATTCAATACTCTTTAATTTTCACCGTTTATAATATTTTTGAGATCTATGATTTTAAACGCATATTGTCACAATCCTAGTTACAAGACTGATTGAATGCAATACATTGTAATTGATTATTCTCTTAAAAAACAGTTTTCTTCGGTGTACTAACCAGGGAGTTTCTCATGTCTTGAATTCTAAGTAGTTAAATTTCATGGTCACAGAGTACCTAATAACCTACCATTCCTTCTACCTGATCTACGTACTAACCTGAGTGATTTATGAGCTAATCAAAATCTGTAGAATCATTTAAGGGTCCATATGTGTCGAATTTTATTTTATTTTTTAATTATCATAAGTTGTTGAATATCTGTTATCATTCACTATATTATTATTAGTGCCCGGATTTCTATGCTCTAACAAAATAACAGCAAAGGATGCTATAAAGCATAGATGATCTATGCTTTATAGCATCCTATACTGTTATTTTGTTAGAGCATAGAAATCCGGGCTCTAATTATTATATAGAGAATATAAAATAAAAAACAATTATAAATTGAAGTCTTAAAATTTAAAATGATATAAGTTTTTACTCTCAAATAATTGTACATTATTTTCATCAATTTTTATCATAAGTTTAACACGCAATCCACAATTTCAATCTTATAACTAAATTACCATTAAAAACCTTTTTAAATAATAACTTTTACTTATGAAATTTAATTGTATTGTATTTCCTTCTATATGATACAACACAGAGTTAATAATTATACCTTCCTTAAGTTGAACCCTAAAGTTTGATATCCCGTCCATTCCAGTTCTAAACCAAAGTAGGTAGGGAGTATTTTTTGCCCCTTCGAGGCACTTACTGTATTATCTCATAAACTTGCATAGGTTAACCTGCAGTGTGTTTAGAGACTTAGCTTACAGTGGTGAGAGACTTAGCTTACAGTGGTGAGAGACTTAGCTTACAGTGGTGAGAGACTTAGCTTACAGTGGTGAGAGACTTAGCTTACAGTGGTGAGAGACTTAGCTTACAGTGGTGAGAGACTTAGCTTACAGTGGTGAGAGACTTAGCTTACAGTGGTGAGAGACTTAGCTTACAGTGGTGAGAGACTTAGCTTACAGTGGTGAGAGACTTAGCATACAGTGGTGAGAGACTTAGCATACAGTGGTGAGAGACTTAGCATACAGTGGTGAGAGACTTAGCTTACAGTGGTGAGAGACTTAGCTTACAGTGGTGAAAAGAGACTAAATGAGTTCTTTATATTCTATATGAAAAAATTTCCAGCGTTTTTTTTATGTTCACCTAAAGAAAAATTCATCTCTCTTTACGGGAGGACTCATATTCTAACTGTTTTTTTTTTACAGTTCAATATAGTCGAATTTTGATATAACATGTGAAATTAAATTATAAGAAACTTATGTTTGTGATATTCATCCGATGAAATGAATATTAAATTTTTTATAGAATTTTGAATTTTAGTTCAATTTCATTATTCTTGGACACAAATTGCAGATGATAGTAGAGAGAATAATTTAATCCGTAAGTATGTTAAGAATACTACAATGTTATCAGATAATTAAAAATTACAAAAAAAAAATTTTTTACAATTTCGGATTTAAGAAAAATATACTTTTTTGTTTATTTTTCCAATTTAGAAGTTTGATGCCATTTGCGCATTGTTATTCTTATTGCAGATGCCTTTCTTTCAACCGAATCTAAATTTCAAATGAAACACTAAAGTTCAAAATAATTCAACAACTTTCAAAATTTATTTTTGTGCTAATTTTTTGAATATCTGCTTTACTAAAGAAATACTGAAAAAGTTCTCAAATTAAATTTTTCGCACTAAAATCATCTGCAATTTGAGACCAGGAGCAATGAATTGAACAAAAATGAGAAATAGAAAATTGAAATAAAAATTTTGAAAAATAAAAAATTTATATCAAATTTTTCATTTTCTTTCGATCGAAAAAATCCACTAGCGATAGTATCTTAGGTCCATACTATACTAGCAGCTTCACCGCCGCGGTGTTACTGTCCTGCTACTGCTTGAAATTCAAAGTATACTTACTAGGCGTATCCGACGCGTTCTCAACGCTTTGCAAAGTATACTGGGCAGTGAGAACGCGCCACATACGTTTTGCAGTCTATACAGTGCTTTCTGTAGAAATTGAATGTTGATTCAATACAAATTTGATAAATAAATGAATATCCCTCTTGTGTTATTTTGAGATTTCTGGTATTTTTTTCTATTTTTTTTTCATTTTATGAAATAATTTATTTTTCTAAAAAAAATTATGTTTATTTTTTTTAAATTCTTGAGTCTCATTGATATACATATATATTTACTAGTGTGCTTCCCCATTAAAATTAATGGGGAATCAATTTTAAAAGAAAAATATACATAATTGAAAAAATATATGTAAAGAAATGAAGCTATGTAAAAAATTTGTATCTAAATAAAAATTTATGTAAATAATTATATATAAAAGATATAAATATTTTTTTTTTAATTTAGATATATTGGGATATATTCTATCTTAAACTGGTCTGTTTATGTGCTTATACTTTGACTGCCGCGGTGAAACTGCCCAGTATACTTTACAATGCGTTGCTACAACGGCGGTGGTAACGCGTCCAGATGCGATGCCACCGCCTAGCGCCGTAACAACGCAGACTACCAAGGCGGTAGCACCGCCAGTATACTATGCAAATTTGCATTTCCATTCATTTAAAGTGATTAATTTATTATGCGTAAACAGGGCAGTGGCACCGCGGCGGTGAAACTGCCAGTATAGCAGGGCCTTAGAATTAAAATTTACATGTCAAAATTTTAGCTACATTGGACCGTAAATAAAGATGACGATCCAGAATTAATACGTCCCCCTAAATATTTATTCAATTATCCTTCAAACATTCAATAAATCTTATGTGGCTAAGTAAATATTGTGTAATTATTTGATAGTTTTTATTTTCAGAAACTCAGTGAATAAATATAAACATATGAAATTTGTTTAGAATTCAAGCCAAGATTTTTTGAACTGCTTGAAAGTCAAACTAGTTCATATGTGAGAAGTGTTGCATAATTTCATTCAGAATGATAGATGACAAGAAACATTCCGTTATCGGGGGCTTGGGTACCTTAAATCCATTCCACAGCGAGACTATCGTTCAGAATCACACGAAGAAAAGAAACAAATTGAGAGAGAGATTCAATTCACTGAGCCATTCCTGTAGTGATTCAATAGGTAGGTTTTTCTTTTTTTCTGGTGCATTTGTAGCTCATCATCCTATCAAAGTTATTATCGTAAGTGTCCTGACAACACTGTCCTTTGCTTTCGGCTTCTTCTGCATGGAGACCGAAGAACGGGTTTACCACCTCTGGATTCCAAAAGACGGAGACTTTATGATAAAAAATAACTGGATGCTGGAAAATTTTCCAGAAACGTATAAACACCACACAGCCATTTACACAGCAGAAAATGTCCTGAAGAAAGATATAATTTTGAGTTTACTGTCAGTACATGAAACTATTTCATCGACTGAAGTTAACGTTACCGATGCCGTTCCTAACGATCATGGAGATCTTGATTCCTCACAAAAATTGATAACATGGGAAAACAAATGCGTTTCTTTTCCAGTGATGATTGGTGAAGCGTTCAATAAAAGACGAAAAAGAAATAGTGAGTTCATGAGATCAAAAAGAGCATCTTTCCTGGACACGATCTCATTCTTTTCCAATGATCTCTACTGCAAAATTCTAGAGCACGCAGATAGAGAATGTCTTACGACTAGTCTGCTGGAAATTTGGGGTTACGATAGAAAGATGATAGAAAGTTTGACAGACGAACAAATAGTTGATGATATCAATTCTGTTACAGTTAGTAGTGTCTATGGTGTCAAGAGAAACTTTTCCGAAATGCTTACTGGTGTTCAGAAGGATGAAAATGGAAGGATCGTATCAGCTACCGGCATGCTTCAGATGTGGTTCACTAAGATATCGAAGGACAGAATAATTCCGGATAAATTCTATGACCTCTATTTCAGTGGTGGTGAAATTGATGTGGATACATATCGATGGGAAGAGGAGCTTACCAAACGATTGCTTGAAATAAAGAAAACTTTCACAAACTTTGATTTTCAATTCATGTTATCCCAGAGTATGAATGATGAAATTGAAAACGCTCTGGATAGAGATACACTGCTTATACCTATTGGCTATATTTGTGTTTTCATATACGTGCTACTAATGCTGGGGAAGGTAAATTGCGTTGAATGTCGACCTTTGCTGTCCATTCTAGGTATATTTTCAGTGGTCATGTCTCTAATTATGTCTAATGGAATTTGCGCTATTTTGGGTTTCAAGAACACTCTAGTCAACAAAGCCTTACCCTTCCTTATTTTAGCTTTAGGGATTGATGATATGTTCATCATAATGCAAGCACTGTCAAACTTATCAGATGAAGAGAAGAAACTAGATATCTCAACACGAATTGGATGTACAATGAGACATGCTGGAGCTTCCATTTTGGTAACATCCTTCACTGATATTTGTGCTTTTGGAATCGGAGCACTTACATCACTTCCAGCTTTGCGATCTTTCTGCATCTATGCTTCCGTAGGAATTATTCCACTTTTCATCCTGCAAGTCACGTTCTTCGTAGCCTGCTTGAAGTTTGATGAAGAAAGAATTGAATCGAAGAGAAATGCTCTGTTTTGTTGTGTAAAAATGAATGATTGGCAACCTAAAATGAAAAAAGATGGATTGATACAGCAGTTCTTCTCCACAACCTATCCAAAAATAATATTGAATAAGTTTTCTAAAATATTCATCTTGATGGCAACATTTGGATTTTTAGGCCTTTCAATATGGGCAGTTTATAATCTTGAACAATTATTCAATATATATTGGTTCGTTCCACCCAGTTCATTTTTATATGGGTTCCTTTCGAAATCATTTCCAACTTTCCCAAGTGCTGAATCTGGAAATTTCTATGTTGGAAACATAAGTCTTTACAATAATTTAGATCAGATAGAGTTCATCACAGAGCAGCTAGAAAAATCTGATAAGATCAGTAGCGTTGACTCCTGGTATACCCAATTTAAAAAGTATAACGAAGATAGAGGCTTCACATTAATATCAAAATTAGAAATGACTGAAAAAGATTTCCAAAAGGATCTTGGTGAATTCTTGTTCAGTGCGCAGGGTTTCACCTTCCAGCCAGATTTCATTTTCGAATCTCCTCTCGAATGTACCAAGCCAGCTTCAAGAGTATTGGCTTCAAAGATTCGTTACAGATACAAGCATATCTATGAAAAGAGTGAGAAGATGGAGATTCTGCAATATGTGAAAGATATTGGCCACCATTTGAATGTCACGGGAACTGTTTTCAGTCATTCGTATATTCACTGTTTATGGGAAGTGGATAAAGTTATAGAAGGGGAACTGCACATGAACTTATCCTTGGCCATCGTAGTGATCTTCCTCATCGTGCTAGGTTTGTTGTCATCTTTCATACAGAGTATCCTAGTGCTCAGTTGTGTCCTGATGACTTTAACCGAAGTGGGAGCACTGATGTACTGGTGGGGACTCACTATTGATGCTTCTGCTAGTGTAAATCTCATTCTAGCAGTGGGACTCTGCGTAGACTATTCTACACATATTGGTGAGTAAATAAAACTTTTTTTATTTTATCATTGCAGACAGCTTATAAATCCATTTTTTTTTAATTTTCATATTTGTGAAATTTTTTCTACATTGATTATGTCAAAATCACATTAGGAAAATGAGCCATGCAACTGTTAGATGACGAGAATATATAAAAAAAAAGTTTCAAAGACTTAAAGGTAAAAAGTTATCTAGTTAGAGTATCAGTTCCCATAGCACTAAGAATCGTAAACTTACAAAAGACTAATTAGAAGAGGGTCATCTCAATATTCTGAACTAATTTTCTACATTAATCAAACTCGTTGAATATCAAATTCATAATTCTCTATCCTTCTCCCTCTCCTATGCCAGCTCTGATGTTCCTAAGTGTAGAAGGTTCCAGGGACCAAAGGGTTCAGCAAACACTGGCTAAAATAGGTCCAGCAGTTCTTAATGGGGGTGTTTGCACATTCATCACTTTCATTTTCTTAATGTTCGCAGAGTCGCACATTTTCGTCACTTTTTTCAAGGTCTGGAAATTTAACAAGGAATATGCTAACACGTTGATAGAATAAGATCAAAACGTAACAGTTTCTCAATTCAATGTATGAATATTAAGATTTTGATTTTGTTGATAAAATAGCTTAATTTTATATAAATATATAGCAAGAAGTAAACGCCGTTCTATATCCTGAAAACCAACTAGTTCTTTAACCTAAATTGACGTAGTTTCAATTCTAAATCATTTGAAAAAGTAGATCATCATTCAATTTGACGAATTAGCTATCGTATAATTTTCTAAGAGAACATTTAATACAAATATCTTATTTTAATTTCTAATATGATGTTACAATTACAGATTTTCTTCGGAGTGGTAATCTTTGGTCTGTACCACGGTCTGGTGTACCTTCCAGTCTTGCTCTCTCTGATCGGTCCTGCCTCGTACAAAAGTTCTCAGGCCAACGAAGAGAACATATACGAGACAGAGAAACTGAACAGTGGGGTTGATTCTAGTGAATTAGCCCTATCAACCAGCGGAGGTAGTTCTGAAGCAGTCACCACCGACAGTTGTATGCCTAAGACAGACGAGAGTGATAGGGGGGATAGTTATTACTCCTCTAGAAGTAGTGCTGAAAGTAGTAGAAGCAGTAGTGGAAGCTCATACAGTTTGAAAGACTGTGAGGTGTAAAGAAAATAATATAATTTTATTTTAAAATTGTAATTTAAATTCAATGTTGAAGTTTATTTCACGATTCTACATAATAGCATATTATATTTCTAAAAAACCTTCAACGTTGAGTTCGAAATTATGAATATAGCGTTATTTCCACAAATCTTTCCAATCATGAACTTTGAAAAAAAAAATTATATCGTGATTGTTCTATGCAATTTTTGAAATGTAAATTTAGGCTTTTCTTTTGATTTATTGAAATTCAAAACTGTTATATTAGGAATTATGTACAGGAAAGTAAATTTAGTTCATGAGTTTTAGAAACCAAATGTATCAACAAAAAAGGCATTACTCAGCATTAAATAAATGTGTGGCATTAAATAGTATTTACCAATAAGTTTTTAGTATAAAGTACAAATTAATAGGCATTATCTATATTCTATAGATCTATATTCTAATCTATTTTTTTGTTCATTTCTTTTGGACAAATATGTCAAAACATCTTTTGAAGAAAAAAGGTACGAGAACGTAAGCGGAAAGTGGGCGTTACTAGGTCTTGAATCAATCTGACTTTTAGAAATTGATTGACCTTTTATGACATGTGTTGCACCTCACTTACCGAGTACTATGAGTGTCCGATGATAGCAACGTTCCTGTAATATGGTAGAGTATTATGCATCTGGGAGACGCGTGCTCTCCTGAGATGTGTGTAGGAGAGTTGATTGTGGGCGTGGCGTTATTATTGCCAAATAGTGAGACGGGTTGATTAGCTCTGTGTGTACCTATATTAATCATATATGTTAGGTATAGCTTATTGTGATGGCGGAGTATAACATAAGATTACTATTTTATATATTACTATATAACTATAAAGTGATTTAAAATAAAGAATTACCATGATTATTCTAGTAATTTGATTGAAATATTAAAAATATATTTTTTAAATAGAAAATAAACTCCAAATCAAATTAAATGCTTTGTTTTACTGTCATAACAGCAACACTCTAAAATCATATTTAATACAATTGAAGAAGGTAAATTTGTAAAGAAACTAATTATTAACTGGTATGATATAATGAATAAAAATATATTTAATAAATTATTTAACCTACTAAACCCCTCAAATTCTCTTTAAATTCGTTCCATTGCTTACGTCACATCACAAATCACTCAATTGTCGCAACCTATCAATATTGGTATTCCTACTATGGTAGGTACTGAAGAGTAAAGCTTTGTGAGTAGTTGTCACAAATCGAGTAATTTGTGACCGTGACGCCAACAGGCAGCACACATAAATAGAAATTTAAGGTTAAGCAGTGTAAGTAACATGAATGGATTCATCACCGTTTTAATTTTATAATGGAAATAATTAAACAGTTTTCATAATGTTACGTTATTCAAATGTCTTAAATATTATTTTAGAGTGTTGCTGTTATAGCGTCACGTACAAAACATACCTTGATCGTCCTTACAAAATGTCAATCTATTTCCCGCTTTTAGAACCAGAGGCGCCACAATGCACTTTTAAAATAGAAATTGTCGAAAGTATAATGTTTCTTATTGTAGTATGATATCTTTGTTATAGTGGCGAGGAAGTTACCTTGTGATCTTTTGATGGTGCATTTTAATAGTTTAATATTAGTATTTTTCCAAATATCCTTAATCATTCAATAAAATCTTGTAAAATATAATGTACTTTTAAGTATAATATTTTTGTAAATATTTTTTTGTTTTTAATTAATAATGAACATCTAATCATCAACATTATTATAATAAATTTGATAGTTCTCATTTTCAGAAAGTCATTGAATATATAATTTTTTAAAGTTCGAGCTAAGATTTTTTGAACTGCTTGAAAGTCAAACTAGTTCATATGTGAGAACTGCTTCATAATTTCATTCAAAATGATAGATGACAAGAAACATTCCGTTATCGGGGACTCAGTTTGCTTAAATCCATTCCACAGTGAAACCACAGTTCAAAATCACACAAGGAAAAGAATTAATTTAAAAGATAAATTCAATTCACTGAGCCACTCCTGTAGTGATTCAATTGGTAGGTTTTTCTTTTTCTCGGGTGTATCTGTAGCTCATCATCCTATCAAAGTTATTATCGTAAGTGTCCTTACAACACTGTCCTTTGCTTTCGGCTTCTTCTGCATGGAGACCGAAGAACGGGTCTTCAACCTCTGGATTCCAAAAGACGGAGACTTTATGATGAAAAATAACTGGATGCTGGAAAACTTTCCAGAAACGTACAAACACCACACAGCCATTTACACCGCCGAAAATGTCTTAAAGAAAGATATAATTATGAGTTTACTGTCAGTGTATGAAATTGTTTCATCGACTGAAGTTAACGTTACCGATGCCGTTCCTAACGATCATGGGGATCTTGATTCCTCACCAAAATTGATAACATGGGAAAACAAATGCGTTTCTTTTCCAGTGATGATTGGTGAAGCGTTCAATAAAAGACGAAAAAGAAATAGCGAGTTCATGAGATCAAAAAGAGCATCTTTCCTGGACACCATCTCGTCCTTTTCCAATGATCTCTACTGCAAAATTCTAGAGCACGCAGATAGAGAATGTCTTACGACTAGTCTGCTGGAAATTTGGGGAAACGATAAAAAAATAATAGAAAATTTGACTGATGTACAAATAGTTGATGATATCAATTCTGTAACAGTTAGTAGTGTCTATGGTGTCAAGAGAAACTTTTCCGAAATGCTTACCGGTGTTCAGAAGGATGAGAATGGAAGGATCGTATCAGCTACCGGCATGCTTCAGATGTGGTTCACTAAGATATCGAAGGACAGAATAATTCCGGATAAATTCTATGACCTCTATTTCAGTGGTGGTGAAATTGATGTGGATACATATCGATGGGAAGAGGAGCTTACCAAACGATTGCTTGAAATAAAGAAAACTTTCACAAACTTTGATTTTCAATTCATGTTATCCCAGAGTATGAATGATGAAATTGAAAATGCTCTGGATAGAGATACACTGCTTACACCTATTGGCTATATTTGTGTTTTCATATACGTGCTACTAATGCTGGGGAAGGTAAATTGCGTGGAAAGTCGACCTTTGCTGTCCATTCTAGGTATATTTTCAGTGGTCATGTCTCTAATTATGTCTAATGGAATTTGCGCTATTTTGGGTTTCAAGAACACTCTAGTCAACAAAGCCTTACCCTTCCTTATTTTAGCTTTAGGGATTGATGATATGTTCATCATAATGCAAGCACTCTCTAACTTATCAGATGAAGAGAAGAAACTAGATATCTCAACACGAATTGGATGTACAATGAGACATGCTGGAGCTTCCATTTTGGTTACATCAATCACTGATATATGTGCTTTTGGAATCGGAGCACTTACATCACTTCCAGCTTTGCGATCTTTCTGCATCTATGCTTCCGTAGGAATTATTCCACTTTTCATCCTGCAAGTCACGTTCTTCGTAGCCTGTTTGAAGTTTGATGAAGAAAGAATTGAATCAAAGAGAAATGCTCTGTTTTGTTGTGTAAAAATGAATGATTGGCAACCTAAAATGAAAAAAGATGGATTGATACAGCAGTTCTTCTCCACAACCTATCCAAAAATAATATTGAATAAGTTTTCTAAAATTTTCATCTTGATGACAACATTTGGATTTTTAGGCCTTTCCATATGGGCAGTTTATAATCTTGAACAAGTATTCAATATCTATTGGCTCGTTCCACCCAGTTCATTTTTATATGGATTCCTTTTGAAATCATTTCCAACTTTTCCAAGTGCGGAATCTGGAAATTTCTATGTTGGAAACATAAGTCTTTACAATAATTTAGATCAGATAGATTTCATCACAGAGCAGCTAGAAAAATCTGATAAGATCAGTAGCGTTGACTCCTGGTATACACAATTTAAAAAGTATAACGAAGATAAAATTTTTACGTTAATATCAGAATCAGACATGACCGAAAAAGATTTCCAAAAGGATCTTGGAGAATTTTTGTTCAGTGCTCAGGGTTTCACTTTCCAGTCAGATTTCGTTTTCGAATCTCCTCTTGAATGTAACAAGCCAGCTTCAAGAGTGTTGGCCTCAAAGATTCGTTACAGATACAAGCATATCTATGAGAAGAGTGAGAAAATGGACATGCTGCAATATCTGAAAGATATCAGCCATCATTTGAATATCACGGAAACTGCTTTCGGTCATTCGAATATACACAGTTCATGGGTAGTGGATAAAGTTATAGAAGGGGAACTGCACATGAACTTATTATTGGCAATCGGAGTGATCTTCCTCATCGTATTATGTTTGTTGTCATCTTTCGTACAGAGTATCCTGGTGCTCAGTTGCGTCCTAATGACTTTAACTGAAGTAGGAGCACTGATGTACTGGTGGGGACTCACTATCGATACTACTGCTAGTGTAAATCTCATTCTAGCAGTGGGACTCTGCGTAGACTATTCTACACATATTGGTGAGTAATACAATGTAATTTATATCAATATTGAAGACAGTTTCTAAATTGATGCTTTCCAAGAATTTTCAAGTTTGTTGATTTTTTCCTAAATGAATTATGTCATGGAATAAATTTACAACAGCTAGATGATGAATATTGATAGAAGATGAAATTTCCACAATTTTATGGCAAAAACTGATATAGTTTTAGATATTAAACTTCAATAAGATACACTATTCTTTCAAATTTCTTTGCCATCTGGGTTTGGTAAATAAAATTAGGATATGGTAACGACAACTGAGAAATGTTGTATGCGTGACGTCATAACAGCAGCACTCTCAAAATCATATTTAAAACAATTTAATAGTGCAAAAGTAATTGAATTATTGATATACTAAAACACAGTTTTGGATTTATTCAGTAATTTTAATTGCTGAAACTAAAATTTTCTCTTTAATTCTGTTGCCTTGATTAAGTCACGGTCACAAATCACTCAATTGTCACTAATTTAAATATTATGTATTCATACTGTGGAAGGTTCTAAAATCCAAAGAATAAAGCAAAAGATATTATACTACAATAATAAACACTACTCTCGCCAACTTCTGGTTTCAAAAGCGGGAACTTTATTTGAAATACAGTGAGGACATTCGAGATATGTTGTTTGCGTGACGTTATAACAGCAACACTTAAAATCATATTTAAAACAATTGAAAAAGTTAAATTCGTGAAAAAAATAATTATTAAATTTGCAAAATATAGCTATTAAATAAATATATATTAAATAAATTATTTAACATGCTAAACCCCTAATTTTCTCTTTAAATTTGTTCCCTTGCTTATGTCACGTAATAAATCACTCAATTGTCGCAACCTATCAATATTGGTATTCCTAGTAGGGTAGGTATTGAAGAGTAAAGCTTTGTGAGCTGGTTGTGTATATTCCGTACCACACTGATGGTTACAATTAATGCATGGTGGTACAGAAATTATACCACCTTAATAGTTACGCTAATGCTCAGTGGTAAAGAAAGTATACCACCTTTTGAAAAAATACTTTTGTGTGCTGCTCGACAGCTTAAATTTTGAACCACCTACATAAAAGCCTAATTATAATCATAAATCTTTGAACACATATGGCATTTATTTCACTCAAAAGTGTGGCCCTGAGAGAGTTAACAAGGCAACGTACATAAATAGAAAATTAAGGTTCAGCAGTGTGACTGGATTCATCACTGTTTCTTATAATAAACAGTTTTCATAATGTTACGTTCTTCAATTGGCTTAAATATGAGTTTAGAGAGTTACTGCCTCGATTGTTCTTACTATATTTCAATTCTAGTTCCCGCTTTCGAAACCAGATGGCAGAGAAAATAGAAATTGTCGAGAGTAGTGTATCTTATTGTGGTACAATATTTTTGGTTGAATATCAAATCCATAATTTTCTATCCTTCTCCCTCTCCTATGCCAGCTCTGATGTTCCTAAGTGTAGAAGGTTCCAGGGAACAAAGGGTTCAGCAGACACTGGCTAAAATAGGTCCAGCTGTTCTCAATGGGGGTGTTTGCACATTCATCACCTTCATGTTCTCAATGTTCGCAGAGTCGCACATTTTCGTCACTTTTTTCAAGGTTTGGAAATTTAACAAGGAATATGCTAACACGTTGATAGAATTATATCAAAACGTAATAGTTTTGCAATTAAATGTAAGAATATTAAGATTTAGATTTTGGTGATAAAATAGTGTGAATTATTATATCAAACTAGTTCTGTCGTGACCCATCGATTTTGGTGAGGGTACGAGCACTAGAACCCCCAGTGTGGGTTCAAACGAGGAGGGTAAGAGTCTAAAATCATGATTTTTTAATTTTAAAAGGAATGTTAGGCAGTGTACTTTTATGTCCCAATTTTATTGAGGGCTAGAAGTAGAGGCACTATAACCCACCAAATGCAGAGCCCAAAGGGGACAATGGGGTTTTTACGTTTTTGGGTATCAATTACGCATTTACGTTTTTGGTCAAATATATAAGTTTTTAGCTCTCCTGCAAAATGTGTGATTTCCACCTAAAAAAGACGAGAAGTAAATGAATATTCACGCTACAGGTAAACCAATGACATTTTTAGAATTTTTGGGACATTCCTAACAAATCTTCAGAGAGATTTTCCAATTTCCACTCTCTTTTTTTTTATCACAGTTCAAAACCGAAAATTTAGGTGTTCTTGAAGATTTTAGTTATTCCTTAAAAAATACTTATAAAAAACAGGAGGGAAAATTAAAAAAGCCCTCAGTTGATTTGTTAGAAATGTTCCAAGGATTCTAAAATTGTCTTAGTTTTTTTCTAGCATATATACATACACTCATACACTTCTAGTCTTTTGAAATTTATACAATTTTTTATAAAAAAAAACTGAAAAACTACATTTCATTCGCAAACCAAAGCCAAAAGCGAAAAAATTACAGGAATAAAATGAATTTTTCTTTTGCGAAATTACATATGTATATTTTACCACTTACAGAACAATCAGTCCACAAATTAAAAAGTTTTTTGAAAAGTGGGTTGACCCGCTTAACTTAAAATGATGTATTTTCAATATACATTTGAACAATTGTATCTCCATTCCTTTCAACGAATTAAATGTTGTATCTTTTTGTAAGAGAACATTCTTAACATATCCTTTTTATTAGACTTGTAGCACAACGTTACAATTTACCATTTTTACAGATTTTCTTTGGAGTGGTAATCTTCGGTCTTTACAACGGTCTGGTGTACCTTCCAGTATTGCTCTCTCTGATCGGTCCGCTTCCGTACAAGAGATCTGAGGACAATGAAGATGACATACACGAGACTGAGAAACTGAACGGTGTGGTTGATTCTAATGAGTTAGCCCACTAGTTCTGACGACGTCACCACCCAATGGCCTGGTTACACGGTGCGAGTTACTGTCATGCCTGGAGTCGTGGACAACAGCTGTTCCACTGTACTTGCATGCCAATACCTCAATGTTCATAACATTGAATCGGTACCCGGTAAATTCATCGCATGGTAAATTCATCGCATGGTAAATTCATTGCATGGTAAATTCATTGCATGGTAAATTCATCGCATGGTAAATTCATTGCATGGTAAATTCATTGCATGGTAAATTCATCACATGGTAAATTCATCACATGGTAAATTCATCACATGGTAAATTCATCGCATGGTAAATTCATCGCATGGTAAATTCATCGCATGGTAAATTCATCGCATGGTAAATTCATCGCATTGTTCATGGTACATTATAAAATGAAAATGATTAACTCAATTAAATAAATCCTTTGCAAATAATTGCAGATTTTACTTTACTTTTCGCTGGATTAGGGTAACTTGCTTTTGCAAATCTGTGCTGTTAGTTCACTTTAAATTATTGAATTTTTAGTAATAGAATGTCAATTAATATTCATATGTATATCATACAATTACTATGAAATTAAAAAATATTTAAAATGTGGGAAACTGCATTAATTTATTATTATGTATTTTTTTTTTAATTTATTATTTCTCAAATTATGTACATGTTTAGCTACTCATAGTTTGAACAACAACATAAAAGTAAATGCTACACCTCTTTGAAAATATACCACATTCAATGTTACAATAATGTCTATAAAAGTATGATCAGGTAAGCATAATTGCCTAAGTAGATGTGAACCAGGTTTTCTGATTATTTTAAAGGTATTGCTTACAATTTTAAAAAGTAATTTAGAAATAGTTTTTGTGCAGTTGTAGGGATAGAATTGAATTTTTAATATGTATTTTTAATATTAACGGTTTTGCCTTAACAACATATCCATATATTATTTGTAACGTTATAATGTCTTTTACAATAAATCATTTCTTATACTTTTCTATTATATACCTTTCCATTTTTTGTATTATTGACATTTATATTCATATTTACCGATGATTTATTCTCAATGAATTTACTATGCGGTGAATTTACCAAGCGGTGAATTTACCATGCGGTGAATTTACCATGCGGTGAATTTACCATTTGGTGAATTTACCATGCGATGAATTTACCATATGGTGATATTTACCATGTGGTGATATTTACCATGTGGTGATATTTACCATGCGGTGAATTTACCATGCGATGAATTTATCATGAAAAAGTGTCGCGCGGTAAAAAAGTGTTGTGCAGCAAGAAAGTGTTGTGCGGCAAGAAAGTGTCGTGCGGCAAGAAAGTGTCGTGCGGAAAGAAAGTGTCGTGCGGAAAGAAAGTGTCGTGCGGAAAGAATGTGTCGTGCGGCAAGAAAGTGTCGTGCGGCAAGAAAGTGTCGTGCGGCAAGAAAGTGTCGTGCGGCAAGAAAGTGTCGTGCGGCAAGAAAGTGTCGTGCGGCAAGAAAGTGTCGTTGTTGAAATCTGGATTATTCTGTATTGGTTAGTAATTTAAATGGTTAAATTCCTTTATTTTTGTGACCCATTGTCCCTCTCGCCCTTCATTGTTTCAATTTTTGGTATTCGAGTAGTTTCCCTTGGAAGGTGATACTGGTTGTAGAGTGATATTTGGCACCTAGTTTTCTGAACTGCAGTATCACTCTGTTCGTTCCTTTTAAGTTTTATCTTGTTGATGTGCTGAACTGTGATCTTGTTATGTTGGTATTTTTTCATCTGATTGTTGGGAATTCCGGTAGAGTCGTTTAATCTAATTTTAGAATAAACGCCTCGCTGGAGCCCCATTGAGGAGGCTAGTAATTTCTCCAGTTTAGTTGTCTATTTGTCCTTAGGTTTATTTGTTTGTAAAGTAAGACTGCTCGATTAGTCTTGAAATAGACGGTGCAGTAGTGTTACCCTAAAATAAAACTGTAAACCGACTATCGGAGCTTGTTGCAGCCTGACGGAGCTTGTTCAAGCCTAACTGAGTTTGTTGCTGCTTGTCTGAGGTTGGCCAGTTGCTGGCCAATCATTCTATCACTCTCTGAAAGCAGATCACACCATGTAAGTAGAGCTATGCCATGTGTTGTTGCTCAAGGTGGAAATTTGGGAAAAATTATAGTTTGATGTTATTTTTAATTTTAGTTTGATTTTTGCCTGAGTTTATCTGGAGTTATTTTTTTCTCTCTACAGTTCGTGTAGCAGAGATGAACTCTTCCTAAACTACCTTGGTCAAGAGTCTACTTTTCAGTGCTACTTTGATAAAGACACTCCCTACCTTGCTCAGAGGTCTCTTTTTTAAATACCAACCTAGAACCTGACATTCTACCTAGAACCTGACATTCTACCTGGGACCTGGAGTTCTACCTAGAACCTGAAATTCTACCTTGGTCCTGGAAATTCTGCCTAGATCTTGAAATTCTAACTAGGTCCTAGCAATTCTGCCTAGGTCCTCGAAATTTAATTCTAGTTCTAATTATCTCGTATCCTATATTCTGATGACCACCTAATATACGAATCAATGCCATATTTATTCGTGAATATTTAATCTGGAAATAGGACCCATTACCTATATGCTCTTAGGAGTGTTGACGGAACTCCGTATATTTTGTGTCTCTGTTTTCTTACAGTAACTTCTGTAGGCCACCTACCGTTATAAATTACCGTACCATATTTCTATCATTGAGGTGTAATTATTTTTTTGTGCATTATTTATTTCCCCTACATTAATGTGCATCATTGGTATTACTGTACGGAGGTTTGCTTGAGTGTGTGGGTGTGTTTGTTGTGGGTAGCGTACGTAAACACCGTTATCTGCCGTCGCGAATTCTATCAGCGACTAAATTAATTTATTTCTTTTTACCAGATTTCTTCTAGAGTATATTTACTTGGTTTTTGTTTATTAATAGTTTATAAGTAGTTTATTTAGTTGTGTTATTAAGAGTTTATTAAAAGTATTACATTTAAGAACCAAATTACCTATTTGTTTTATTTGCCATTGATGAGACCTAATTGCTGTATTTTATAGTTGATGTTTCAATTTGCCAGGTGAACTCTAGTTTTTTTCAGTCATTATAAATATTAGTCTCTCCCATTTACCTCTGTTCATATTCTGGCACCTCTGCCGCTACATAGCGCAAGGTCCAACTTTTTGGTGCCCAGACCAGGGACCTTTAGATATTCTGGCTAGTATATTGGTCTCATCGTTGGTAAAAGATTTTTTTTCTCTTTTCTATGGTTCTAGATAAGTGTAATTGATTATTTTTCATAGTTTTAGAATTTAATATTTTTGCGTTAGCTCTTGAAAATTGGTATTACATATTTTTCGGAAGTTTAGTATTAAATATTTTTCCCATCGGTTCTCGAATAAAAGATATTATTCATTAGTCTAGTATTGGATGGTATTTTTGCATTGGCTAGTTCTCGAAGATTTAAATGATTTTTCATCTTTCATAGTTTAGGATTAAATATTTTTCGCAATCATTCTCGAAAATTTAAATTATTTTCTGTCATAGTTTAGCATTGAGAAGTATTTATTGCATTAGTTCCTGAGATATTGAGTTATAAAAAAAAATAGGGTTAATTAATATAGTGGCAGATTTAGTTATGCCTAGGAATCATTCTTTTAGATAGATTTTTGTTTACTATATCGATTTAAGTACGCAGTAGCCTTATATTTTTTTTGACCGCTATGATCATATTTTTCTTCTTCGATTGAGTCCCTTGTAGTTTATTGGTTACTCTGCCGAGTAATTTGAAGAGATTATTTCTGCGTTTATATGCGAGCTATTTCTTTGTTTTAATAATTTGGGGTTAATTAGCTACCTAAAAATTTTTTTGTTCATCAATTTAATTTTTTCCCTATCACTAAAATGAAAGAGGAAGAAACTTTACGACCAGTCGTTACTGATCCCAAATTCGGTGACAGCTTGTCCCCAGTGGCTGGTCCTATATCTAATAACGTGTCTGATAGTCCTGTCGAGAAAATGACTAGCACCATTATAGAGTGTAAATCTGAAATAAGTAAACTAAAGGAAGAACGTAATGTGTTAGCGAGAGAACTTAGAACTCAGGCTCAGAAAGATGCCGTAATTACGAGAAGAATTGTGGTTTATCAGGGTATGCTGATGCAATTTACCTATAATTCGGTCCGTGAAAAGTTCCTAAACGGACTTCTAATTAAAGATTTCTGCTCCAATGAGTTTCTCTCATCCATTGACATATTCATGCGAATATTTCTTCCTTCTCCTGTTGAAGCTCGGAAGGATATTGAACCTAGGATGGTTGACTTGGCGAAGCTTTTCTCCATGGATTCTTCAGAGCCAAGGGATGAGGACGGACGTCCTTTTCCAATCAGGAAGAACTTTTCCTGGTGGAGAAATTTCTTTGAAATTTTGATTAAGAGCGATGGATGGACCGATGTTAACAGGGTTAGAGACGACGATTCTTCATCGTCACGTGTCCCATCTGGTGCACATTCAATAAATCAAGAAGCTAAGGCTTACGTTGAATCTTTTGCTGTGCGTGAGGAGAAATATCATGGAAACCACTTCGATCATGAAACTAGTTCTTACAAGATCGATCAGGGTCAGAGTGGTTCTTCTAACGAGACAAGAAGGGGAACTGAAAGCAAAGAGGACTTGCTAGTCCGTACTCTGAGAAGTTTAGGGCCCCGAAGAGAGGTTATCCCTCCTTCTGTTTTCGACCCAGCGAAAGGAGGATCCATCTTTAAGTTCTTCACCAGTTATGAACGCTACTTTGGGTCAAAGTATGAGGGTACTGAGAGAGAAATGGCAATGCACTTGGAGAAATATCTCTCTGGAACAGCTAGGTCTGCATATAGTGCATTGAGCGGTTCTGATATGAACTACGAGGATTTGAAGGGGAAACTAATCTCATGGCATGAGTCGCAGCAGGTAGACAGGACTGATAAAATCAGGGAGGACTTCAATAATGCTACAATGATTCCTGGAGACTCGTGTTCAATATACTGCTTGAGATTAGAAAAATTGGCGGAACGAGTGTTCTGTGAATCTCCCCGCGAATTGGAATCTCAACTAAAAAGGAAATTGAAGAGCACTGCCCCATACTCATTGGTTCAGCAGATAGACATTGCCGAGGGCATTTTTAGTGTGACTGATGAGGGTAGTCTTTCTTGGAAGCGGCTGAAGAAGTTAGTGGAACAACACGATAGGAAATTGATTTCAAAGTCATTGGTTCCGCTTAAGGATAGTGTCGAACCTGTGAGCTTGTTCAGTAGCAGCCGATGGACAGCAAAACAGACTGATGAATTAGATAGTTATCATCATCAGCCCGATGATTGGCATTGTAGATCACCAGTAGATCGCAAAAGGGATGTTTACTGGAATAGGTCAAACCATAACACTCGTTCTCCACCTCGAAGGGACCAACAGGTTCACTCACCTGGACGAGACGGAGTTCCTAGTCTTCCAGCCTTTCAACGTAATGATCAGCGATCTCCAAAGTATGGTCCATCTCCACCATCTGTGAGATCTCGTGATCAAGTAAGATGCTGGAGCTGTAACAAGGCAGGTCATACAGAGAAAAATTGCTGGGGCAAACACAACAGATGTTTTGGATGTGGAAGCTACGACCACTGGAAAGCAAATTGCCCTCTGAAGGATAACCCAGGTTACCGTCACACCGACAACCATCCTCCCACTGATAAGCGAGTTAGATACGACTCCAGGCCGTTAAAAGAAAGAGCTCTTGGTCGCGTGGACGGAGAACAGAGCTTATAGAATCAGAGTCCACACCCAGCTTAAAATTGATTACTCTTAATAATGAGCAACCAGTTGCGGGTGATGCCTCTATAGAGGAATCGCAAGTTATTGAATTAGATAATGAAATATCTAACTCAGACGTGGAAATTGAAAACGAGTTTGAGGCTTCCAATGGTGAACCTGCAAATAGTGAATGTAGAAACATTTCACTGGTGGGTTCTGTGAAAGAAAATAGACTAGTGACTTCGATTGAGCTATTTGGAGGATTGCATGAGGCTATGTTTGACAGCGGAGCTCAATCTAACCTCATCCCTGTTGAGATACTAAATGAGGCAGGTACTATTTACCAAGCTCTTGATGATGAATACATTCTAGGCTTTGGCTTGAGTGGCCCAACTAAGGTATTAGGAAAGGTTTCTATACCTATAGAGTTACATGGTTTAAAGTTGGATCCTTGTGAATTTTTAATATTGGAATCTAATAAACTATCTGGTATGATAATGTTAGGAGTTCCTTTTCTGAAAGAAAATGAAATCATATTAGATTTGAAACGCCGTAGAGTGCGGAAAAATCTCAACGACGGAACAACTTGGGACTGTTACATCGATGCTAATTCTAATAATTGTCGCATAGTATGGTCCAATTTACCACTTGTCGTGGAGACTCCCACTACTGTTAAACCCCAATGCATGGAAAAGGTTAAAGTCATTTGGAGCTATCCTGATATTGTGAAGGGTCCTTGCTGTGTGTGCTGTTCCTGTAATCAAGAATTGTTTTTCCTTGATGAGAAAGAGGGCAGTCAACGGTTGCAGCTGATTAGTGGGATAATTCCTGCTGGTGACACAGTTGTTGAAGCTCTTGTTCTGAATAACGGAACTTATGCAGAATCTTTGAAGAAAAACCAAATAATAGGATCAGTTTCATCGGTGATCGATTACTCAGAATTGATTAAATCTAAGGCGATTAACGTTGTTGCCGTTGAATCTGCTGGAGCTCCCGAATCCCATGCCGTTGATTTTAATCAGGTGATCTTGCAGAACAATTTATCCTCTGATGAAAAGGAGGAAGTACTCGAGCTTTTGCTCGATAATGAAGATGTTTTTGGCAAAGAAAATGAAATCGGCTGTCTGGATATCGCCCCTCATAGAATCGAACTAACAGACTACACACCAATCTACCAGCGTCCCCGTCGATTTCCAGGTCCTGTCAACATGGATATCGAAAAACAAGTTAAAGAGTTGGAGCTGCTGGATGTAATCGAACAGAGCGAATCAGGTTGGTCTAGCCCTGTGGTTCCTATAAGAAAAAAAGACGGATCAATCAGATTGTGCATTGATTATCGTCGGTTAAATGCAGTCACCAAGGCAGACAAATTTCCCCTTCCAAATCTCAGTGATGCTATTTTTGGCCTTCACGGTGTGAAATATTTCACATCATTGGACTTGGTCAAGGGATACTACCAAGTGCCCTTAGACATAAACACCAGACAGTACACTGCTTTTTCGACCGCCAGAGGACACTGGCAGTTTAAACGCCTCTCCTTCGGATTAAAAAACGCTCCGTCAGCCTTCCAACGAGTGATGAAGCAAGTCTTGAGTGGGTTCAGTTGGAGGAAGGTCATCGTTTACATAGACGATATTCTCATTATGGGAGAAACCTTCGCTGAACACTTGGAACTCTGCAAAGCTGTATTGTTCACTCTCAGGGAACATGGAGTGAAATTAAATCTCGGCAAGTGTAAATGGTTCTCAGAGGAGGTAGAGTTTTTGGGTCATACGGTCAGTTGTAAAGGTCTGAAAAAGCCAGAAAGCTATGTGAAAGCCGTTGTTGGCTTCCCTCAACCGAAGACTAAGACTCAACTTCGTGAGTTCATGGGACTATTGAACTTTCAAAGAAAGTTCGTGCCCAACTGTTCCGTGATAATGAAACCTTTAAGTCGAGCTTCTGGAGGGAAAGACAAAAAAGGAAAAATCATCTGGACGGGTGAAATGGAAGATGCATTTAACCAACTTAAAAGCATGATGGCTACTGATGTTAGATTAGCCTTCCCAGACTACAGTGATGAGGCTGAACCCTTGTTAGTCTTCACCGATGCATCTGGCTGTGGAATTGGAGCATGTCTGGCTCAAAATCAAGAAGGATCTATTCGGATTATTGCCTATGCTTCAGTTGCCTTCAATGCCGCAGAAGTGCGATATAGCACTATCGAACGCGAGCTGGCAGCGATTAGATGGGCAGTGAAAACGTTCAGACCTTTCGTGTTCGGTGTTGAATTCGTTGTGATGACTGACCATCGTCCACTGCTATATCTTCACCATCTGCAAATTGTGAATATGAGATTGGCTCGCACGTTACGAGAATTAAGTGAATATAATTTCACTGTCAAATTCACACCTGGTCGTGAGAATATGGCCGCAGACGCCTTGTCCCGAATAGAACACCTAAATAATTCAGAGGAAGAAGCTCTGGGAACAGAAGATAACTCGAGTCTGCCTGTTGGTATCGTGCACTGTAAGGAGGTGCCTGGAGGAGGTGACTCTCTTTGTCAAAGTTTGCTAGTATCAGGTGGATGCACAGGACTGTTACAGTTGCCAGACACTTCATTAGACTTACGAGAACGTTTAGTAACAGAGCTACGCAGAGACCCCAAAGCATATGGAGTTGCCAAACGTCAGCGTGGAACCCAAAGCTTTAATTTGATGCGTCAACCAGGTCAGCTGATGTGCATGGAAGCAATTGGTGCATTTGCTCATATTTATCGCTGTGTTGTATTCGTACATCTAGGTTCTACCCATCCGATTGTTTACTCATCGCCAACCTTGCAGTTAGCTAGTGATGCAGTGAGAGTACATCTTCATCTATTAGCTGGAATTCATTTCAACCCGTTGGTTGAGAGTGCTGGTTATCAGGTTCCGAAACTTCCTCGTGATCCTGTCCCACCAGCTGTCGATGACTTCTCTCCTTCGAACCCCAATCGTGACGAAGATGAGCCATGTGATGAACCACAGATTCGCACTACTTCTCTATATCGGAGTTCCGATGAAAACGATCGTTCGGATTGGTGTCGACTTCATCATCGTTCACACAGTACTACATTAATGGTGTCTATACTGGGTGAAGAGAGATGCGTGTTACTAGATACTGGTGCGCAAGTTAGTTGTTTGATCATTGATGTCCTTCCAGATGACCATGATGAATTAACAGAATGTGGTGGAATGGAAATTATTGGTATAGGAGATGGAAAGTCTACAGTGCTCGGAAAGTTGAACTTACCATTTCACATGGGAGGTTTCGGATTTGAGCATGATTTCGTGATTGTACCAAGGGGCTCGATGAATTTTTGCTGCATCTTCGGTATAGATTTGATGGAAGCTCACAATTTTCAGTTGAGCTTATCAGAACAGCAATTGATAACTCCAATGTCGGTGGTACAAATCCCCAAATTCAAGGAGCCATCTGCTTCTCACGCTGGTCATTCTTGCGCTGTACGACAGAGCTTCATCGCAAATGAATCAGATTTGAATACGATAATACCACTTGATCGTAACGAGTTGCTGGAACTTCAAAAGCATAATCAGCTCTCACAATTGAGGAAGATGATTCAAAACCCTACAAACCAGTCATGGCCAGCACCCATAAAAAGGTATCACAGGTATCGTAAATCGATAAACATAGTAGATGAGGTGCTATTATATGAAAAGGGTAAATTGTTAGTACCCATTATACCCTTTAATTTTTTGGTAGAAGTGTGCTTACTTTTCCACCATTGCAGAGCTCATCCTGGTCGTCAGAAATTAATAGATGACGTTACGCAGCACTTGTGGCACCCTAGCATCGCTGCAGTTGCTTCAGATGTCACACGGACTTGTGACTCCTGTCAGAGAGTGAAAGTGGCCGGAGTGTTACAGCCACCAATCACTAAGATTCAAACCAGTTCGCCATTTGAGTTGTTGACCGTAGATTTGCTAGCGTTGCCTACGACGAGAAAACGAAATTCCTGCTGCTTAGTGGCAGTCGATCATTATTCAAAGTGGCTGTCTGTGGTTCCTCTTCCCAATAAAACCTCTGCAGTTGTCTCAGCTGCTTTGGAGAACCAGATCCTGCCATCGTTGCTGAAAGTACCACAGAAGATTCTAAGCGATAATGGTCCAGAATTTCGAGCAGCTACGTTCACTGATGTGCTTGATCGTTGGTCTATAGCCCATATACGCACTACGGCTTACAAGCCCACTAGCAATGGCTTAGTAGAGCGAACCAATAGGACCTTGACTGAACTTCTAAGAAGTTTGAAAGCAGAGTGTCATGATTGGGACACCATGATTCCTCGTGCTGTTATGTTGTACAATGGTTCTACTCATTCGGAATTAAAGGAGTCACCATCGTCATTTCTACTCAGACATAGTCACATGTTGTCTTCAGATTTGAGATTGCCTGCCACAGAAAATACATACTGGAAACAGGGGAATCCTGCTTTTAAACCATTTAAAAGAGGTAACATGGTACTCCGTAAAATAGTATTTACAGGGCGTAAGTTGACAGATAAGTTAGAGGACAGGTACTGTGGTCCGTACCAGATTGTTCAAGTAAATTTGAATAAAGTGACCTACATCATAAAGAGAGTGTCTGATGGTCGTGAACAAAAGGTTCATCATACACAATTACGTCGTTACTACCCAGCTCCAAGATATCTCTTAAATCACTTTTCATTTGATCGAATTGTGTCGAGTGGTTCTCAAACAGAGAACGAGGTTCTTCCTACTCAGGAGACTACTGTCGATCAATTCCAGCCAATCGGTGATGGCTATTCGGGTGATTATTTTCCTGCAAATAATGATTATCACCCTCGAGTTATTGGAGAATACTCACGTAAGTCCTCTAGCGGTGAAATAGGGATTAATGATAATTTCACTTTCGATGTACATCCTTCGGAAGATCTCTGTATTGACATGGTGTTCGAGGACTATATAGACACTATATGCGAGGTGGAGACATTTTTGCCTAATGTCAAAGATCTCACTCTGGAAACTAAGGAGTCTACCTTCATTGTTCCGGAAACATCATCTTCGTCAAGGGACTTGAATTGGTCATCTTTGGCAGATGATCCAGAGTTTTGGGAAATACTGGAGGTCGAACCATCTGTATGTAATGAACCTGTGAGTGACGAATCTGAGAGTGATACTACTATGAGCGAATATATTTCTCTCCTCAGTAATGATTCGAGAAAGTATTACGTTGTAACCCCAGATATCGAGGACGAGTCTGATAATTGTGCAGATGACTTATATTTGGATTTAGAGAAGCAGACCGATGAGCCGGTTACTTGGAGGATCTCTACCAGAATGAACTGGAGCTATGGTGATTTGGATAGTCTGCTCGTTGAAAAGGCAACACGCCCGCGCTTTATTTGGTTAAGTAGGACTATTACCGCATTGGATCTTGCGGTAACTAGGCCAGTTGTTGGGTCCTTGCCTGAATTATGGAATCGTCGTAAGAAGAGGAGTAATTTCCTGAAGTCAGATTCTTCGACTTCTCGTCCCATTTCATCTGATCCGTCGACTTCGTCGAAAGCTTCAGTGGTTTTTCCGGGTAATCGACGTCAAACCCGTTCACAAGGACCGGTTCAAGATTTTCCTAGAGTCCAGCCGACCCCTATTGAATACAAGTCACGTTCTGTTTCTAAGAGAGTGAGCAATGGGCCAGGTGGGGAGGAATGTTGAAATCTGGATTATTCTGTATTGGTTAGTAATTTAAATGGTTAAATTCCTTTATTTTTGTGACCCATTGTCCCTCTCGCTCTTCATTGTTTCAATTTTTGGTATTCGAGTAGTTTCCCTTGGAAGGTGATACTGGTTGTAGAGTGATATTTGGCACCTAGTTTTCTGAACTGCAGTATCACTCTGTTCGTTCCTTTTAAGTTTTATCTTGTTGATGTGCTGAACTGTGATCTTGTTATGTTGGTATTTTTTCATCTGATTGTTGGGAATTCCGGTAGAGTCGTTTAATCTAATTTTAGAATAAACGCCTCGCTGGAGCCCCATTGAGGAGGCTAGTAATTTCTCCAGTTTAGTTGTCTATTTGTCCTTAGGTTTATTTGTTTGTAAAGTAAGACTGCTCGATTAGTCTTGAAATAGACGGTGCAGTAGTGTTACCCTAAAATAAAACTGTAAACCGACTATCGGAGCTTGTTGCAGCCTGACGGAGCTTGTTCAAGCCTAACTGAGTTTGTTGCTGCTTGTCTGAGGTTGGCCAGTTGCTGGCCAATCATTCTATCACTCTCTGAAAGCAGATCACACCATGTAAGTAGAGCTATGCCATGTGTTGTTGCTCAAGGTGGAAATTTGGGAAAAATTATAGTTTGATGTTATTTTTAATTTTAGTTTGATTTTTGCCTGAGTTTATCTGGAGTTATTTTTTTCTCTCTACAGTTCGTGTAGCAGAGATGAACTCTTCCTAAACTACCTTGGTCAAGAGTCTACTTTTCAGTGCTACTTTGATAAAGACACTCCCTACCTTGCTCAGAGGTCTCTTTTTTAAATACCAACCTAGAACCTGACATTCTACCTAGAACCTGACATTCTACCTGGGACCTGGAGTTCTACCTAGAACCTGACATTCTACCTGGGACCTGGAGTTCTACCTAGAACCTGAAATTCTACCTTGGTCCTGGAAATTCTGCCTAGATCTTGAAATTCTAACTAGGTCCTAGCAATTCTGCCTAGGTCCTCGAAATTTAATTCTAGTTCTAATTATCTCGTATCCTATATTCTGATGACCACCTAATATACGAATCAATGCCATATTTATTCGTGAATATTTAATCTGGAAATAGGACCCATTACCTATATGCTCTTAGGAGTGTTGACGGAACTCCGTATATTTTGTGTCTCTGTTTTCTTACAGTAACTTCTGTAGGCCACCTACCGTTATAAATTACCGTACCATATTTCTATCATTGAGGTGTAATTATTTTTTTGTGCATTATTTATTTCCCCTACATTAATGTGCATCATTGGTATTACTGTACGGAGGTTTGCTTGAGTGTGTGGGTGTGTTTGTTGTGGGTAGCGTACGTAAACACCGTTATCTGCCGTCGCGAATTCTATCAGCGACTAAATTAATTTATTTCTTTTTACCAGATTTCTTCTAGAGTATATTTACTTGGTTTTTGTTTATTAATAGTTTATAAGTAGTTTATTTAGTTGTGTTATTAAGAGTTTATTAAAAGTATTACATTTAAGAACCAAATTACCTATTTGTTTTATTTGCCATTGATGAGACCTAATTGCTGTATTTTATAGTTGATGTTTCAATTTGCCAGGTGAACTCTAGTTTTTTTCAGTCATTATAAATATTAGTCTCTCCCATTTACCTCTGTTCATATTCTGGCACCTCTGCCGCTACATCGTGCGGCAAGAAAGTGTCGTGCGGAAAGAAAGTGTTGTGTGTCCTCCGTCAAAAAAGTGTCCTCCGTCAAAAAAGTGTCCTCCGTCAAAAAAGTGTCCTCCGTCAAAAAAGTGCCCTCCGTCAAAAAAGTGTCCTCCTTCAAAAAAGTGTCCTCCGTCAAAAAAGTGTCCTCCTTCAAAAAAGTGTCCTCCTTCAAAAAAGTGTCCTCCTTCAAAAAAGTGTCCTCCTTCAAAAAAGTGTCCTCCTTCAAAAAAGTGTCTTCCTTCAAAAAAGGAAACTGTGCTGTCTCTTTTTGAATGTAATGCCAAAATTAACATGAGAATAGATATCCTGTATATATTGAAACTGTCAAGATGCATCAGTATTCAGTATATAATCATCATCATGCCATGTTCAAGAGGCTGTCAGATTGTAAGCCAATTTTGAGCCAAAATTTCACAAAGATTAGGTCAATTTTTGGCATTAACATGGGAACATGAAATTAAATTAAAAAGTTAAGCCAATTAAACATTGAGTTTTGACCTTTAGAAATGTGTAAGACTGTGAGTCAATTAATTGGCTTTCACTGACATAATTCATATACAGAGATCTCTTTTCATGATCAAAGTAAAATTATGGTAGCTAAATATAGGTAGAAATGAATTCAAAACTATTTGAGAAAATTCAATATAGTCAAGTGACTATCTATCTCCCTTAATCTAATATTCAGCACACTAAAGTGATTACACTAGGTTCAAATTAAAAAACCTTGAAATTGGCGTCCTGAATTATTTGGCAATAGTTTTCTAAATAATTTCTATGTTTAGTACATCATCTGTACATATAATTATTGGACAGTTTAGACATGGTGAAAAAATTGAAAATCTTTAAATTATGTAGAGAAATTGCCCCCAAAAATGAAATATCAAGAGTGATTGGAACATAGCCACATAGATAACCAAATAAAAAATGTTTATTAACCAAATTTATATCAGTACTAGATATTACTTATGTATAATGTCTTCTTATACCTATAAACTTAAAGCCAATGAATTAAATAAAATTTAAGTTTAAATTTAGATACCTAATTGGCTAAATTGGCTTATAATTTTCAATTAATTCCTATGTTCCTATGATAACTGTGGTTTGAAATCTTACAGTGAACAAAAACTGAATAAGCAAAATAAATTTATATTTTGACAGCCTCTAGGTAGGTACTGTCACTTTACCAGTTTCAACAGACTGGTCTTTTCAATCACTCTTTTGATATTTTATATTTATAAAGACAGAGCAGTACTCCTATCTAGGCATATAGTATAATAGGAATAGTTATAGAATAATTTTTGGTATTATGAC
Source organism: Caprella mutica (assembly GCA_947561585.1). Classification (NCBI taxonomy): domain Eukaryota; kingdom Metazoa; phylum Arthropoda; class Malacostraca; order Amphipoda; family Caprellidae; genus Caprella; species Caprella mutica. The sequence goes on along the minus strand of CANNZV010000363.1, from coordinate 233,197 downwards.
ACTTTACATACCTAGGCTACGGTGCTACCTAGGTATAGAAGCCTTTTTAAGTAGTTTTCCAATAATAGGTAGCTACCAAGTCATTTATGAGCAAATGCTTAGTTTTAGGTATACCTAATGAGCGGTGGTTTGTAATTTTGGAGGTGACTTTAGTCTCAGATGGGCTGAGAAATTTAATGATTAAGTAGATAGTAACTGAAAGGATTATATAAGAAGTACCAAGGTACCGAGAATACTATGGACATGGTTAAAATTCGCACTCACTTAGGTTAGGTAGGTCAAGTAACAGCATACTTACACAAAATTACAAATAGGTACCTAACTCAACTAGCATACCTATTCTTTCAAAACCACTTTGATAACATTAAACATTGTCTAATCATTTCAAATACACACACTAGTTAGGTTGAGATAATTCTTTAGGAAATATAGGTACACATTCAGTTTGCAAAGGGAAATTTTTAAGCACACGCAGATTCACAATAATCACAACTAAATTGGACGATTTTGACCACCAATAAGTTTTGGAAGAACAATTGCCACTGGTTTTGCGATTTTTATTTACAGAGCGTACTGAAAGTCTGAAACTTTCATAATAAAATCTTTTTATAGGTTATAGTCTTTAGAATCATTATTGATTCTATACCTGTATACCTGTTTGTATATCTATTGCATTGATTTGGTTTATTTTTTATTAATTATTATTTTTGAGTAAATAAATCATGTTCAACTGGGAAAAAGAATATGCAGAAAGAAGTATATGGATGAATACCATGCTGCAGAACTGGGTAACAGTTTTTCAGACTAATATACTAGAACAGCTTGTTAAAAAGTTCTATAAGGATAATATGTTGTAGAATCAATGACACTTATTTATGTTCACAGTACTCGGGATGTTGAATGTAAACATAGAGATCTTGAATCAAGAGATCTTGAATCTCTTAAGAGACAGATAGGTTCAACTCTATACCTTCCGAATAATAGGAGTTTCCGGAAATTGAGTGGTTATAGTGAATCCTTCATAATTGATAGAAAGATTATTGTTTAATTTATTAGTTTTTTAATCAGAAAAATTCTCGTGCAGTATCTATTAATTGATGAAGTCCAGCTCAATACCTAGGGTATGATTGTTTATATTTTTGTGTATCATTTCACCTTTAACTTGATCCGTACTGCACCAATTTACTTGAGTTCAAGTAATAATTTTTAATTGGAAAACATTCTACATTCTAAATCTTACTTTTTATATTTAACTGCACAAAAGCTTGAGCTTGAAATGTCTGGTTAATTGTAAACTAAAGAGAATTCTTTGAATTTTATATTTCATGAATCCAAAATACGGTTATGATCAATATAATTAGAGTTACTGCAAATTGAATAAATCGTTTGCAAATGCCCTTTTAACTTTTTAAGATGAACAAAAATATAAAGGCTGCTACTTTCGTGAGATGAGGTTGTGTGCCGCTCCGCTCTATGTGCTTTGAATTTCACTCATTTTCGTTCATAGCTAAGCGGAAACACTACTACCTAGCTGAAGCTTTCGCCTAAGTTAGACTAGTCTCTGAACGATAATTTCTGATACAATCTGCTGTTTATCAGGAAAATGCCTAAACCACCTGCGAAAAATACTACATCCAAACAAGAAGCTAAACTAAGCAATTTTCTGTCTGATGATATCATTGAAAGTGATCTTTCAGAGGATGGTAAGCTGTTATTTTCACTACTATCGGAGAAGTTTGAGCTGATCATGGAGAAGATAGAGGCGAAAAATGGAAAAATAGAGAAACTTGAAGTAGAAAATGCTACCCTTAGGAGAGACTTAAGAAGGCTGGAAGAAAGAGTGGAAAGCATTGAAAGTTTTGAGCGTCGAAATGATTTGATCGTGGCCGGTGACTCATTACCTGCCACAAAGTTAGGTGAAAATACAACTCAAGAGTGCATTGATTTACTCCGCAGCAAATTGAAATATGAATTGGGAGCTGCTAGTGTTATGACTGCCTACCGATTGAACAACCGATCTGGCATACAAAACTCAGAAAAGAAGAACATAATGCTCAAGTTATCCTGTCATGAGGTGAAAAATGACTTGCTTCAGGCCAGCAGAAAATTTAAACCTACAAATCTATACCTAAGAGAAAATCTAACTGCACAACGATCATCTATATTATATTCGCTTAGGATGATGAAAAGGAAAAACAACCGAATTGAGTTCTGTGGTTCACGTGATGGACGCATATTTATTTGGTTGAAACCAAGAGATGAGCAAGGGAGAAACATTAAGATTAATATCAATAATGTTGAAGTACTTAGGAAGGTATGCAGAGAAGAATTGCAGATGAACCCTGAAGAGTTTCTCTCTCAAAACACCCAGCAATGACCATGTCAGTGCAAAGATTTATCGCCACCTTTCAGTTGCACTCTCTCATATTTCAAACTATATGATGAGTTGTGCTTAATGAAAGCATTTGTTGTTTACTGCCCTAGGCATGAGTATGATAATATTGCATACTCATTGACCTATATTTCAGTAAACTCTATGATACGTATCCATGCATTAATGTGTATGATACTGTTGATATGCATTGATGTTCATGATGCTGATGTGCTGTCTTCATCTGCAACAAGAAGTTCCTCTAAGATGATCTACTCTCCCCATGCATCATCAACTTGGGAGGTTGTGCTTATCTGTATGGTTGTTGAAATTGATCAGGTAGATATAGTTCTGTGTGTACCATTATATGAAGCATATATTTATTTACATTTAGTAGTACTGCCAGCTGGCGCTGCTGAAGAAGAACATAAGTGCTTTCTTTTTACTGTAGTTACCGTGACAGTTCTGATAAAAATTATTAACTACCGGCCACAAAGGCAATTGTTTATTGTAATACTATTCAGTTTATGTGACTATTTCCAGGGTATTTACTTGGTTTCTGTTGTGATGCTAATTGGGTGTAATGAGTCTAATAACTGTGGCTGCATAGGCAACTTTTACTTACTAGTAGCTTTCTTGGCATTTATTTTCTGGGAATTAGTGTAGTCACTGTAATTACCGTGAAGTTAAGATGTAGTTATATTAGCGTACATTCTGTAATTTGTCTCCAACTCTTTAAACTTAATGGTTGTTCATGATAATAATGATGTAGATATGGATCATTTTAATGCTCTCTATCCCAGTCTTTTTGACGATAATCATTCTAGGTATTATTCAATTTCGGAATTCAATCAGATATGTTAACGGGGAAAGTAATCTCAATATAGGGCATTTAAATGTCCGTTCATTATTTCCTAAGCTAGATCTGCTTGATGCTTATATGGTAGAAATGCAATACAGTTTTGACATAGTATGTCTATCTGAAACATGGCTATCTGAAAATACTATTGATTTAGTTAAATATGATAAATTTAATATCTTTAACTTAATTCGTGATGATGGAAGACGTGGTGGTGGAGTTAGTGTAATGTTTGATAGGCATAAATTTAGATGTAAGAAGCTTACTGAATTAACTTTTTTAACTAGTTATTTGGAATGTTTATTCATTGAATGCATATCACAGAACAATGTTTCGTGTATTGTTGGTACAATGTATAGACCACCAAATGGAGACTCTGATCTTTTTTTCGATAAACTCAGTTATTTGCTATCTAGGTTGAGTCGTATGAAAAATAAATATAAGTTTATGTGTGGAGACTTCAACTATGATTTGTTAAGTATGGATATGGGTGTACAATGTAACAGGTTTGCCAATATTATGCTTTGTGGTTCATTCATTCCCATGATTGATAAGCCTACTAGGATTTCAGATAACACATTCTCCTCAATTGATAATATATTTGTTTCTAATCCATCTGATATCTCATCTGGTGTTATACCGTGTGATATATCTGACCACTATTTTATTTTTATACAATGTAATAATTTCTTTAATTCTCATACCAACTCTGATAGTCATGAAGTTAGGTACAGATTGATTAATGATGTTACAGTAGGTGAATTTTACCATTCTGTTGGTTGCTTTGACTTTACTAGTATTGTTTGTTATGTGTGGTGATGTCAATGCAGGAATATCTAAATTTATGGAATGTGTTATGACTCTTTACAATGTTCACTGTCCGATTGTCACCAGGAAGGTTTCATTTAAAGCCAAAATTAAGCCATAGATTAATTCTGAATTAAGGAAAAAGATGCATATTCGCCAAAAATACCATATATTATATAAACAAGGCAAGATGAATAAAGATTTTTATTGTAGATTCAGGAATATGGTAACGGAAGAATTGCGGTTGAATAAGATTAAATATTATGAAAAGCAATTCAATGTAGTTAAGGGAAATATTAGGGAAGTATGGAAACTAATTAATGATGTAATCAAACCTGAAAATAAAGCTAAAACTATTGATAAACTAACTGTTAATGGTGTTAGTCGAACTGATCCAGAGTTAATGTCGAATGCAATGAATGATTATTTTTCTTCTATTGGTGAAGAAATTAATAGTTCTTTTTCTAACATCACTACTGCAAATCATACGCAATACCTTTCTGGTGATTATTTGAGCTCTTTCTTCTTTGCTTCTGTGTCAGTTGTTGATGTTCAGAAACAGATTATGTCATTAAAAAACAAACGTTGCAACATTGATACTCTTCCTGTGAGCATTGTGAAAATATTAAGCCCGTTGATTGCCCCTGTATTGGCATCACTTACAAATTTGTCTATCTCTACTGGTAATTTTCCAGATGTTTTAAAACTAGCTACAGTTGTACCAATTTTTAAGGGTGGTGAGAGAACAGAGATATCAAATTATAGACCTATATCAGTTCTCAACATTTTTTCAAAGCTATATGAAAGAGTAGCTCACGATCAGCTTGTAAGGTACTTTGAAACTAAAAAAATATTAATAAGTAATCAATATGGTTTCCTGAGGGGACGCAGTACGATGCAGGCTGTTCTGAGTCTAATGAATTATATGTACGAGGTATTAGATACGGGAAGTCTTGTGTTCTCCATTTTTCTTGACTTTAGGAAGGCTTTCGATTGTGTCTCTCACGATGTATTGTTAGACAAGTTGAGTTTTTATGGGGTGAGGGGAGTGGTGAATGATTGGCTTCGCTCCTATTTAACAGGACGTAAGCAGTTTACATTGCTTAATAAAGTAAAATCTGATGAGCGTTTTGTTAGGTGTGGTGTTCCACAAGGGAGTGTACTGGGCCCACTATTATTCGTCATATTTATCAATGATTTTCCTAGTTGTTCCCCCTATTTTAGATTCAATCTGTTTGCTGACGACTCGACTGCGTCGTGCTGTATTCCTCGTAAAAAAGTTAACCAGGCTCACATTCTAATAAACAATAACCTAAAATTAATTTCAAATTGGCTCAAAGCTAACAGAATTTGCTTGAATACTGCAAAAATAAAATACATCGTATTTTCATACAGGGAAAATATTGATATACCCTCAATCAACATGTCAGGAAGCCCAATAGAGCAAGTTAGAACTATAAAGTATCTAGGAGTAACCATTGATAATAATCTCACGTTCTCTCACCACATTAAGATGCAATCTAATAAAATTTCCAAATCAATTGGCATACTTTACAAGATTAACGATGTTCTTCCATTTAATGTTAAAAAAATGTTATATTACTCTCTTGTTTATCCTTGTCTTCATTACTGTTTGCTAGTTTGGGGTGATACTGCACAATATTTTACTCGTGATTTATATTTATTACAGAAAAAAGCCATCAGGTGCATAACAAATAGTGACTACCTAGCTAGTACATCACCCTTGTTTGCTGAATTGAAAATTTTGAAACTTGAAGATCTTTTTAATTTTGCCTTGGGGCAGCATACGTTTAGAACTGTAGCCAGCGCTTCATATGATCCTGATGTATATGACTATATTGTTAGTAACACAAATCGCCATAGCCATTCTACTCGTAATGCTAATAATATAGTGCTCCCACGCTATAGATGTGAAAAAACTAAATGTTCCTTATTGTATAAGGGATGTAAATTATGGAATGAATTGGAAAATAACATTAAAAATTGTTCTTCATATGCCATTTTTAAAAAAAAGTTTAATAAATCGATTGTCCTTGAATACCTCTAATAATAGAATCTAACCTGTAATCACTGTATACACCTCATCTTTTGATTTGTTTTTTTTTTGTTATCTAGTTTTATATAGGAAACCCTTATAGTCAAAGACTATCCCGGGTCTCGATCAAAGTTTATATTCTGTATTTTACTGTGAAAGAGTATAGATTGCCCGAATCTATACTCTTAATGTAAGGGCACATTGAGTTTGAGTTTAAATAAATAAATAACAAAAGTCAAGGCACAAGAATTGTGGAAACTCACCTGTCTTCTAATATTTCATCTATTTTTTAATTTTCAAAGCAATTCATCCTGTGATTGAAATACCAATACAGTAAAACTATTTCTGAAACTATCACCTCTTCATTTTCATCTTCTATTCGTGAGTGCAAGCCACCGGTGCTTGTGTTCCTTTCGTCATATTCGTGACTGTATTCACAGAGTAGCTTTTCTGCATCAATGAGCTTGTCACACTTCGATGGTAGTTAACTCTGTTCGTGGTGCCACTTTCTTGTCTGTCTGCTTCTCTAAAATTATTGGAATCCATTTTCCTTTTGACATCAGACATTGGTCCATGAGTGGTTAAAGCAGACTTTAAATGTTTTGCAGACAATAACAAAACAAATGGCTGTACCTAAAATTGTTCAGTGAACGACTATATTATTATTTGAGCAGAATGTTTACATTTGCTGCATCGTTTGAACACGATTTTGAACCTTTCTCGCATATTGGTCAATATTGTGACAATTTTATATTTCATGTAATAGGGTAACTACTTAATTACCGTACAAGGAGCCTAAACATAGGGGCTGTAGGATGCAGTTAAAGCCTATAGTAGCTTCTCCGGGCCCTATAGCTCCTTTATCCCAAATATATGTTTCTGGAAGATCGTGGGAGGCCCCGGCCCATGATCTATTGTAAAGAAGGTGGTATATGAAAATAATAAATTAATTAATTAGCCAATCTGAATGGTGAAAAATTTGTTAAACCTATCACGACGTAACTGTCGTTTTACGGTAACTGTAAGCAGTCGGTAATTGAGCAGTTGAAATTAATGGGGTACGGTCAAGAGCCCCATCGGTCAAGAGCTCCCCTAGGTTATAAGCCCCCCGGTCAAGAGCCCCCCTCCGTGTTTTTTTAATCTTTATTTACCTAGTTAAACAAATGAAGAACTATTTAGATAGAAAAAACTGAGAGTTGATAATGTAGTTTGTTGTATCCGCTAGTTTGTTGTACTGCACACTTCATGATTGTTTAATGACCTGGCAGGGGGGTTCGGGGGGCAGCAAGCCCCCTGATATACATAAAATTTAATTTTAATCAGTAATGAGCTACAAAAGTGTAAATAAGGATTAAATAATATAGGTAAATAAGGATTAAAAAACAGGAGGGGCTCGTGACCGGGGGGCTTATGACCTACTCCCGAAATTAATGATATTTTTATGTCATTGATGTCATTTTGACGTCACAGTCGCTAGTAGAAGTAGGTATGGACACTGGTATCACCGGATCTTCCCCATTTGACGACCCCAACAAATTTATTTTAAATTCATTTTTTCTCCTGTATTTTTGTACAAAGAATGCGAAAATCATAAACGTTTTTTGTATAAACTAATACTTTTACGATATGAGGGTTTAAAGTTATTTATTTCCTATGTATTACTGAAGGATTGAGAACTTCACGCTTTTTGGCCAATTTTGGTCAAAGATAGCCGTAATGTAGTTTGCTGTATCCTCTAGTTTGTTGTACTGCTCAGTTCATGATTTATTAATGACCTGGCAGGGGGGTATGGTGAGCAGCACGCCCCCCTTTACACATATATCAGCATTGAAGTAATAAATTGAAAATATCACGGAAACTGGAAATATTTGATACATGTATTTAGGGGGGCGTGCAGCCCCCCGAACCCCCCTACCAGGTCATTAATCAATGATAGGCTTTAGAACAGTTATTATGTAGGACGATTTGAGATAAGTGATTCGGTGATAGTCTTGTTTATCTAAGGAAGCGTTCCCTAATCAATCATGAAGTGTGCTGTGCAACATACTAGCGGATATAACAAACTACATTAAAGTTTCAAGTAAAGAATCTATAATGTTTGAGTAATTTCAATGAAAACACGAGTTTTTTCAAAGTTCTCAATCCTTCAGTAATACATAGGAAATAATTAAATTTAAACCTTCATATCTCAAAAACTATTAGTTTCTACAAGAAACGGATATGATTTTGGATTCTATGGACAAAAATACATGTAAATAAAATAATTTAATCTAAATTTGGTGGGGGTCATCAAATGGGAAAGATCCGTATCATCTTCTGTGTACCATTGGTGTCATTTAGACGTCCAGTCGCTAGTAGAAGTAGGTATGGACACTGTATCACCTTCTGTGTACCATTGGTGTAATTTTGACGTCAGAGTCGCTAGTAGAAGTAGGTATGAACACTGTATCTCCTTATGCGTACCATTGGTGTAATTTTGACGTTCAGAGTCGCTAGTTGAAGTAGGTATGAACACTGTATCTCCTTCTGTGTACCATCGGTATCATTTTGACTTCACAGTCGCTAGTAGAAGTAGGTTATGCTGAAAGAAAAATCAATTTGAAAGCAGTCTTCACTGAACGCGCGATGCATTCAACTCCTTTCCTTATTTCTTTATGACTCTCCGAATTCTCTTGACAGCCACCGGCTAAACATTTCTAAAAATGGCGTTCCTTATATTATTCTCTATATTTCCTTGCTCGTAAAACCTCATGCCAAGAGTAGGCCCTATTAACAAGTGAGTAGTAAAGCTCGATTTACTATATAATATTGAAACTAAGTAGGTTATTCTCTTTTAATTTACCTGCTTTTCATTTGGTATCCTCTTCCTTAAAAACTGTGCAGCACTAACTGTTTCATATAAATATTCCTATCAGAATAGTTCTTTTACTAGGCCTATAGTAATAGAATTTAATCTTTATTCATGTGTGTTGTCCGCTAGTCTATATGTTTTCCTTGACGTGACCTGACTGCACTACCGCAGTTCGGGTCATGCACCCTAACCTTCTAGTATGTCAGTTTAATTAGGTATCCTACCTATTCTAGTTCACATTTCCTTCACAAATAATTAAATTGTCATGTAAATTGTACTATGTCCATTCTCTCATTTGTCCATTCTCTCATTTGTCCATTCTCTCATTTGTCCATTCTCTCATTTGTCCATTCTTTCGTGTGTCCATGCCTTCGTGTGTCCATGCCTTCGTGTGTCCATGCTTTCGTGTGTCCATGCTTTCGTGTGTCCATGCTTTCGTGTGTCCATGCTTTCGTGTGTCCATGCTTTCGTGTGTCCATGCTTTCGTGTGTCCATGCTTTCGTGTGTCCATGCTTTCGTGTGTCCATGCTTTCGTGTGTCCATGCTTTCGTGTGTCCATGCTTTCGTGTGTCCATGCTTTCGTGTGTCCATTCTTTCGTGTGTCCATTCTTTCGTGTGTCCATTCTTTCGTGTGTCCATTCTTTCGTGTGTCCATTCTATCGTGTGTCCATTCTATCGTGTGTCCATTCTATCGTGTGTCCATTCTATCGTGTGTCCATTCTATCGTGTGTCCATTCTATCGTGTGTCCATTCTATCGTGTGTCCATTCTATCGTGTGTCCATTCTATCGTGTGTCCATTCTATCGTGTGTCCATTCTATCGTGTGTCCATTCTATCGTGTGTCCATTCTATCGTGTGTCCATTCTATCGTGTGTCCATTCTATCGTGTGTCCATTCTATCGTGTGTCCATGCTTTCGTGTGTCCATGCTTTCGTGTGTCCATGCTTTCGTGTGTCCATTCTTTCATGTACCTAAAATATTAGCCATGTACTTCTGGTTTTCGGACAGTATTGCTTTACCCATAAAAATTGTTTAATTAACAATGTAGTAAATTTTAGTTGCATAAGCTGTTCAGTGCTCAGTCTAGTTCACTTTTTCAATAACTTGTCTATTGTTTCGTGTTACTGTGTTCTAAAATAATAATGTGTTGATTTAGTTTCCTCTATATTGACGATCTGTGTCTCTTGCTGATCCACTACGAATTATAGGCTCCTAATAATACTCTGGTATTATTTACCTCACGCCCAGCGCGTGACATAGGTATGGACACTGTATCACCTTCTGTGTACCATTGGTGTCATTTTGACGTTACAGTCGCTAGTAGAAGTAGGTATGGACACTGTATCACCTTCTGTGTACCATTGGTGTCATTTTGACGTTACAGTCGCTAGTAGAAGTAGGTATGGACACTGTATCACCTTCTGTGTACCATTGGTGTCATTTTGATGTTACAGTCGCTAGTAGAAGTAGGTATGGACACTGTATCACCTTCTGTGTACCATTGGTGTCATTTGACGTCATAGTCGCTAGTAGAAGTAGGTATGGACACTGTATCACCTTCTGTGTATCATTGGTGTAATTTTGACGTCAGGGTTGCTAGTAGAAGTAGGTATAGACACTGTATCACCTTCTGGGTACCATTGGTGTCATTTTGACGTCAGAGTCGCTAGTAGAAGTAGGTATAGACACTGTATCACCTTCTGGGTACCATTGGTGTCATTTTGACGTCAGAGTCGCTAGTAGTAGTAGGTATGGACACTGTATCACCTTCTGGGTACCATTGGTGTCATTTTGACGTCAGAGTCGCTAGTAGAAGTAGGTATGGACACTGTATCACCTTCTGTGTACCATTGGTGTCATTTTGACGTTACCGTCACTAGTAGAAGTAGGTATGGACCACAGAACATTGAATAGAAGAAGAAGTGTAGATCCCATTATATTACTCTTGAGTGCCGTTTACAGTGACGTCACTTAAACTAGAGCCACTCAGCCAATCAGAGGCTTCGTTTCACCAGTTCTGTTTGAGTCCGTATTTTGAATGCGTATTACAACCGAAATGGTGTCAGTTTGCGTTTGTTAAAAAGAAGATTAGTTTATTATTGCTTATTAGCTGGGCTATAGAATATAGATAATCGTGTACATAATTTGGTATAGGAAGATATCGATATGACTCCCAGCAAAGATAATGAGCTGAGGTAGAATGCACGCTCAAACTGTTTTCGAGAGAGTGTTTATAGTGACGTCAGCGATCAATGGACGTGATAGGTTGAAATTTTACGACTGTGTACACCATGTTTAAACGTTCGATCTGAGCTTCTTCTTATTCAATGTTCTGTGGTATGGACACTGTATCTCCTTCTGTGTACCATTGGTGTCATTTTGACGTCACAGTCGCTAGTAGAAGTAGGTTGTGCTGAAAGAAAAATCAATTTGAAAGCCGTCTTCACTGAACGCGCGATGCATTCAACTCCTTTCCTTATTTCTGCATGACTCTCCGAATTCTCTTGACAGCCACCGGCTAAACATTACAAAAATGGCGTTCCTTATATTATTCTCTATATTTCCTTGCTCGTAAAACCTCATGCCAGGAGTAGGCTCTATTAACAAGTGAATAGTAAGCCTCGATTTAAATATAATATTAAAACTAAGTAGGTTATTCTCTTTTAATTTACCTGCTTTTTATTTGGTATCCTCTTCCTTAAAAACTGTGCAGCACTAACTGTTTCATATAAATATTCCTATCAGAATAGTTCTTTTGCTAGGCCTATAGTAATAGAATTTAATCTTTATTCATGTGTGTTGTCCGCTAGTCTATATGTTTTCCTTGACGTGACCCGACTGCACTACCGCAGTTGGGGTACGGTCAATAGCCCCCCCCCGGTTAAGAGCCCCCCCGGTCATGAGCCCCCCCGGTCAAGAGCCCCCCCGGTCAAGAGCCCCCCCGGTCAAGAGCCCCCCCGGTCAAGAGCCCCCCCGGTCATGAGCCCCCCCGGTCATGAGCCCCCCCGGTCACTAGCCCCCCCGGTCATAAGCCCCCCCGGTCACGAGCCCCCCCCCCCCCCCTCCATGTTTTTTAATCCTTATTTACCTAGTTAAACAAATGAAGAACTACTTAGATAGAAATAACTGAGAGTTGCTAATGTAGTTTGTTGTATCCGCTAGATTGTTGTACTGCACACTTCATGATTGTTTAATGACCTGGCAGGGGGGTTCGGGGGGCGGCACGCCCCCCGATTTACATATATTTTATGTCTAATCAGTAATGAACTACAAAAGTGTCAATAAGGATTAAATAATATAGGTAAATAAGGATTTAAAAACAGGGGGGCTCGTGACCGGGGGGCTCATGACCGGGGGGCTCATGACCGGGGGGGCTCATGACCGGGGGGGCTCATGACCGGGGGGGCTCTTGACCGGGGGGGCTTATGACCTAGGGGGGCTCATGACCTAGGGGGGCTCATGACCGGGGGGGCTCTTGACCGGGGGGGCTTATGACCTACACCCACCGCAGTTCGGGTCATGCACCCTAACCTTCTAGTATGTCAGTTTAATTAGGTATCCTACCAAGTCTAGTTCACATTTCCTTCACAAATAATTAAATTGTCATGTAAATTGTACTATGTCCATTCTCTCATTTGTCCATTCTCTCATTTGTCCATTCTTTCGTGTGTCCATTCTTTCGTGTGTCCATTCTTTCGTGTGTCCATTCTTTCGTGTGTCCATTCTTTCGTGTGTCCATTCTTTCGTGTGTCCCTTCTTTCGTGTGTCCCTTCTTTCGTGTGTCCCTTCTTTCGTGTGTCCCTTCTTTCGTGTGTCCCTTCTTTCGTGTGTCCCTTCTTTCGTGTGTCCCTTCTTTCGTGTGTCCCTTCTTTCGTGTGTCCCTTCTTTCGTGTGTCCCTTCTTTCGTGTGTCCCTTCTTTCGTGTGTCCCTTCTTTCGTGTGTCCCTTCTTTCGTGTGTCCCTTCTTTCGTGTGTCCCTTCTTTCGTGTGTCCCTTCTTTCGTGTGTCCCTTCTTTCGTGTGTCCCTTCTTTCGTGTGTCCCTTCTTTCGTGTGTCCCTTCTTTCGTGTGTCCCTTCTTTCGTGTGTCCCTTCTTTCGTGTGTCCCTTTTTTCGTGTGTCCCTTTTTTCGTGTGTCTCTTCTTTCGTGTGTCTCTTCTTTCGTGTGTCTCTTCTTTCGTGTGTCTCTTTTTTCGTGTGTCCCTTTTTTCGTGTGTCCCTTTTTTCGTGTGTCCCTTTTTTCGTGTGTCCCTTTTTTCGTGTGTCCCTTTTTTCGTGTGTGCCTTTTTTCGTGTGTGCCTTCTTTCGTGTGTGCCTTCTTTCGTGTGTGCCTTCTTTCGTGTGTGCCTTCTTTCGTGTGTGCCTTCTTTCGTGTGTGCCTTCTTTCGTGTGTGCCTTCTTTCGTGTGTGCCTTCTTTCGTGTGTGCCTTCTTTCGTGTGTGCCTTCTTTCGTGTGTGCCTTCTTTCGTGTGTGCCTTCTTTCGTGTGTGCCTTCTTTCGTGTGTCCCTTCTTTCGTGTGTCCCTTCTTTCGTGTGTCCCTTCTTTCGTGTGTCCCTTCTTTCGTGTGTCCCTTCTTTCGTGTGTCCCTTCTTTCGTGTGTCCCTTCTTTCGTGTGTCCCTTCTTTCGTGTGTCCATTCTTTCGTGTGTCCATTCTTTCGTGTGTCCATTCTTTCGTGTGTCCATTCTTTCGTGTGTCCATTCTTTCGTGTGTCCATTCTTTCGTGTGTCCATTCTTTCGTGTGTCCATTCTTTCGTGTGTCCATTCTTTCGTGTGTCCATTCTTTCGTGTGTCCATTCTTTCGTGTGTCCATTCTTTCGTGTGTCCATTCTTTCGTGTGTCCATTCTTTCGTGTGTCCATTCTTTCGTGTGTCCATTCTTTCGTGTGTCCATTCTTTCGTGTGTCCATTCTTTCGTGTGTCCATTCTTTCGTGTGTCCATTCTTTCGTGTGTTCATTCTTTCGTGTGTTCATTCTTTCGTGTGTTCATTTTTTCGTGTGTTCATTTTTTCGTGTGTTCATTTTTTCGTGAGTCCATTTTTTCGTGAGTCCATTTTTTCGTGAGTCCATTTTTTCGTGTGTCCATTTTTTCGTGTGTCCATTTTTTCGTGTGTCCATTTTTTCGTGTGTCCATTTTTTCGTGTGTCCATTTTTTCGTGTGTCCATTTTTTCGTGTGTCCATTTTTTCGTGTGTCCATTTTTTCGTGTGTCCATTTTTTCGTGTGTCCATTTTTTCGTGTGTCCATTTTTTCGTGTGTCTATTTTTTCGTGTGTCTATTTTTTCGTGTGTCCATTTTTTCGTGTGTCCATTTTTTTCGTGTGTCCATTTTTTTCGTGTGTCCATTTTTTTCGTGTGTCCATTTTTTTCGTGTGTCCATTCTTTCGTGTGTCCATTCTTTCGTGTGTCCATTCTTTCGTGTGTCCATTCTTTCGTGTGTCCATTCTTTCGTGTGTCCATTCTTTCGTGTGTCCATTCTTTCGTGTGTCCATTCTTTCGTGTGTCCATTCTTTCGTGTGTCCATTCTTTCGTGTGTCCATTATTTCGTGTGTCCATTCTTTCGTGTGTCCATTCTTTCGTGTGTCCATTCTTTCGTGTGTCCATTCTTTCGTGTGTCCATTCTTTCGTGTGTCCATTCTTTCGTGTGTCCATTCTTTCGTGTGTCCATTCTTTCGTGTGTCCATTCTTTCGTGTGTCCATTCTTTCGTGTGTCCATTCTTTCGTGTGTCCATTCTTTCGTGTGTCCATTCTTTCGTGTGTCCATTCTTTCGTGTGTCCATTCTTTCGTGTGTCCATTCTTTCGTGTGTCCATTCTTTCGTGTGTCCATTCTTTCGTGTGTCCATTCTTTCGTGTGTCCATTCTTTCGTGTGTCCATTCTTTCGTGTGTCCATTCTTTCGTGTGTCCATTCTTTCGTGTGTCCATTCTTTCGTGTGTTCATTCTTTCGTGTGTTCATTCTTTCGTGTGTTCATTCTTTCGTGTGTTCATTCTTTCGTGTGTTCATTCTTTCGTGTGTCCATTCTTTCGTGTGTCCATTCTTTCGTGTGTCCATTCTTTCGTGTGTCCATTCTTTCGTGTGTCCATTCTTTCGTGTGTCCATTCTTTCGTGTGTCCATTCTTTCGTGTGTCCATTCTTTCGTGTGTCCATTCTTTCGTGTGTCCATTCTTTCGTGTGTCCATTCTTTCGTGTGTCCATTCTTTCGTGTGTCCATTCTTTCGTGTGTCCATTCTTTCGTGTGTCCATTCTTTCGTGTGTCCATTCTTTCGTGTGTCCATTCTTTCGTGTGTCCATTCTTTCGTGTGTCCATTCTTTCGTGTGTCCATTCTTTCGTGTGTCCATTCTTTCGTGTGTCCATTTTTTCGTGTGTCCATTTTTTCGTGTGTCCATTTTTTCGTGTGTCCATTTTTTCGTGTGTCCATGCTTTCGTGTGTCCATGCTTTCGTGTGTCCATGCTTTCGTGTGTCCATGCTTTCGTGTGTCCATTCTTTCATGTACCTAAAATATTAGCCATGTACTTCTGGTTTTCGGACAGTATTGCTTTACCCATAAAAATTGTTTAATTAACAATGTAGTAAATTTTAGTTGCATAAGCTGTTCAGTGCTCAGTCTAGTTCACTTTTTCAATAACTTGTCTATTGTTTCGTGTTACTGTGTTCTAAAATAATAATGTGTTGATTTAGTTTCCTCTATATTGACGATCTGTGTCTCTTGCTGATCCACTACGAATTATAGGCTCCTAATAATACTCTGGTATTATTTACCTCACGCCCAGCGCGTGACATAGGTATGGACACTGTATCACCTTCTGTGTACCATTGGTGTCATTTTGACGTTACAGTCGCTAGTAGAAGTAGGTATGGACACTGTATCACCTTCTGTGTACCATTGGTGTCATTTTGACGTTACAGCCGCTAGTAGAAGTAGGTATGGACACTGTATCACCTTCTGTGTACCATTGGTGTCATTTTGACGTTAGAGTCGCTAGTAGAAGTAGGTATAGACACTGTATCACCTTCTGTGTACCATTGGTGTAATTTTGACGTTACAGTCGGTAGTAGAAGTAGGTATGGACACTGTATCACCTTCTGTGTACCATTGGTGTAATTTTGACGTTACAGTCGGTAGTAGAAGTAGGTATGTACACTGTATCACCTTCTGTGTACCATTGGTGTCATTTTGACGTTACAGTCGCTAGTAGAAGTAGGTATGTACACTGTATCACCTTCTGTGTACCATTGGTGTAATTTTGACGTTACAGTCGGTAGTAGAAGTAGGTATGGACACTGTATCACTTTCTGTGTACCATTGGTGTCATTTTGACGTTACAGTCTCTAGTAGAAGTA
Organism: Caprella mutica; assembly: GCA_947561585.1. Lineage (NCBI taxonomy): Eukaryota > Metazoa > Arthropoda > Malacostraca > Amphipoda > Caprellidae > Caprella > Caprella mutica. The sequence goes on along the minus strand of CANNZV010000363.1, from coordinate 216,914 downwards.
GGTATGGACACTGTATCACCTTCTGTGTACCATTGGTGTCATTTTGACGTTACAGTCGCTAGTAGAAGTAGGTATGGACACTGTATCACCTTCTGTGTACCATTGGTGTAATTTTGACGTTACAGTCGGTAGTAGAAGTAGGTATGGACACTGTATCACTTTCTGTGTACCATTGGTGTCATTTTGACGTTACAGTCTCTAGTAGAAGTAGGTATGGACACTGTATCACCTTCTGTGTACCATTGGTGTCATTTTGACGTTACAGTCGCTAGTAGAATTAGGTATGGACACTGTATCACCTTCCTAATAATAAATGCCTTTAGGTATTCACTTTGAATTCCTTATTACTTTGGTTTACATCCTTATTCATAATTTATTTTTTCATGACCTCAAGCAAATATTTAATATCACACAATCTTGACAGAGCTCCATAAGCTACGCAGAATGGACAAAAAAAAGTGAAGAGATTTTGTTTGAACTGGGTAATGTAGGTGTTCATTTAGCTATGTAATGATTTTAGGAACGGTGATTTCTTGCTGTTTGGTCTAAAATTTCGATTTAGTCTTCTATTTTGGTCAAACCTGCGCTTTCGTTTTAATGTTTTTCCTTCTCTTTCAAAGTAAGTCATTACTAGGTTTGTGACAATATGCCCTTAAAATCATGGATCCCGAAAATATTATAGACAGAGAGAATTAAACAGTATTGAATGGTTCTAAACAAGCGGTATATAGTATGCGATGCCATTTCATTTACTTTCGTCTGTGATATTCATAAGATCTATGATTTCAAGAGCATATTGTCACAACCCTAGTCTTTACTTTTGAGACTGTACCTATTGTAACGTCAAACATTCATACAGTTTCTGTTACACCAGCGCCTGTCAGACGAACACAAACCATTTCGCCTATTTGAACGTCCAAGAAGTTTGCTATTTTTTTTTTTTTTTTGATGTTATAACCAATTTTCTTTAAATAGCTGTAAAATGTCCTTTTAAATGAACTAGTAACATTTTAAATAATTAGAAAATAAATAGAAAACTTTGCTCGTCTGATATATTTTCAAAGATTATGATGGAAAAATGTCAAGTATTTTCCCTTTCTTATTATGTTTCAGTATTGCTCATTTATCTTTTGTTGATTTTATCGATTGATAAAATTCAGTTATGTAATGAAAAGTAAGAAAGTTATTGTACCCTACACGTTTGTTTATTTGTTAACAAAATTTACTCCCCTTCTAATATTTACTACTATAGTATAGTAACAACAAATACTTGTATAACTACTATAGTATAGTAACAACAAATACTAGTATAACTACTATAGTATAATAACAACAAATACTAGTATAACTACTATAGTATAGTAACAACAAGTACTAGTATAACTACTATAGTATAGTAACAACAAATACTAGTATAACTACTATAGTATAATAACAACAGTCTATATACTATAGTATTGTACAATATTTACTACTCAATACACACAGATAAATAACTATATACTAAAAAGCTCAATACTTAATTTAGTAACACTAACGTAAATTTCCTTATTTAGATGTTGTGTGTTCGCACTTAGTAGGGGGGGAGGGAGGGGGGGGGGGAATATGCTTGTCATGGTGTGATAGATATAACTTGACATGTATTATTATGAAAGCTTATTACTCGAATTTAGTACTTGTTCTTGAATTTATCATATGAACTAATTATGTTACTTAACATAAGTACTTGTACTTGAATTAATAACTTGTATACTTGAATTTGGTACTCGTACTCGAATTAATTATTGTACTTGAACTAATCACGAGTACTTGAGTTTAGTATCCGAAGATAGTATTTGCTATCTTTGTTTGTAGTCAAACCACAATATTTATAACGGTAAAAATACAGTTAGAAAAGTAAGCTGAAATGACGCACTTTGTAGAGTGAGAAATAACGCACTTTGTAGAGTGAGAAATGACGCACTTTGTAGAGTGAGAAATGACGCACTTTGTAGAGTGAGAAATGACGCACTTTGCAGAGTGAGAAATGACGCACTTTGCAGAGTGAGAAATGGCGCACTTTGCAGAGTGAGAAATGACGCACTTTGCAGAGTGAGAAATGACGCACTTTGCAGAGTGAGAAATGACGCACTTTGCAGAGTGAGAAATGACGCACTTTGCAGAGTGAGAAATGACGCACTTTGCAGAGTGAGAAATGACGCACTTTGCAGAGTGAGAAATGACGCACTTTGCAGAGTGAGAAATGACGCACTTTGCAGAGTGAGAAATGACGCACTTTGCAGAGTGAGAAATGACGCACTTTGCAGAGTGAGAAATGACGCACTTTGCAGAGTGAGAAATGACGCACTTTGCAGAGTGAGAAATGACGCACTTTGCAGAGTGAGAAATGACGCACTTTGCAGAGTGAGAAATGACGCACTTTGCAGAGTGAGAAATGACGCACTTTGCAGAGTGAGAAATGACGCACTTTGCAGAGTGAGAAATGACGCACTTTGCAGAGTGAGAAATGACGCACTTTGCAGAGTGAGAAATGACGCACTTTGCAGAGTGAGAAATGACGCACTTTGCAGAGTGAGAAATGACGCACTTTGCAGAGTGAGAAATGACGCACTTTGCAGAGTGAGAAATGACGCACTTTGCAGAGTGAGAAATGACGCACTTTGCAGAGTGAGAAATGACGCACTTTGCAGAGTGAGAAATGACGCACTTTGCAGAGTGAGAAATGACGCACTTTGCAGAGTGAGAAATGACGCACTTTGCAGAGTGAGAAATGACGCACTTTGCAGAGTGAGAAATGACGCACTTTGCAGAGTGAGAAATGACGCACTTTGCAGAGTGAGAAATGACGCACTTTGCAGAGTGAGAAATGACGCACTTTGTAGAGTGAGAAATGACGCACTTTGTAGAGTGAGAAATGACGCACTTTGTAGAGTGAGAAATGACGCACTTTGTAGAGTGAGAAATGACGCACTTTGTAGAGTGAGAAATGACGCACTTTGTAGAGGTGGGAAGAAAATTTTATAAAATTAATAAGACTAAATCCCATATAAATTAAAATTGATTCAAATAAGATATTTTTAATATCTCCTCTATCCAACTCTATACCTTCAGCTTATAGCACTGATATCAATCCAGTCATGGTAAAGAACAGAGGTTCGAACAGTGATATAGTTTCTAAATCGTCATATCTTTGAAATTTGTTCGTTTCATGCATATTTCTTTAGTTTCAGCTATAAAGAGAGATAGTTTTCTTTAGAAATTAGACACAGAAAACTTTCTTTTGAGCCGTAACTATTATGATTTAAATGTCAGAAGATTTATTGTTTATTCTATTGCCAATAGTCAACAAAGAATAAAATAATGGTAAGATTCTATAAAAGTAGTTTCAGAATTATCAGGATGGCTTTTGTTAATAAATTATTCTAATTATTTATTTTTAATTTCAATTAATTGACTTTAATTTCAATTTGGTATTTACCTTTAATTTCAATTATTTAACTATTTAAGTATTATCATTTTCAAATGTCACTTTCTTTCAGATCGTAAATGTGGAACTGTCCGATAACTTTGAGCTTACCCTGATATAGAGAAATTTTACATGCCAAAATTCTTTTAGATATTTTTAATTTAGATTGTTCGTTCATTTTTACCATGTTTATCATTTTTTAACGCTACTTGCAGTTTTAGAGGATAGCGCTAGGGTTATGCTCTTCAATTACGAGGTCTTAGATTTTTGTGTTAGGTAGACTCGAACGCTTTATATATTATCACCTCTTCCTTTTCCTCTTAGATTCGGTGTTAGGTAGACTATAGGATTCATTTGCTAACAGTCATTGGAAAGCGTGTACACTCACAGAGTAGCTTTTCTGCATCCATGAGCATTGTCACCCACTGGTGGACAGTGGTGGTAGGTGACTTTGTTTATGAAGCCTCTTTCTTTTTAGACTGTTTCTTTTAAGTCCAGTGTATTTATTTTCTTTTTTGCACCAATGGTATAACCTTTAATTACGTTGCGTATGTTAAACCACATTCCAAATTAACATTTGCAATCAAACCGCTATTGCGTTACATTTTTTTGATGCATTAGCCAGTGCGCAGCTTGGTAGCGTCAAGAAAGGAGATGAATGTGTTGTCATATATCATTACAGTGATTTGAAACAAAAAAACTCGTGGTACAAATATGGTACAATACGCAAATAGAAGGAACTTGTTAAAAGTATATTGCGTATTGTACTATATGTGTACCATGTGTTTTATAGGCTTATCTCGCGATGACTAGTGTGTTCTTATGTTTTTTATTGCCTTTCATGTTATAAACTAGTTTATAAGCCATTAATTCTTTGTCCATTGGTTTCAACATCTTGGAAGGTGGGTCTTTTTACGGAAAACAAAGAAACACAAATAAAATGGTTCATTTTCCCTCGCAAGATCATCACTGATTATTTTCCTGAGAAAGATGATGAAAATGAATTTGAAAGTGATTCTTCGGGTGAGGAATTTTCGCAAGAACCTTTAGTAATAGAATCTAGTGATTCTGATGATGATTTTGGTGATGATACATCAAATACTATCTCTGCGAATCCTATTTCATCTCAAGATGATGCGCCACAAAATCTGGATGAAGAAAATGAATGACAATCAGTGATTGCAAGAGATCGTCTATTCTCCTTCTTAGGAAATGAACAACTGTTGGTTTCTTTGTAAATATTGTTTAGTTAGAAAAAATTTCTCTTCATATCGTATGCATTATTCTGTTTTGTTCTCGGAGTATTGTTCATATTTCATTATTTTTGAGGAAAATATATTTTTATACTTTAGGAATTGTTCAAATGTTTCGTTTTTTGATTGACTTTATTCCTAATATAGAGGATGAATATATTTGTGCCATTGGAAATGACTAAATTAAATATTTAGTTTCGTTATTTATGAATTTTTGGCAGTTTTAGTAATTTTAGGAAAAAGTAAATTTCTAATTTAGAAATTGTTCTAAGAGGACATTGTATTTGTTTTGATAGATAAACCTTACATTTTTTTAATCATCCGAAATCAACTTATGTATTCCTAACCCTGGAATAATCAAATAAACCTAACTTTTCATGTTTTTTCCATTTATTCAGATGTATGTAAATTTGCTGACTTGGGCCACATGTGTACCAATACGCGATTGTGGATAGTACCTCATGGTACACATATGGTACAATACGCGGGGAACGTGTTTATAAATCAAACTACCCCTTTTCTATCAGACTGCTTCTTTAAAATCCCTTGTACTTCCATTCCTTTAAATTTACTTCGAATTCTTCACAGAAGTTAACATTAATTAATTAAGGAACTTCTCATTTTTTAGGGAATTGTCAGGAAGCACAGGCCTACAGGATTCGGACACTATTACTCAGGCCTACAGGATTCAGACGCTATTACTCAGGCCTACAGGATTCAGACACTATTACTCAGGCCTACAGGATTCAGACGCTATTACTATGAAGGTAAGACTATTTTAAAATCTTTAGATCTTCAGTTTTAGCAGACGATAGATTGGTCAGAGTCATAGTAAATAAATAGAAAAATATACCAAGTACAATATTGGAACATCCGAAAATATTATGAGTGACGTCACACAAAATATTTTCCATTTGTTTTTTAATAAGAACTGTGCTATTATTCAGTTAAATGTGCGTATTCATGGAAATTTACTTACATAAAATTGTGTTTATCACGTTTTACACTCTATTCACTTATAATATTCAACGAATAATACTTATAATATTTGACAGTACTCTGTGTGACGTCATTTGTTTACATAGTTTCTGAAGAACGAATCAAGTTCACCGTCAATAAATTCGAAACTTAGCATACTTCTCTATTTATTTACTATGGTCAGAGTGATTAGGAGCTAAACCTGATTGATTGCATATTTCTTGTGAAATGTTGGGTGGATCTTGCCCAAATGTTGGGATTCCTGGTAACTTTTGCCGGTGCTAGGAAAACTGCCACTGGGAAAATTGCCACTGTGGTTAAACTGCCACTGGGAAAATTGCCACTGTGGTTAAACTGCCACTGTGGTTAAACTGCCACTGTGGTTAAACTGCCACTGTGGTTAAACTGCCACTGTGGTTAAACTGCCACTGTGGTTAAACTGCCACTGTGGTTAAACTGCCACTGTGGTTAAACTGCCACTGTGGTTAAACTGCCACTGTGGTTAAACTGCCACTGTGGTTAAACTGCCACTGTGGTTAAACTGCCACTGTGGTTAAACTGCCACTGTGGTTAAACTGCCACTGTGGTTAAACTGCCACTGTGGTTAAACTGCCACTGTGGTTAAACTGCCACTGTGGTTAAACTGCCACTGTGGTTAAACTGCCACTGTGGTTAAACTGCCACTGTGGTTAAACTGCCACTGTGGTTAAACTGCCACTGTGGTTAAACTGCCACTGTGGTTAAACTGCCACTGTGGTTAAACTGCCACTGTGGTTAAACTGCCACTGTGGTTAAACTGCCACTGTGGTTAAACTGCCACTGTGGTTAAACTGCCACTGTGGTTAAACTGCCACTGTGGTTAAACTGCCACTGTGGTTAAACTGCCACTGTGGTTAAACTGCCACTGTGGTTAAACTGCCACTGTGGTTAAACTGCCACTGTGGTTAAACTGCCACTGTGGTTAAACTGCCACTGTGGTTAAACTGCCACTGTGGTTAAACTGCCACTGTGGTTAAACTGCCACTGTGGTTAAACTGCCACTGTGGTTAAACTGCCACTGTGGTTAAACTGCCACTGTGGGAAGATTGCCACCCGGAAAATTGCCACTGTGGGAAAATAGCCACTCTGCATATATAAATTCATACTGATTTTTTTCGATAAGCACAGAAATCATAGGTACTGAATGCAATGTTCATCAGAATTCATTACATAAGAATTTTTACAATGAGTACATCTCATTTTGACAAGTTATAGAATCTAAGTGAATTCTTCTGTCGGTGGGTGTGAGTGTGATGATACAACATTAATTCTCAGCATTATGTTTTAAATTGTCCTCTTTAGAATCATTTAAAGGTTCTCTACTCTACTAGTTTGTCGTTAAATTATTTTCTCTCATTCACAAATGCACTAAAATGTACTTATAATCTTTATAATTTCTATTCTTTTATACAGTATGGACCACAAAAAAGGAATCTCGAATTGAATTGCTTATAACTTTGGAATAAATCGTTATTGTAATTCTTTTTATTTTATATACAGAATTTTTTTTAATCACTTTGAAAAACGACTTCAAATTGGTAATACTTTATAAAGGTTAGTTACACAAAACTGCTTTCAAGGAAAAAGTTGTACAAAATCCTAAAACTGTTGTTTTCTATTTTATAATAACAATATTATTATAACATAACGCTGAGAGAATTACAATAGTACCAATTTCACGTCATTTACTAGACTCTAGAGTGATAAGAAACTCGTTTTTGAATTTAATGCAATAAAAAGAATTAAAATATATTTATTTCTTTGAAAGTAATAATCGGTTTCATTCGCGTGATCGTTTTTGAGGTCTATACTGTAGAGTCACGTAAGATTTTTTGTACGATCCATTGATCTGGTTACTTATTTCTACGAATAAATAGTTAAAGTAGCTTTCATTATGTAACTGAAGGGTGTTCTATCTATTTCTTAGTTTCTCTTTCCTATCCCTAAATGTAGATGCTGTGGATTGTGTCCTTCTCTCAATCATTTAATCATATGATAAATAGTTACGTCATAGACAATAAAAGTCAAAGACAATTTTAGTTTTTCACTGTGAAAATTTACTTTACCTAAAATTCGAATATTTCTGTATTCAGTTCGGTATTTCCTTACACAGTAATATATTTTTTTAGTTGGTTAATATATATTGTTAATATATTTTAAAGTGGCAATTTTCCGGGTGGCAGTTATCCCACAGTGGCAATCTTCCCAGTGACAATTTTCCCGGGGGCAATCTTTCCAGTGGCAATTTTCCGCGCACGACTTTTGCCATCTTGGCATTGATCACTTCATGTAGCCTGAGAAAATTAGCATACTTCTTGTGACTCATGTCCCAGGGACAGATAATAGAGTCCTGGAAAGGGTTGACTTTATCTTCGAAATGTTATTTCTGGATTTTTCTGAACCTGCTTATTTTCTCGGAAACGAATTCCCTCCTCTTTTTTTTACTAATGAATTGAGTTTTCCATCGAAAATTTTTGACGACAGAGATATTTTAAAATACAGGGTGACCCACAAAAAAGTTAACAACTACTGAAGGTACAGTTTTCTTTCAAGTATCATTTTCTGACCATCTATTAAGTCGTTGTTATATTTACAAAAATAATTAAAACTTTATGTAAACCTAACTGTGGATCAAGAAGAGTTCAACAAACAAAATTGGGTATACTATGATGGTCAACTTAGATGTGTATTGTGAAGGTTACAGAACAGCTTTAATATTCAATATCAATTTAAAGTCTATTTTATTTTAGTAAAAATTGTTGACTCTATCGCTGACGTCAAAAGGAAATTAAGTACAAGGGACTGGAAGAAGCAGTCAGAAGGGAAAGTGGGTTCATGAACAAAACCCCCTACCACCGTCGGTGACAATGTTCATGGATGCAGAAAAGCTACTTCGTGAATGCAGTCACTTACTAAGGAATGTGATGGAAAGGGACACAAGCACCGGTGGCTGCACTCACGGATGGAAGAGGAAAATGAAGAGGTGATACGGAATAATCCACCTCATCAGTTTAATATATAACTATTTCATGTTAAATGAAAAACAGTATTTCATATTTACTTTTTTATCCACCGTTCAAATATTTTCATGTTAAATGCATTATATAAAGGAAAATTAACGTAACTCTACAATTACAATAATGTACAATAACGTTCATAGTTATCTTTAGTATTAGTAGGAGAATACGAATTCACAAACAAAATAACAAATGCATGGACGTACAGGAACATTGATAGAAATAAATAACAGCTTTTTATTATTAGTAGTATGACCGTACCTTGTTATAGAAACACTTAGTAGATACGAGTCCATTATACTTTGCAAGTCTGTTTATGGTTCCGCATGTAGCTACTATATATACATATAGGAGGAGAGTTTTCTGTCTTGTGATAGAAAATTGTCTTTAAATTAGAGGGGAGACTGAAGGAAATAATATTTAAATTAGAAGAAGTACCTATAGATGAAAAATCACCCAATTTTCGGTGTAAAATAAGTCTAATTAATAGTTAAGTCATGTGTTCACAACCTTCATTATCAAAATCAATACAAACACGAAATATATATATATAATATATATAAGAGTATCAGCCAAAATAACTCATACGTATTCATTCTCTGGTAAAATGGTGGATATCACCAAATTAAAATAGCACCAAGAAAGTATAAAAATTATAACAATATATACAGAAAATAACGTGACAAAGTTAAGAATAAAATCACTGTGGTGTTCATAGAAAACGACCTGTTAAAAGAAAACGAGAAACTGTGTGGGGTAACTCAAGTAAAAAAACTATATAGGAGACTTTAACACAATGTTGAACTTTCACTTAAAGTTTAATAGAAACCTGTGACCTATTTAGTGAATTGTGAATTTAGTTTTTAATTGGGGAATGTCAATTAACATTTTTAAAGACTTAAATAACCATGAAAAGGTAATCAGTAAGGTTAAATGACCGGTAAAGGTAACCAGTAAGGTTAAATGACCAGACTGTAGCACCAAATGAAAAAAGACAGTAATGGTCTATCTGCAATTAGGCTCAAATAGGTCATTAATCATTTAAAACTTTTCTCTAGTGAAAGAACTGTAAATATACTGAAAAAATATTATTAGTTCATTCTTGGCAAGTGGTAGGTTGCTTTTTTCTTCAAAACTTGGATCACTAGGAACACATTTTAACATTTCGGAGAAACAATGACAGTTTTCAAGTAACACACGAAGGAAGAGATTATGAACTTAAAGTTTCTTTTCCTTACGAGTAACGCTTTACAAAATATGAGCATTAGTGACGACAATTAAAGACATACCCTGTTTTCGTGACATTAAAAGAAAGAGCAATTTTCAAACTATCGAAAGATTACATTGAATTAAAGGAGAAAATTCACCATTCAGTGAACAATTATTAAAGGGCCGTACACACGTAGGGTTTTTAAGTTTTTCCACCAGATTTTTTGCTAAGCTCCTCCTACCTTTTTCCACGTCATTTATATAAAAAAAAACTATATAATTCCTATTTATTTTGATTGGTATCCCTGATACCTGCATGCAGGTATCGTGGATACCAATCAAAATAAATACTTATATCGTTATATGATTCAAAAGTAGGAGGAGCTTAGCAAAAAGTCGGGTGGAAAGACTTCAAAAACCCTACGTGTGTAGGAAAACCGACTGCTCTTCTCAACAACTTTCGATCTTCATATAATAAAGTGGTGGAAATGTATTCAATTAATTAATTCCTTTAAAGAAATAAACGAAAGCGGTTGGGCAGAGCAAACAGTTGACCCCTCCATAGACTTCTTCCAAATACAGAGCAATGGTTTTTAACACCGATAATATTAGATTGGATAGCTACATTAAGACTCAAAGAACGGTGCAAACGATGAGTTAACAAAATAGGCCTAGTTCCTAGTTATCGAACTCTTCCACATTTTAAATCTCAAAAAAATTCAGTTTTACTATAATTTGTACTAGTTAAAATATAATAATTAAAATGAATACCAATTAAAATAGAATAATAATTTTTTTTAAACTTATATGATAGAAAATGTTGAACTGTCCAATAACTCGAAACTTACCCTAGTCAACACTTACAATTTTATCACATTTATATTTATAATTTCAGAAATTAAATAATTTTATTATCGGATTCGGTAGAGAAAGTCTAGCCTAAACTTTAAATAACTGTTTAATTTCCTTTAAATTATAGACAAATTTTGGTCATACATGAGTAAGAGAATTAAAAAAAACACTCGTGTAATGTAAGTTGAAACAAAGTTTGAGCAATATTACTATGATATAATATATATATATATTGAAAACATTTCATCATTTCAAAATATTTACAATTCAAGGATAATATTTTCGATGCTTTTTCTTATCCGGATTGATAGGTAGGATCATTGAACAAACGGTCATCTAGATAACCACCCCAAAAGTAAGAGGACGTCCCAAAAAAGGACTCTCCAAAAACGGCGACGCCCCGAATTGAACAGCCGTAACGACCATGTATTTTCACTTGGTCAGGCGTATTACGTACCTACCCCAAACACTATATCGAGATAACAATAAGACTTGAGAAGGAACGTACATACCTACAAAGACACACACACACACACTTATTCGATATTTAAATCACTCGACAGTATTCGGAAAATATTTACAGTTTTAAATACACTAAAAGAATAAATAACGAAATATCGGTGAGAGAAATATACAATTTATCAACATGTAGAAATATAATGCACCGTAAAACTCATTAATAGTTTATTATCGTCGCCAGGAGAAACTATACATTCAATTATATTATTTCTCTAACGTGAGCAGAAGTTTCCATTTCGTTGTTTCGAATGTTGGAAAGTTTTCAGTTTTTCGTCTCCTTTGGTCCAGAGAATAAACTCTAACGTTGAGTCATCAGGTCAACCCTTAAATCACACAAAGAGCCACCCGAAACAGAGCACTATATTTCGATAGATTACAACAGTTCAGGAGACAACATCAACCGAAGTAACACTTAAGAGTTAGAAGCCCCCGAAACCCATACCCATGCCGGAGTGCTTTATCCGCTCCAACATGCTATTCTGGGAGTACCCCTGGGAGTATGGGGAGTTACCGTACGGAGACGGGTATGGGAACCGAGGCGGTACATGAAAACCGGGTGGTGCCGGAGTGGGATAGTGAGCAAATGAGGGATGTGAACCTGGTCCCGGGTAATGAGCGGAACCCGACTCTCCATATTGAGTATATGAGTAAGGGTTTTGAGCAGGTCCGGGAGACATGGGTCCCATGCTCCCACTGCCTGGCATTGCCCCGGGTGATCCCATGAGCCCGTGAGAGCCCATGAAAGATGAACCCATGGGAGGAGTGGGCGCCAACATGGGTGAGCCCATAATCTCAGGGTAGGAAGAGTGGGGGAGGTTGGCGGGGGAGTATGAAGATGAGCTGTACAGTGAGGGAGCTGGGGTAGGACTTCCCCCCGTTAGGGAGGAAACTGAGAAGGAAGATGTTGATGGGGTGGAGGGAGGAGAGGTCACGGGAGTGGAGGACTGGGCAAGACTGCTGACACTGAAGTTATTGCTAGTGCTATTGGTAGGGGCTGAGCTAGTGTAGTGGGGGGAGTAGGAGGGAGGTTGTGCTTGAGGGGAGGAATAATGGGGGGAGTAAGGGTGTTGAGGGGAATTATAAGACTGTGTTTGGGGAGGATAAGGAGTAGAAGAGTTGAAAGAAGATTGAGAGGGGGAGAATGGAGGATGAGGTTGTTGGGGAATGTGGTGGGGAGGCGCAGGGGTGTTAGGGTTGCTACACACGTTAGATTGTGTGTTTGAATGTGTGGAGGAGTGGGTGGAGTGTTGACTGCTGGTCTCCTGATGGTCTCCGCTAATGCTAGGGATTTGGTCTACCAGAGATTCTAGACCAGAAAGACTCTTACTTGCCACATCTCCCTTGTTGATATTCATTCCCATACCGGGGGAGTGCTTAGCAGGGGAGTGGTGAGCAGCAGGAGGGTATGAAGGAGCGTATTGTGGGTAAGGGGGTCCAGATGGAGGATTGTTATGATCAATGGGAGTGTTTGGGTTACTTTGCATGTTCTGCTGGTCTATGTGTCCAGCTGGAGACCGTGTATTGTCAGAGGCTATAACAGGGGCTTGAGACTCAGCGTCGGGAAGTGATGTGGGATGATCAAAATCTTGATGAGCGATTCCCGGGGAAGCAGGTGGCGGTGAGAGACCCAGTTGATGTTCATCCTCCATGTGAGATAAATTCTCTTGTTTCATATGTTCTGGGTGATGATTCATGGCACCAGGAGGATAATGGGGAGGTATGTGGTGTCCAGGAGAATAACCTGGAGATTGGCCAAATTGATGAGGCGTTGGGCCTCTTCCTCCTACAGGAGTTTGACTACCCGGGTTAAGAGAATGCATACCTGGATGCAGACCTGGGTTAGATCCTGGAGTGAGAGGCCCGTTATGAGACATCGGACCTCCAGGCCCCATGTGTCCCATTTGTGAATGGGGATGCATGTACTGTTGAGGATTGTGCATACCCGGATTTCCCATTAGCGATCCTTGATTATAGCTATTGGCTGATTGAGGAGAGAATGTCTGATTAGTGTGGTTGGGGCTGAATCCTTGAGGAGACATTATTCCATTAATGTGGTTCATTGCTAGGTGATGTGGAGGACCATCAAAGCCACCGAGATGTCCTAATTGTGGTCCATGAACTACTTGCTGCTGAAGCATTTCCTTCAAGGCCTTAGGTTTCCTGCCAGGCCTCTTAGGAGGAGGAACAGAGCCATCTGGTAACAGTTTCTTTGGTCTTCCTCTCTTCTTTCTTGGCATATCATCCATCATTGGTGGACTTAATCCATTACAAAGCATACCAGGTGGAGGACCGTGCATCCCAACTGCTGATGGACCTAAATTTCCAGGGAGTCCTGGCACCATTGAACCATCTGGACCCATATGTGGAACCTGCTGATTTCCGGCAGATATGGATCTTGCTCTAGATCTCTCAGGGGCATTTGGGTCATCAGGAGTTTTCTTTGGTCTGCCTCTTTTCTTTCTGATGGGTATAGTTGGACACTCTAAACTTTCTAATTGCTCTCGAGACATACCATTCAGTTTGAACAGAGACTGTGGAGTTATTTTAGATAATTCCTCTTCTTCTTCTAGTTCTTCTTTAATTCCTAGATCATTTATTTCTAATTTCATAGCATCTTCATCTATAATTCCAGGCATAGGGTTATTGGCACCGTACATCATTTCTCTACGTATCCCGTTGTCCCCACTAGGATTACCTAGAATTTCCTGCCTCATTGGGTCCATTTCCATGCCCAATTCTGGATTGTTCATACCTTCCGGATTAGTGATATCTCTAGTCATCTCCTTTCGAATTTCTCCTTCGATGAGTTCCCTGGATTTGAGTATATCATCATTTCCCATGAAATCCTCAACGATGGCTTCTCCTTTCAAAAGAGAATCGCCCGCTAGCACTGCCATCTTTTCCGGGTCTTTCTTCAAGTTCCTAATTTTGAGATTAGCGAAAGCGATGTCCTCTTCCTTGAGTTCATCCAAGTTTCCTTTAAGGAAGTCCTTGAATTTTCTAAGGGCGGTGTAGAAGGGCACTTTGTCTAGAGCTCTTGGCAACTGGGCACAACGCGCTGAAGAAGACGGCATCACCCAAACGTGCTGGAAAAGAACGTACGGTTAAAATCTAAATACCCATAGCTATCTGTCAGAATGAATTGTGTTAAGCACAAATTTAAGCTATTTTTTTTAAATACCTAAAGGTAACTATGCCCGTTCCGAGTAGGTTGCTACATTTTGCTACTTAATTAGTTTACAATTTTACATCTACATAAATAAAATTAAGAATTCAAATGAAACAATAATTCGAGTGAATCTGTTCATTATTGTAATTTTAGTTATTATTAACTTACTGTATTTGTTCCTTCAATCTTCTCAGATTGTCTTCCGAAAGAAAATTCCTTTTTACCCGAAAATATTTCGTAAATTCCCTTGCCATTGAAGACTGCTATTCTAGGCTGGTACTGTTGTAATTTGGATAGTAAATGCTGGCCACCTGCAACATCGAAATACATATAATATTTATACATCCATTCAATTAAATAATTAAGTAATCTTGGAACCATAATAAGATAAATACAAGAAACTTGAATAAAATAGTAGGTCCTTGAACTAAAGTCATTTGATAGTTTTCGTGCATACAAGAAAGTTTTAAACAAGTCAAACCACGTTTAAACAAGTCAAACCACGTTTAAACAAGTCAAACCACGTTTAAACAAGTCAAACCACGTTTAAACAAGTCAAACCACGTTTAAACAAGTCAAACCACGTTTAAACAAGTCAAACCACGTTTAAACAAGTCAAACCACGTTTAAACAAGTCAAACCACGTTTAAACAAGTCAAACCACGTTTAAACAAGTCAAACCACGTTTAAACAAGTCAAACCACGTTTAAACAAGTCAAACCACGTTTAAACAAGTCAAACCACGTTTAAACAAGTCAAACCACGTTTAAACAAGTCAAACCACGTTTAAACAAGTCAAACCACGTTTAAACAAGTCAAACCACGTTTAAACAAGTCAAACCACGTTTAAACAAGTCAAACCACGTTTAAACAAGTCAAACCACGTTTAAACAAGTCAAACCACGTTTAAACAAGTCAAACCACGTTTAAACAAGTCAAACCACGTTTAAACAAGTCAAACCACGTTTAAACAAGTCAAACCACGTTTAAACAAGTCAAACAACGTTTAAACAAGTCAAACAACGTTTAAACAAGTCAAACAACGTTTAAACAAGTCAAACAACGTTTAAACAAGTCAAACAACGTTTAAACAAGTCAAACAACGTTTAAACAAGTCAAACAACGTTTAAACAAGTCAAACAACGTTTAAACAAGTCAAACAACGTTTGAGCAAGCCAGAATCCGTTTGAGCAAGCCAGAATCCGTTTGAGCAAGCCAGAATCCGTTTGAGCAAGCCAGAATCCGTTTGAGCAAGCCAGAATCCGTTTGAGCAAGCCAGAATCCGTTTGAGCAAGCCAGAATCCGTTTGAGCAAGCCAGAATCCGTTTGAGCAAGCCAGAATCCGTTTGAGCAAGCCAGAATCCGTTTGAGCAAGCCAGAATCCGTTTGAGCAAGCCAGAATCCGTTTGAGCAAGCCAGAATCCGTTTGAGCAAGCCAGAATCCGTTCGAGCAAGCC
This sequence comes from Caprella mutica, assembly GCA_947561585.1. Taxonomy (NCBI): domain Eukaryota; kingdom Metazoa; phylum Arthropoda; class Malacostraca; order Amphipoda; family Caprellidae; genus Caprella; species Caprella mutica. The sequence continues at coordinate 200,955 of CANNZV010000363.1, read as the reverse complement.
AGAATCCGTTCGAGCAAGCCAGAATCCGTTCGAGCAAGCCAGAATCCGTTCGAGCAAGCCAGAATCCGTTCGAGCAAGCCAGAATCCGTTCGAGCAAGCCAGAATCCGTTCGAGCAAGCCAGAATCCGTTTGAGCAAGCCAGAATCCGTTTGAGCAAGCCAGAATCCGTTTGAGCAAGCCAGAATCCGTTTGAGCAAGCCAGAATCCGTTTGAGCAAGCCAGAATCCGTTTGAGCAAGCCAGAATCCGTTTGAGCAAGCCAGAATCCGTTTGAGCAAGCCAGAATCCGTTTGAGCAAGCCAGAATCCGTTTGAGCAAGCCAGAATCCGTTTGAGCAAGCCAGAATCCGTTTGAGCAAGCCAGAATCCGTTTGAGCAAGCCAGAATCCGTTTGAGCAAGCCAGAATCTGCTTGAACAAGCCAGAATCTGCTTGAACAAGCCAGAATCTGCTTGAACAAGCCAGAATCTGCTTGAACAAGTCAAAACCTGTTTAAACAAGTCAAAACCTGTTTAAAAAAGTCAAAACTCGTTTGAACAAGTCAAAACCCGTTTGAACAAGTCAAAACCTGTTTGAACAAGTCAAAACCTGTTTGAACAAGTCAAAACCTGTTTGAACAAGTCAAAACCTGTTTGAACAAGTCAAAACCTGTTTGAACAAGTCAAAACCTGTTTGAACAAGTCAAAACCTGTTTGAACAAGTCAAAACCTGTTTGAACAAGTCAAAACCTGTTTGAACAAGTCAAAACCTGTTTGAACAAGTCAAAACCTGTTTGAACAAGTCAAAACCTGTTTGAACAAGTCAAAACCTGTTTGAACAAGTCAAAACCTGTTTGAACAAGTCAAAACCTGTTTGAACAAGTCAAAACCTGTTTGAACAAGTCAAAACCTGTTTGAACAAGTCAAAACCTGTTTGAACAAGTCAAAACCTGTTTGAACAAGTCAAAACCCGTCTGAGCAAGTCAGAAGTTGTGCAAAATAAATCTAACTAATCAATTTCTAATATTAACTATTTCACTAATCCTTCTCATCTCCAACAAACCTTCTTTAATTTCTTTCCTGGTAAGCTCAGCAGAGCCCCTTGTAGTCCGGGCCACAATGTTGGTGAAGCCGATACCATGGTGAAGAAGCTGGTGGTCATCATCACAGGTAAGAGGCTCAGGAATTAGACCAGATAGGAAAAGACATTTCCCTAAGGGGGTGGAAAGCACTGAGACAATCAAGATGGCGACGAGAGCAGACGGGGTGAATAACTACACAAACTACACTAAAAAAAACCTAACGTGATGCATGTGCCGGAAATGAATCTAGTGTTATTAAATCGGGAGAAATGGTAGTGACAAAAAAAATTAAGTGTTAGATATAAATAGCCCGAAAATAATCTACGGTATCAAATTAATGGGCTACGTACCTTTAGTTAAACCTTAAAATTATCAACTGTACTATGACTAACAATACTAACGTCTAGAGAGATATTCAAGAAGTTGGTCTAAATATAATTGTTGTATAAATAAATTTTACTCTTAGAATGAATATATTCTGGTGGTCGTTTTGATAAATGTGTTAAATACGGTAGCTAATTGATAGCTTCATGATTATACCTGAAACACTAGTATTGAATTCAAAATTTTACAAAAACTAGTACCTAAGCCAATTACACTAGTGTTCTTTGTCTATATACCAGTAAGATGTGCACTAGTATCTGAGTTTGGTGGTTGCTATTAACTAGTATTTAGTAGATTGGAGCTACCAGACATAACAGCTAGTATTTAGTAGATTGGAGCTACCAGACATAACAGCTCATCACTCGGCTACTTACAGAAGTGGTTCCCTGGACCAGCATAATGGTGACCTTTATAAGCAGCAAATAAACCTGGATTTATTCCGATCTGGAATGGGAATTTAGAAATCTTCATGTTACCATTATTATACTGCTCAGTACCGGTGAAGTTTATTGCATCATTAGATACTAAGGGTAGGGTAACCACTCAATTACCGGACACTTACAAAACTAGGAAAATGGGTGTTCAGCAACCAATCTGACATTCAGAAATTTAAGAAACCCCCACTTTCCGAGTACTGTAAATCTAATTAAGTGTCCGAGTATTGCGATGTCACCCTGTATCATGCGTCAAAAATTTAAAAAGTTGCATTGAAAAATTCTTTGAGTTCAACAGTATTAGAACATTTAAGAAAACTGTTTTTTTTTAATTTACTTCTGAAAAGCACGCTTTTTCTAATCTTTGACAGCTTCACACTACCTAACACTCACAATGACTATGTCCAGATTGGGGCCCAAATGGTCCGGCAGTATCCGTTTGGTGAGCTCGTCCTCGGGCAAGCCTTCGAACCTGTCCATCTTCTTGCGAGGTTTGATGATGGTAGGTACAATCTTACCATCGGGGCCAATATTAGGCTTTGAGACTTTCCTCTTTTTAGCCTCGTGGGCTGCCTGGGCTGCAGCTATCACCATTGGGTCTCCGCTGAAATGTTAAAAGTAATATTAGTATATAAAATTTGACCAACAACCTATTTTTAAAGAGTTAAATATTCTACCAAACTTACCCGGTCTCCATAAGCTTAATATGCTTTGGTTTTCGTCCTCTTCTCTTGGGTTGATTATTCCCCAGCACCTCATCAACGGGACGGGGAGATGGACCGGTGTACTCATCGACAAAACTGTACGGGTCACCCTCTCTACCACCCCCTGGGTGTCCGAGAGCACCAGGATAACCCTGCTGACCATGGTAGCTGTGTTGTGAGCCAAACTGTCCGTATTGCTGAGCCGGATCGTTCATGTATGGATAGCCCTGACCTCTTTGGCTCCCCTGGTACCCAGGAGAAATGGGAGACATGCTCCCACCAATACCATGACCAGGATAGCCAGGATAGTGCTGGGACCCAGGTACAGAGCTTGGGTTCTGTGGGTCTGAATTTGGGTTCTGCTGTTGGGGTGAGTACACATTTGAGTTTCCTGTCATGTGTTGGTTTGGGTTTATTGGGGAGTTCTCGTGGGGTTCAGAACCCATGTTGTGATGAGGGATTGAGTTGGGGTAACCTTGGTCTGCAGACGTTCTGTCAGACATCATCGAGTCGTTGTTCTCGTACCAGTCTTTCGCTGCATCAGGCTGTTTTACTTTGTTGCTGAAAATACAAAAGATATTAGTTCACTTGATCTTCTGGAATTTTTTAATCATTTCCCGACTATGCAATTGAACCAAATTTAGAAAAAAATTAAACAGGCATATCCGCTAAGGGTTTAAAATTTGATGTAAAGTTGGAATACTGGGCAGCTATTCAAAAGGGTATTCTTCATATGTTATTTACATTATGGATGGAAAAATATGAAGAAAAAATATTTCAAACATACTGAAAATTTTATTCCTTCATTGGATATCGAAATCCAGAACTACGAAATGACAAATTGACAATAACTAAATCATATATGATATAAATAGCTACTGTTTTAAACTTTATAACAAAATTTTGATGATTTGATGAATATTAATGGGTATAAATGTAAAGTGATTAATTAATTAGTTACATGATGCTTTAATAATAAAATAGATTTTAATTCAGCATTCCAAATGAAAATTAGTTTCCAGGCATAATACTAAGGGAAGAAAATGAAGAATATTTTAATGTTAGGCTCATGCTTTCTAATTAAATAAAATGAAGAGTTAATAGCTACTACAACATGCAACTGAATGATGAAAAATGGTAGACGAAAACTAGATGACGTGAAGCACAATGGTGATGATATAAATGTTTGAATGCTAACACCTAGTGAACTTTGAAAAGAGGGAATGGTAAAAAAACAAGTGAGCTGGAGACAAAGCTGACCTCATACTCTCGAGATGCATATTCCAGTAGGAATCAGGAGCCCCCGTCTGATTTTTAAGATGGAGGTAGTCGTGGTTAGATTCCTGCATGGGGTGGTGTGGTGAATCCTTCATCATGTGGTCGTGGTAAGGGGGTCTCTGGGGGGAGGGGGAGAGGTGGGAGTGGTGTGGGGGGTGAAAGTCAGCATATCTGCCGTCACTAGGTTCTTTTCTTAGAGGGGAATGATGCCCATGTGGTGAATCGATGGGAGGACGCCCTGAGGAGCTGTATGACAAGGGGTTCATTTGAGGGGGATATTGCTGTCCATTGGGGTGGTGGTGGAAGTGAGGGGTATCTTGGTGAAGGTGGGGTGATCCGTGCATATGAGGTGCACCATCTGGGGTTAGATGTGGAGAAGCCCTGTGGTGGATGAAAGGAGAATTCCGGTGGTGGTTGGGACGAATACCCCCAGAGGGGATGTTCTCTGGGTTAGTTGGAGAGTCTTGGTGATGGGAAAGGTTATTATACCCTTGCACCGGCATTTCAGAGGGAGAATGCTGGTGAAAGTTACGTGGATCAGATGGGTCGAATGGAAACCTTGGTGGTTGTGACTCCTGATAGTTTGTACTTTGACCTACAGAATGTGAGCCACTCTCCTGCTCCTTACTCCTATAGTAATCCTTTGTCTCTTCAGAGTCCTTGTAATCATAAGGTTTGTACGGTTGTTCCGGTGCTCCGTTGTTAGTACGAGCTTCTAATGCCATTGGATGAAGACCACTCGAACACGATTCTTTGCCGGCCTCTTCAGTCGGTAAGGGCTTAGCAGTGTCAGTAAGAGGATCTTCTGCTTGTTGGTACTCCGATCGATCGGGAGGAAGAGGAGGGGATTTTTGAGAGGAGCTCTGGTCATTTGGAGGTAAAGAGGAGGGACTGGAGGGGGTGGGATGAGGAGAAGCTTTATTTGGTTCCCCCTCATTCGTGTCAGGTGTCGGAATGGCAGACGCTTTACCTTCCTCCTCTTGACTTAAAACTTTTCTGAGGAATGCAAGTTAAACAACATCTACAGTCAAATTTCTCTGATATATTAGCATAAAAATCTCTTTATCAAACTATCTGATTCCGTCGCGCTCGACGTCTAAATAATTTCATAATCGCATTTATTATTACAGACATTGAGTAGAATATTACAAGAGGAAATTCAAATACTACAAAGAAAATTAGTAAGGAAGAATAATCAACCTACTTCATGCATTGGCAACAATATTTCTGATACAAAGAGAAAACACTGATGAAGAGTTTCAAGATTTTTCTTATTTTACAAATTTACATCTTACTGGCGGCACACACTTGAAAAACCCTACGTGTGTACGGCCCTTTAGGGAGACGTAATTATTTGCAATATTACACAAAATTTAAGATAGCTACAGACGAACCTTTTAAAGTGGATCTGTTAGACTTTAATCAAAGAATGGTATGACGTATTAGAGATATTTAATTAGAAAATACAGACTCTTTAATAAGACACCGTTTGTTTCTCTTTACCATCAGAGTCATGTTGCCAAGAAATATTATCATTTTATCATTCGTAATGGTAATCATTTCTACACATTCGACACTTTTCAGACGGTAAATTAGGAGATATCGAACAGCTTTACAGTTCCGATCATAAGAAAAAAAAACATGATTCTACTCGAATCCGTAGGTATCATGGATACAAGTTAAAATATCCTGAAAGTATCATGGATACAAAGTAATATAATCTGCAGGTATCATGGATACAAATTAAAATAATCTGCAGGTATCATGGATACAAATTAAAATAAAGAGTTGAATGATATTCCTCTTTTATGATCGAAAATGTAGAACCGCTCGGTATTTCAGCAGTTACCCTATTTTGTTTGTATTCAATACTCACAAGGATAGGCCCAATGGGGGAGAGGGGGAAGTGGCGGGGGGTGGGGCTACTGCGGCTCTACTGTCAATCACTTCCATTGTCTCTAGGCAGTACTGCGGCAGGCCTACCTAATTACTACTCCTTCTCTGCTACCTGCAAAAGAAAATACAAACAGTCAGTAATTTTAATTTCAATTGGAATAAACATTACACAGATAGGGTAAATACTCAATTACCGTGCATTCTGTATTTCCCTAATGTAAACTACAGATCAGTGACGTCATACGTTTAGGGTGAGTTATTAATTATCGGTCAGTTCCAGATTTTCGGACACGTAAGAAAAAATGATATAATATTGATTATTTAATTTTTATAGGATACAAATTAAGTAAAAAATAAAAAATTGTTATTATATCGGTTTTTGTCACGTGTCCGAAACTGTGGAACTGACCGATAATTAAGAACTTACCCTATTTCAAAAATATTAAAAATTGTTTTTCATATTTTCATTTGATGTAGTAAGTATAGGTTAATAAGTTATTAAACTTATTGATTCTTTCCTTTGCAAATTAGCTTGATGTTCTAAAAAGAGTTAATTAGATTAAATAAATTATATCTTTATCGAATTTCCTTCATCAGATACAGTCATTAATGAAGGAAGGTATTTAAATCGTGATTGCAATATTGTAACGATATTGCACCAATGAGAACAAATCAGATGCAACAAGTTTTATGAATTACAAAATCAAAATATAGCCAGTTTAACTTTAAATTTTTTACAATAAATAACTTATATTAATATTGATTAAAATAAATACATAATTTACCTAAAGTGAAATAAAGTGCATCTTTTTTTTAGTTTACTAATTTCACATTTTCAAAAAGAAAATTTATTAATTGTAACTTTTGTAGAAAACTTTTAAATAGTTAAACAAACTACTGTTAGTGAGATGGTAGATAGCAGTTAACTATCTGTGTTGTGTGGCTGATAGTACACAGAAGTTAGTTATTATTTGTGTAGGTGATAGTACACAGAAGTTAGTTACTATCTGTGTAGGTGATAGTACACATCACTGTGTGGGTGATAGTACACAGCTCTGTGTGGGTGATAGTACACAGCTCTGTGTGGGTGATAGTACACAGCTCTGTGTGGGTGATAGTACACAGCTCTGTGTAGGTGATAGTACACAGCTCTGTGTAGGTGATAGTACACAGCTCTGTGTAGGTGATAGTACACAGCTCTGTGTAGGTGATAGTACACAGCTCTGTGTGGGTGATAGTACACAGCTCTGTGTGGGTGATAGTACACAGCTCTGTGTGGGTGATAGTACACAGCTCTGTGTAGGTGATAGTACACAGCTCTGTGTAGGTGATAGTACACAGCTCTGTGTAGGTGATAGTACACAGCTCTGTGTGGGTGATAGTACACAGCTCTGTGTGGGTGATAGTACACAGAGTTCTCCCTCGAGGTTTCAAGTGCAGGAAGCGTGAAGAGGAAACTGTAAAGAGGGAGAATGGGGGGCGGGGGTGGAGAGGGTGTGGGAGCGGTAGGGGGGGGGGGGGTTACATCAGCAAGGCATTGTTAGCGTTATTACCTTCCAAATATTTCTGTCTAATCGTCCAGTGGAGAGAAAAAACACAAGGACGGTAATGGTTATAACGACAAGACACTTCATTACATTCAAGACGAAGTACAAAGCAATCTAGTACACAGTGCACGGTTTAGTACACAATGGAGTACACAGTGCACAATGTACATAGTGACCAGCATCAGCCGCTGGCGCATTCGCACGCACTAATTAGCGCCAGAAGTGCGCCAGCAGTTGCGCTCCAATTCAGTCGCAGAGTAAAGACGAAGGTTCGATCCATCAATTGTTTTTGTGCTGAGGAGGGACTGACAGAGCGACCGCCAGGGGAGTGAATGCCTGCCGGGAACTGCTGCCAGGGGAGTGAATGCCTGCCGGGAACTGCTGCCAGGGGAGTGAATGCCTGCCGGGAACTGCTGCCAGGGGAGTGAATGCCTGCCGGGAACTACTGCCATAGGAGTGAATGTCTGCCGGGAACTGCCGTCCCGGGGGGAGGGGGTGAACATGAGAAGAATGTATATATAATAAATTAGCAACACTTAACCCAAGTAGCTCTAGCAACACTATGTACTGCACGACATAGCAAGCAGAGTATTGCTATGCACTGCACGACATAGCAAGCAGAGTATTGCTATGCACTGCACGACATAGCAAGCAGAGTATTGCTATGTACTGCTCGACATAGCAAGCAGAGTATTGCCATGTACTGCTCGACATAGCAAGCAGAGTATTGCTATGTACTGCACGACATAGCAAGCAGAGTATTGTTATGTACTGCACGACATAGCAAGCAGAGTATTGCTATGTACTGCTCGACATAGCGAGCAGAGTATTGCTATGTACTGCTCGACATAGCAAGCAGAGTATTGCTATGTACTGCACGACATAGCAAGCAGAGTATTGCTATGTACTGCACGACATAGCAAGCAGAGTATTGCTATTTTTACTTCGTAATAATTAAGATGTGGAGGGGGTATCAGGTGGCGGGGGGGGGGGGGTTGGAGAGAGGGAGAGCGTTGCTATGGTAACGGCACATCTTGACCAGGGAATGCGTGGAGGGGAGAGTTGCTTGAGTGGCATGAGTGGGGTGTGCTTGAGTGGCATGAGTGGGGTGTGCTTGAGTGGCATGAGTGGGGTGTGCTTGAGTGGCATGAGTGGGGTGTGCTTGAGTGGCAGCAATGTTTAACTAAGGTGAGTGGGGCAGTTTCTTCCACATTTGAGTGGGATAGATAGAGTGTGCTCATATATGACTGAGTTGATGGGGACGATTGAGTGAGAAACTATTGAATTGAATAAAGAATATTAAAATAAGGGTGATATTTATAAATTAAAATTTACCGAGTGCGAAAGTTCGAAAATATTCAGAGAAAAATAAAAAATCATGCACTCTAATAATTTATCACCAAGAATATGATTTGCTTTTTCTCTCCGAAAATTGGTATCTATGATACCTGCCCCCTGCAGGTATCATAGATGCCAATTAAAACAATAAACTAACCCTGGTATATATAGAGAATAATATATTAAAACCACGTGTAAATAAAACATGGCTATATAGATTATACAATGAGAAGTATAATTCGAATATTCCTATACCCAAACATACGAGACAATATTAACAAAATCGAACCTGTAGAATAATGCATCCCAATAACCTTCCCCCTATATATCCCCCACAACTCTACTTTCCCCCTATATATCCCCCACAACTCTACTTTCCCCCTATATATCCCCCACAACTCTACTTTCCCCATGTACTACCCCACAACTCTACTTTTCCCCTGTACTTCCCCACAACTCTACTTTCCCCATGTACTACCCCATAACTCTACTTTTCCCCTGTACTTCCCACAACTCTACTTTTCCCCATGTACTTCCCCACAACTCTACTTTTCCCCTGTACTTCCCCACAACTCTACTTTTCCCCATGTACTTCCCCACAACTCTACTTTTCCCCATGTACTTCCCCACAACTCTACTTTTCCCCATGTACTTCCCCACAACTCTACTTTTCCCCTGAACTTCCCCACAACTCTACTTTTCCCCATGTACTTCCCCACAACTCTACTTTTCCCCATGTACTTCCCCACAACTCTACTTTTCCCCATGTACTTCCCCACAACTCTACTTTTCCCCTGTACTTCCCCACAACTCTACTTTTCCCCTGTACTTCCCCACAACTCTACTTTTCCCCTGTACTTCCAACTCTACTTTTCCCCTGTACTTCCAACTCTACTTTTCCCCTGTACTTCCAACTCTACTTTTCCCCTGTAATTCCTCACAGGTCTACTTTTTCCCTGTACTTCCCCACAACTCTACTTTTCCCTATACTTCCAACTCTACTTTTCCCCTGTACTTCCAACTCTACTTTTCCCCTGTACTTCCAACTCTACTTTTCCCCTGTACTTCCAACTCTACTTTTCCCCTGTACTTCCAACTCTACTTTTTCCAGTTTCCTCGCAATGACAGGGCAGTTATGGTCATTTTCTCCACTTTCACCAGACAATCTAGAAGTCACGAGTAACCACTACTCCATTTGTCTTATAACAACCTCAAGGAGATCAGAGATAGCCAGTCAAGTGGAACTAATAACTCCGAGTCTAAGAATCTGCTAATTGACGTCCTCTGCGATTGCAGAGACTACTTACAACGAATTGAGATCACGACGCTGTCATAGCCACCTATATATGAAGGTATTTATATCTACAGCTACCGTGTATATGTAAAAGATGATATCATAAATTAAGATCACAATGTCAGGATATAAAAATAGAAATAATCGGTGTTTAATTATCTGCAAGCAGCAGAATACAAAGTGGATAATGAATAAAAATGGAGAAGTGGTTGAACCAAAAATATTTAAGCAGCTACTGTATAAACTTTTACTGACTATAAGTAATTATTAAACGTGTAGGTAGGGTAAGGGTTCGCAGTCTCAAAGAATTGTTGTATGTACCAACAATTATAAAATTATTAGAATAAATTCAGTTTAGCATAGTACTCCGTCACTTTCAAAGGCTCTACGTTTTCTGTGCACGGTAATCGTTTTCTATGCTAAAGCTTAGGGGATACTCTATAAGATTAAAGAAACTTTTTTCTATGTTTTAGCTGAACAAATTTAAACGTATGATATGAATTATGAATTAATAATTTGAAGGATATTCCACTTTAAAAGGAGATTACAATAACTTCAAAGTGGAGATGACTATACGGGCAGCGTTGAGCTCCCCATTGTAATGAATCTATTCAACCAAACAATAACACTAACCTGATTTCACATTTCCATCAATAGAAAAGGAAAATTAATTGAAGCAATAATAATCATCGGAAAAGATGATTAAAACAGTTGAAAATTTAAAAACAAGGAGTAAGTCCTCAATTAATTAAAAATATAATGATACAAATTACGATTATTTAATATCATAAAAAAACAATGATTGCTTGGTTAAAACTTTTATCTAAATCATAAATTTATTTCGGTACACAGTATCAACTTGAATACGGGCATGCTCCGTTTTTATTACGACTCACACTTATGACAATCGAATAAGTGTGGGACATGTATCGCTTTAATTACACCTGGAATAGAAATTATTTTTGAAGTAACTTTGGTAATTCGGTTGGACTTTATCAATTAAGTTGTTTTCACCGTCAATTATTGTGCAGGTGAAATAGATTGAAAATAATTTCAGCATAAATAACGTATACTACTTAAAATAACATTATTTTAATCCAGCATAAGTTACGTCTAAATTAACTTGACTAAAAGCAGCCAACCAAAGTTACTCCTAAAACATCGTCAATAGCAGTAGAATAAAAGCGAGACATCCCGCAAGTGTACGATTGTCACTCATAAGTTTGAGGTGTAACAGGAGCGGGGTAAGCCTAGCTGTAATTCCATCACAATGGTAATGGCATCACTTACTCGCAAAGCTCACATTTCTTGTTAGGTATTTGCGGCAAGTACTAGCAAGCACATCGTGTGCATTTTAAAGACATCATTAAGTAATTAACCCCCAGAGATAATATATACGGTACAGATACCCAACCTGCCATCAAGAGATCTCAAATTACCTTGGACGTTCTATAATGAATTATATTCAGCCGATGTATGACAAGCCCCATATTGATATGCTGGGGCTCTCTTATCTAAATTGCTTTTGAATTAGCCCTACATACGACAGAAGGAGTTACTTAAAACGCAATTTGAAAGCGATTTTCAAAGTCTGATGTGACTAGCATCGCTGAGAGAAAATAGCATGTGCAATTTTTGGATAGCTATCAACCAAGGCCCTTTTACTAGTTTTGGAGCAACACATCTGTACGTCGAGCGAAAAAAAATTAACTGATCACTAGTTTAACCAACATAGGGTATTTTTCAACAGGACGGTTCCGCATTATCCGATTAAAAAAGATATATAATTTATATTACCTCGTTATTTTCATTATTCTATACTAGAGATTTTACAATTATTCCAAGCAGTCCCAACCAGTTTGTTGAGACTAAAGAATACTTAAAGATATTATGACGTACATTAGCTGAAAAATAAACACACTTAGGCATTACAAGCATGAACAAACCTTTACCTAATGATAATAATTAAATCTTCAATGAAGGAGAAAATGACAGGCAATCAGTGCGTCTTTTGACAGTTATTCTGGCGGTGGAATGGAAGCAAGAACGTCTTATTGCTGACCATGAGAACAAAAATTAAATACGCAACGTACGTAATTAAGTGAAGGTCAGGTGGAAGGGGACGGCGGGGGGGTTAATGGGGGAGATGAGTAAGAGGAAAATGGAGGGAAATATGGAGGGTGATGATTAGGTAATTAGTATAGGAATGATGGGAAACAGAGAAAAGTGATGAAGATGAGACATAAAAGAGGTAAATAAGATGCAAATTCAAATTATTTACAAACTTCACCAACTAAAATCATGGATGAAATTGATGCTAGGTTTCTCAAAAGAAAACTAGCACGCACTAGCACCTACGATTGCTCACCCCCAAGCACTAGCAGGCGATAGTGCTTGTGCACCCAGAAGCAACTAGCTGTAGGCAATAGAACTGCATATTCGGGTTAAGGTAGGACTAAAAACTCTCATTGCTATGGATGACTTCATAACTTTTTAGTGACAATAGAAAGAGTTAGTCATGCATGTAGATAAACTTAAACCTGGGGCAAAGCATCTTGAAAAACACAGACAGGAGATGGAGTAGGGGGGGAGGTATATGGGAGGGCAAGGGGGGGGGGGGGGGGGCTGCTTTGAAGCAGAGATAATGAGGCTACTAGACACCTACAGAACACGTTGATGGTTTTATGGTACCATACAACAGTTACCACTAGATTATGGTACCATGTATGGTTTATATATATAGTTAGTACCTTTGTATGTATGGTACATATATATAGTTAGTGAATGCGTATGTGTGGTGTACACATAGTTAGTGTCTATGTATGTATGGTCTAGTAAGTAACTTTATATGTATAGATATATAGCTAGTACCTTTATTATATAATACCTATATATACTGATTGTGAATTTCTTAGGTTTAATTAGGAGTTATTTTAAGTTTAATTATTGGGGTGCAATATATAACTTGATAGTATAATTACTCTACTATTGATTGATTACCATTGTACGAAATTTTTGAAGAAAGACTGTAAAATTCAAGATTGAATCATCATTGTAATGAATGATAGATAATATCATTATCACTATAGTTACTGTTGGAAATACAATTACCGTGATATTTCTTATGCTAAATAACAGTACTAATGTATATTGTTACATAAGCTATTTAATAGAAAATGATGTCAATGGATAAAATAAAGGCGAAAACGAGTATAAGTTCTGCAAGCAGTCTATGACATCAATTAGAAGATATGCTTGCATTGAATATGCAAATCGCATGGAAAACTGAATGTAATGTGCCTGTTAATTAAATATATAGAAAAATAAAAGAGGAATGGGTATGTGTTTAAACCATACACATGTGAAGATGAAGTGTATGGTGCAAAAACATGAAGTGTGTGGTGCAAAAACATGAAGTGTGTGGTGCAAAAACATGAAGTGTGTGGTGCAAAAACATGAAGTTTGTGGTGCAAAAACATGAAGTTTGTGGTGCAAAAACATGAAGTGTGTGGTGCAAAAACATGAAGTGTGTGGTGCAAAACATGAAGTGTGTGGTGCAAAAACATGAAGTTTGTGGTGCAAAAACATGAAGTGTGTGGTGCAAAAACATGAAGTGTGTGGTGCAAAAACATGAAGTTTGTGGTGCAAAAACATGAAGTTTGTGGTGCAAAAACATGAAGTTTGTGGTGCAAAAACATGAAGTTTGTGGTGCAAAACATGAAGTGTGTGGTGCAAAAACATGAAGTGTGTGGTGCAAAAACATGAAGTGTGTGGTGCAAAAACATGAAGTGTGTGGTGCAAAAACATGAAGTTTGTGGTGCAAAAACATGAAGTTTGTGGTGCAAAAACATGAAGTTTGTGGTGCAAAAACATGAAGTTTGTGGTGCAAAAACATGAAGTGTGTGGTGCAAAAACATGAAGTGTGTGGTGCAAAAACATGAAGTGTGTGGTGCAAAAACATGAAGTGTATGGTGCAAAAACATGAAGTGTGTGGTACAAAAACATGAAGTGTGTGGTGTAAAACATGAAATACTTTCATAGCTTAAGGGAGCAAACTATAACGTAGTCCATTACTAATAACGGACAGACTCTTTCCGCTCATAAACACGTTATGAACATGTAATAAACACGGTATGAACACGTAATAAATAATGTATCAACACGTTATGGACACAAAATAAACACGGTATAAACACGTTATGGACACGTAATACTGATGTAGGAATATCAGTCACAAATAATAAAGAAAATATATAGAAAATCGTAAGTAATTTCACTAGGAATAAGCGCCAAAATACAAACAAAAGTATATACCTATAACCTTAACAACCGATGCCCTTAAACTATAAAATATGCATGTATATGTAATTAGCTTACATAGAAAATAAATATAATTGGACACGTATTTACATATAGGACAAATACATAAAAAATACAAAACTTGCACGATAAAAAAAATTGACGGTATCAACTTTTTCAATTTTATTATTTTAATAGGAAAACAATAATATTATAGTGAGGTATAGTGTTGTTATTATAGTGAGGTATAGTGTTGTTATTATAGTGAGGTATAGTGTTGTTATTATAGTGAGGTATAGTGTTGTTATTATAGTGAGGTATAGTGTTGTTATTATAGTGAGGTATAGTGTTATTATTATAGTGAGGTATAGTGTTGTTATTATAGTGAGGTATAGTGTTGTTATTATAGTGAGGTATAGTGTTGTTATTATAGTGAGGTATAGTGTTGTTATTATAGTGAGGTATAGTGTTGTTATTATAGTGAGGTATAGTGTTGTTATTATAGTGAGGTATAGTGTTATTATTATAGTGAGGTATAGTGTTATTATTATAGTGAGGTATAGTGTTGTTATTATAGTGAGGTATAGTGCTTTACAGTGAGGTATAGTGCTTTATAGTGAGGTATATTGCTTTACAGTGAGGTATATTGCTTTATAGTGAGGTATAGTGCTTTATAGTGAGGTATAGTGCTTTACAGTGAGGTATAGTGCTATACAGTGAGGTATATTGCTATACAGTGAGGTATATTGCTTTATAGTGAGGTATAGTGCTTTACAGTGAGGTATAGTGCTTTGCAGTGAGGTATAGTGCTTTATAGTGCTTTATAGTGAGGTATAGTGCTTTATAGTGAGGTATAGTGCTTTATAGTGAGGTATAGTGCTTTATAGTGAGGTATAGTGCTTTATAGTGAGGTATAGTGCTTTATAGTGAGGAATAGTGCTTTATAGTGAGGTATAGTGCTTTATAGTGCTTTATAGTGAGGTATAGTGCTTTATAGTGAGGTATAGTGCTTTATAGTGAGGTATAGTGCTTTATAGTGAGGTATAGTGCTTTATAGTGAGGTATAGTGCTTTATAGTGAGGTATAGTGCTTTATAGTGAGGTATAGTGCTTTATAGTGAGGTATAGTGCTTTATAGTGAGGTATAGTGCTAATCAGTGTGAAGGTTATACAGACTCCATGCAGAGTATACACTAGAGATGGGCACTGCTTGCTGAATGCTAATCACTTACAACACAGCTATCATTGTTACTATACATATAACCATACAATTAACTAATTAAACCCACCTTCAACCATGAGATAAAATATGTTATAGAAATAGGATACGTTGAACACATCAACACATAGTAAATAAAAACAAAAATAAACGAACAAGGATAAGGTGAACGAAAATTAAATAAGATTATGAAGCTCTCGAAAAGCTATAATCTAAAGTGATTTTAAAATTGAATTTTATATGATAGTATGTCATTATTTTGACACTTGAAAAATTATAATATTTTTCATATGAAAAAATATGATAAGTTTCGTATTGAAAAATATGATTTTCGAATATAAATATGACAATTTTCATAGAAAAAAATGCAAAAAAATTCATAGAAAAATGCAAAAAAATTCATAGGAAAAAATGCTAAAAAATTCATAGAAAAAATGCTAAAAAAATTCATAGAAAAAATGCAAAAAAATTATAAAAAAAATGCTAAAAAATTCGTAGAAATTTGTAGTTATAAATTCATATATTACAGTTTAAAGAAACTAAATATTATTTCATACTCAGTCACTTTCTCTCGGGGACACCAGCCCCCCAAACCAGGCCCCCCTCCCCCAGACTCATCGTTATCGGGGCGAAGATCTTGGTGGTACCAGAGACACGAATGACAGCGACACTATCTACCGTGTATCTCGGTACACTCCATGTATCTAGGTACACTCTAGCATGTTCACTGGGACACTTGATACGTCTACATGCTCCTCACCAGCAACAGTTCGATAGCAGCCTAATATGCAATAGAAGCTTTTTATTTAATAGATATATTTATCAAACTTTAATTTTGGTATTATATAATCATTATTCAAATTCCAGAGAAAAGATAACCAAATTTAAAATATTTAATAATTTCAACATCACTATAATAAATTAAAGTTTCAAAGTTATATACAGAAAC
Organism: Caprella mutica; assembly: GCA_947561585.1. NCBI lineage: Eukaryota > Metazoa > Arthropoda > Malacostraca > Amphipoda > Caprellidae > Caprella > Caprella mutica. The sequence continues at coordinate 184,557 of CANNZV010000363.1, read as the reverse complement.
AATAGAAATATTATAGGAAGAAATTATATAATTCAATAATTAGGTTCAAAGTCTTTAAAAAATCCAAAGAACGTCAAAAGGACAGGTAAAAATCAGTCGAATTTATTTTTCTTTCGGGATAGCCCATGTACTCGAAGTAAATGCACTCAAAATAGAGTACACAGGGAGTACACAAGTACACAGGGAGTACACAGGGAGTACTCAAGTACACAGGGAGTACACAGGCAGTACACAGTTTATGCTAATGGCTTGTATGCAGTATAGTAAAATGCGTGCCATGCTTATCTGCAGAACATGTCTGGAACTGCCATAGACAATTATAAAAAGGGAGTGTACGGGGTAATCTGGGACTGCAATTAAGTGGTAATCTGGGTAACTGTGAGGGGTAATCTGGGTAACTGTGAGGGGTAATCTGGGTAACTGTGAGGGGTAATCTGGGTAACTGCAAGGGGTAATCTGGGTAACTGCAAGGGGTAATCTGGGTAACTGCAAGGGGTAATCTGGGTAACTGTGAGGGGTAATCTGGGTAACTGCAAGGGGTAATCTGGGTAACTGCAAGGGGTAATCTGGGTAACTGCAAGGGGTAATCTGGGTAACTGCAATTAAGGGGTTATCTGGGTAACTGCAATTAAGGGGTTATCTGGGTAACTGCAAGGGGTAATCTGGGTAACTGCAAAGGGTAATCTGGGTAACTGTGAGGGGTAATCTGGGTAACTGTGAGGGGTAATCTGGGTAACTGCAAGGGGTAATCTGGGTAACTGCAAGGGGTAATCTGGGTAACTGCAAGGGGTAATCTGGGTAACTGCAAGGAGTAATCTGGGTAACTGCAAGGAGTAATCTGGGTAACTGCAAGGGGTAATCTGGGTAACTGTGGTAACCCAATGTTTATGTACTATTACTTGCAAAAATTCAAAGAATTTAACCCTAATACTTGCAATAATAGATAGGATTAGTAAACTTTAGGTAACCCGGAGTAATCCAATAGCCATACTACATTACTCTTGGTAACTGTAAGTAACCTGAAGTACTAGACTCTAATACCACCAGTAACCTGTCCATTAAATACTAAGCGAACCCTATAAAGTAAAGACACTAAATATAACCTCGTCAATTTTAAATTATAGGCTACGTTTCGCATTATTGGTCGGTTCCACATTTTCGGATACGTTATATAATTTTGATTGGTATCCATGATACCTGCGTGTATCATGGATACCAATTAAATTAAAGGTAGATAATATAGATACTTTTTCTTAACGTGTCCGAAAATGTGAAACCGACCAATAATTTGGAACCTGCCCTATACAAATGTCTAATAATTGCTCATCACGTGGTATTTAGCATCTAACTCCTTCCTCACTAATTTTAGCATCTAATTCCTTCCTCACTAATTTTAGCATCTAATTCCTTCCTCACTAATTTTAGCATCTAATTCCTTCCTCACTAATTTTAGCATCTAATTCCTTCCTCACTAATTTTAGCATCTAATTCCTTCATCACTAATTTTAGCATCTAATTCCTTCATCACTAATTTTAGCATCTAACTCCTTCCTCACTAATTTTAGCATCTAACTCCTTCCTCACTAATTTTAGCATCTAATTCCTTCCTCACTAATTTTAGCATCTAATTCCTTCCTCACTAATTTTAGCATCTCACTCCTTCCTCACTAATTTTAGCATCTAACTCCTTCCTCACTAATTTTAGCATCTAACTCCTTCCTCACTAATTTTAGCATCTAACTCCTTCCTCACTAATTTTAGCATCTAACTCCTTCCTCACTAATTTTAGCATCTAATTCCTTCCTCACTAATTTTAGCATCTAACTCCTTCCTCACTAATTTTAGCATCTCACAAGGTACCCTAATGCATCCTATACATTATTGCCATACAGCTTTTTACGGCGCAAAAAAGTGAACCTGGTGGGTTTTTTTGGCCAGTCCCACGCCTGTCTGGCCAGAAAAGAGACACTGGGTACAGGGCTGGACAGACTGGGGACCGGTTTGATTGCAGCACCTGCCACTGGCTCAATGAGACAGGCGTGGCTCAGGCTCACTGAGACAGATTTACTCTGCTGGCTCACTGAGACAGATTCACTCTGCTGGCTCACTGAGACAGATTCACTCTGCTGGCTCAATGATTCACTCTGCTGGCTCACTGAGACAGATTCACTCTGCTGGCTCACTGAGACAGATTCACTCTGCTGGCTCACTGAGACAGATTCACTCTGCTGGCTCACTGAGACAGATTCACTCTGCTGGCTCACTGAGACAGATTCACTCTGCTGGCTCACTGAGACAGATTCACTCTGCTGGCTCACTGAGACAGATTCACTCTGCTGGCTCACTGAGACAGATTTACTCTGCTGGCTCACTGAGACAGATTTACTCTGCTGGCTCACTGAGACAGATTTACTCTGCTGGCTCACTGAGACAGATTTACTCTGCTGGCTCACTGAGACAGATTCACTCTGCTGGCTCACTGAGACAGATTCACTCTGCTGGCTCACTGAGACAGATTCACTCTGCTGTCTCACTGAGACAGATTCACTCTGCTGGCTCACTGAGACAGATTCACTCTGCTGGCTCACCGTACAGCTGCACCATGCTGTCCATCTGTCTATTGCGGTAATATCTCGTAATATCTCGCTAAGAATGATAGAGACACTATAGAGATGCTATAGTAACTCAACTCTACGGGGGGTAGACACCACAATAGGAGGTAATGCATATATAATATCTATACTGACTAATTATATGGGACTAGTGGTTAGATTCATTTAATACCAACTCATTCAAACCTAATCATTTTATTCCAAAATGAATCCTACGACAAACTTAACTTTTTTATCAAAATAACTAGTAATTATAATGTGTTTTAGAGATGTAGTCACAACCCTCTTTTTTGTTCTATTTCATTGCTCCTGTCGTCTGAAAATACATGGTCACAACCTCAAGGGTTCCCATCAGGAAATCGAGATGTGACCGCAACATACAGGTTCTTGAACACGTTCACGACACGCACGGACGCGCAGCCTGTAGGAAGGTGTGTCCTCGGGCTGAGACAGGAGTCGGTGATATAGGAAAAAGTGGAGTGTTCGATATAGGAAACGGTGCGGTGTTTGATATAGGAAACAGTGCGGTGTTTGATATAGGAAACAGTGAGGTGTTTGATATAGGAAACAGTGCGGTGTTTGATATAGGAAACAGTGAGGTGTTTGATATAGGAAACAGTGAGGTGTTTGATATAGGAAACAGTGCGGTGTTTGATATAGGAAACAGTGAGGTGTTTGATATAGGAAACAGTGAGGTGTTTGATATAGGAAACAGTGAGGTGTTTGATATAGGAAACAGTGAGGTGTTTGATATAGGAAACAGTAGAGTGTTCGGCCAAATATAGGTATTTGTAAAAAATTTCCTATAAACTAACCTATATATTATGTAGCGTATCATACAAAGTAAATAATTCAACTTCTAATGTAGAAGAATTAAATAGCCAGCATATTATATACCATATAAAGTTTATCAATTATTTTAATATAAATAAATTGGAAAATGAATAAATGATTAATAAAATAAATCAAATTAAATATAATTTGATGTAGCGTATTAAACAAAATATACAATATATCTTATAATATAGGAAAATTAAATAGCCAGCATATTGCCAAAATATAATTCACATATTATTTTAATATAAATAAATGCAAGATCAGTGTGGACAGGAGACAGCGCAAACCAACTCATTTCGCTGACGCAGCGAAAACTTTATTAGCCAACTTCAAATCTTAAACTTTGCACAGAGCATCTTTGCCTAAACAACTGACTAGGGCAAATTCCTGGTTATCGGACGGTTCCACATTTTCGATCATATAAGAGCTATAATAATTATTATTTTAATTGGTATCCATGGATACCGGTTAAAAGAAAAGGTGAATAATAATCATTATGTACCATTTCTCACATGATCGTAAATGTGAAACTGTCCGATAACTCGGAACTTACCCTACAAGTTGAACAAAATCAAATTATACGGAATTTGAGATGTCTATGCACTTGTAGTGTGTACTTAAATACAAAATTGTACACTAACATCATTAAAATATTAGCAATGTTAGTAATAGTTTCCTCAAATCAGTTTCTAGGCATGCTTTTAAAATCATAGATCCCGAAAGTATTATAGACGGAGAGAACTAAACAGTTTTGAATGGTTCTAAACCAGCGGTATATAGTATTAGATACCATTTCATTTATGGTATTCTTAAAATCTATAATTTTAAAAGCATATTATCACAACCCTAGTCATTACAAAGAGATTTTGTTCATTTTGCTTGGTCCATACAACAGCTAAAATTATTATATATTTAAATTATTAATTTATATATATATTTAATCAATTATTTAAATGTGCGGTTAAATCATTAATTATTAGTTAATTCTTCAGCAGTGCATTAATTCTCACCTCTTAGGAAGGCATCGCAAGAACTGCAGCTCTGTGCCGCAATGCACCTGAAACGAAAAAAAAACATTATTTGGCGAGAAAAAAGTAAATAATAAAAGTTTTCGAATTACCGGTCAGTTCTACATCTTCAGTCAATTAAAAAATTTAAAATACTCTGAAAAATTAAAATATAAAAAAAAATTGAAAAATTAAACCCGAGTTTGTAGAATAATTATTAGATAGCACTGAGTAATGATAACTATTTCTATATTGTTTTTTTTTTCGATTTCACAAGTAGATTTGTAATTATTAGGTTGTGACAATATGCGTTTAAAATCATAGATCCTGAAGATATTATAGACGGATTGAATTAAAGAGAATTGAATGGTTCTAACCAGCGGTATATAGTATTCGATACCATTTCATTTCGTCTGTGATACTCTTAATAAGATCTATGATTTTAAACGCGTATTGTCGCAACCCTTAGTAACTAGAGTAAGGAGGCGATAGTTACTCACTCACAGTGAGTGAGTGAGTGAGTGACTATGAGTGAGTGAGTGACTATGAGTGAGTGAGTGACTGTGAGTTAGTGAGTGAGTGAGTACAGCTCTCCATGCACATTGCACAGGCAGGCACACCATCAATTAGGTTCACCCACGTTTGACCCTTGGGTCACCTCTTGTTTTGTAACCCTCAGAAACTTTGCGTAAAGCGTACTTTCTAAACGACCTGCCCTGTGCATCGGTAAGAGTACAGCCATGCAGTGCACAGTACAGGAATGCACAGCAATAAAGTGCATATCTCTTTTAGTGTCTCCATGTCTCTCATCTCTACAGTGTCTCCATGTCTCATATCTCTACAGTGTCTCCATGTCTCATATCTCTACAGTGTCTCCATGTCTAATATCTCTACAGTGTCTCCATGTCTCATATCTCTACAGTGTCTCCATGTCTCATATCTCTACAGTGTCTCCATGTCTCATATCTCTACAGTGTCTCCATGTCTCATATCTCTACAGTGTCTCCATGTCTCATATCTCTACAGTGTCTCCATGTCTCATATCTCTACAGTGTCTCCATGTCTCATATCTCTACAGTGTCTCCATGTCTCATATCTCTACAGTGTCTCCATGTCTCTTATCTCTTTTAGTGTCTCCATGTCTCTCATCTCTACAGTGTTTCCATGTCTCTCATCTCTACAGTGTCTCCATGTCTCTCATCTCTACAGTGTCTCCATGTCTCTCATCTCTACAGTGTCTCCATGTCTCATATCTCTTTTAGTGTCTCCATGTCTCTCATCTCTACAGTGTCTCCATGTCTCTAATCTCTACAATGTCTCCATGTCTCTAATCTCTACAATGTCTCCATGTCTCTAATCTCTACAGTGTCTCCATGTCTCTAATCTCTACAGTGTCTCCATGTCTCATATCTCTACAGTGTCTCCATGTCTAATATCTCTACAGTGTCTCCATGTCTAATATCTCTACAGTGTCTCCATGTCTAATATCTCTACAGTGTCTCCATGTCTCTAATCTCTACAATGTCTCCATGTCTCTAATCTCTACAATGTCTCCATGTCTCTAATCTCTACAGTGTCTCCATGTCTCATATCTCTACAGTGTCTCCATGTCTCATATCTCTACAGTGTCTCCATGTCTCATATCTCTACAGTGTCTCCATGTCTCATATCTCTACAGTGTCTCCATGTCTCTCATCTCTACAGTGTCTCCATGTCTCATATCTCTTTTAGTGTCTCCATGTCTCTCATCTCTACAGTGTCTCTATGTCTCTAATCTCTACAATGTCTCCATGTCTCTAATCTCTACAATGTCTCCATGTCTCTAATCTCTACAATGTCTCCATGTCTCTAATCTCTACAATGTCTCCATGTCTCTAATCTCTACAGTGTCTCCATGTCTCTAATCTCTACAATGTCTCCATGTCTCTAATCTCTACAATGTCTCCATGTCTCATATCTCTACAGTGTCTCCATGTCTCATATCTCTACAGTGTCTCCATGTCTCATATCTCTACAGTGTCTCCATGTCTCATATCTCTACAGTGTCTCCATGTCTCATATCTCTACAGTGTCTCCATGTCTCATATCTCTACAGTGTCTCCATGTCTCATATCTCTACAGTGTCTCCATGTCTCATATCTCTACAGTGTCTCCATGTCTCATATCTCTACAGTGTCTCCATGTCTCATATCTCTACAGTGTCTCCATGTCTAATATCTCTACAGTGTCTCCATGTCTAATATCTCTACAGTGTCTCCATGTCTAATATCTCTACAGTGTCTCCATGTCTAATATCTCTACAGTGTCTCCATGTCTCATATCTCTACAGTGTCTCCATGTCTCATATCTCTACAGTGTCTCCATGTCTCATATCTCTACAGTGTCTCCATGTCTCATATCTCTACAGTGTCTCCATGTCTCATATCTCTACAGTGTCTCCATGTCTCATATCTCTACAGTGTCTCCATGTCTCATATCTCTACAGTGTCTCCATGTCTCATATCTCTACAGTGTCTCCATGTCTAATATCTCTACAGTGTCTCCATGTCTAATATCTCTACAGTGTCTCCATGTCTAATATCTCTACAGTGTCTCCATGTCTAATATCTCTACAGTGTCTCCATGTCTAATATCTCTACAGTGTCTCCATGTCTCTTATCTCTACAGTGTCTCCATGTCTAATATCTCTACAGTGTCTCCATGTCTAATATCTCTACAGTGTCTCCATGTCTCAAATCTCTACAGTGTCTCCATGTCTCATATCTCTACAGTGTCTCCATGTCTCATATCTCTACAGTGTCTCCATGTCTCATATCTCTACAGTGTCTCCATGTCTCATATCTCTACAGTGTCTCCATGTCTCATATCTCTACAGTGTCTCCATGTCTCATATCTCTACAGTGTCTCCATGTCTCATATCTCTACAGTGTCTCCATGTCTCATATCTCTACAGTGTCTCCATGTCTCATATCTCTACAGTGTCTCCATGTCTCATATCTCTACAGTGTCTCCATGTCTCATATCTCTACAGTGTCTCCATGTCTCATATCTCTACAGTGTCTCCATGTCTCATATCTCTACAGTGTCTCCATGTCTAATATCTCTACAGTGTCTCCATGTCTCATATCTCTACAGTGTCTCCATGTCTCATATCTCTACAGTGTCTCCATGTCTCATATCTCTACAGTGTCTCCATGTCTCATATCTCTACAGTGTCTCCATGTCTCATATCTCTACAGTGTCTCCATGTCTAATATCTCTACAGTGTCTCCATGTCTCATATCTCTACAGTGTCTCCATGTCTCATATCTCTACAGTGTCTCCATGTCTCATATCTCTACAGTGTCTCCATGTCTCATATCTCTACAGTGTCTCCATGTCTCATATCTCTACAGTGTCTCCATGTCTAATATCTCTACAGTGTCTCCATGTCTCATATCTCTACAGTGTCTCCATGTCTCATATCTCTACAGTGTCTCCATGTCTCATATCTCTACAGTGTCTCCATGTCTCATATCTCTACAGTGTCTCCATGTGTTTCATAATATAAAAAATGGCACAATAAAAAATGACACAATAAAAATGGCACAATAAAACTGGCACAATAATAATGGACAAATTTCACTAATTGCAATGCAACAAATTAATACCAATAGACAAAAATCACCAACAAATTACAACCGAGACATAAAATTCCTAACCCGTTAAATAAGTTGGTGATAGAAAAAAAAAGAAATAATTGTTACTCCATTACAGTATGTCTGCCCCTTTATTTTACGGGGGGAGAGGGGGGGGGGGTAGCTATAAAATGATAGGGAATGCTTGTCAAAGTCCCCTATCATCAGGGCAACATAAAGTCTGCCCCCCTATTATTAGATAGACGGGAATAGGTGCAGCTAAGCAAGGCAGTACTAAGGTACTGTGTATTGGGACACACTGAGTAACAGATGTACTGGGTATTGGGACACACTGAGTAAATGATGTACTGGGTATTGGGACACACTGAGTAACAGATGTACTGGGTATTGGGACACACTGAGTAAATGATGTACTGGGTATTGGGACACACTGAGTAACAGATGTACTGTGTATTGGGACACACTGGCCAACAGATGTACTGTGCATTAGGACACACTGGCCAACAGATGTACTGGGTATTGGGACACATTAGATAATATATATTTTATTTTATAATTACATATCATGCAGTGTTTTTTATTTATATTCACAAAATATCAAAAGATGAAAAGTTAACAAATGGATAATATTTAGTGAATGTGGCAACTAATAAACCTGACGTTGGCATACACTAAAAGGACCTTCCTTATCTAAAACAGATGTAGGTATATGTACTGCTTGGGGGTACCTCATCCATTGGCACCCCCCCCCCCCTGGTACAGCCCCCTAATGCGATAATGACTGTTGATGGCCCCCTCTATCGATGATACGGCAGACCAAAAAAGCAATGTTCCTATACTACGGACAGAGTAATGATAATACGGAACAAATGTGAGGAAGAATGTTTCAGTCGAAGATGTAAGGTATGTTATGAGTTATTGGACAGTTTATATAAAGGATATAGTAGATAATAATTATTATTATTCAACTCTGTATTTTAATTGGTATCCATGATACATACCTGCATGTATCCTACGATTTAAAATTAATAAAAGTCACAAAATGATAATATTAGTCAAAATAATTTATTGATAGAAAATGTATAATAAATGAAAGTAATATTGATTTAAATATTTAAAACATATTTAAAATAAATATATAAAAGAGAAGATAAAGATAGATAATAATCATTTTATATTAGTATCTACGATACGAAAAAGTTCATTATTTTCAAATGTTTCCTGGATACTGTAATTAAAAAATTAAATGCTAAAAACAACGGCATAACTTGGTATTATTAATTAAATATAAGTCTATTTACATTATTTTACAAACTTCTTTAAATTATTCATAAATCATATAAGTATTATTATAATAATAATAATTAAATCTTGTAACATTTTTAGATATATATAATTTAAAAAATAACAAAATCATAAAAACAACATTCAAACAATCATGCAAATACGACAACACATAAAAAAACCTATCCTTCTTAATTTACTGGGACCATTAAAGAGGTAATCTGAACCACAGAACCACGCCGCAACCATCACCAGAACCACAGCAAATAGAGCATGACACTTGTGAACCAAGTGGGTCCAGAAAAAGTAACCACAAGAATCGAAAACAACACTTTCAACGCGCCAAAAGTCACCAACAAACTAGACTAATAATTCACCACAAACGTATAGAGTTGTCTTCTCAATATTAAGATGAATTATGCAGCGGAGAAAAAACCGCAATAAAAAGATCATCCAATATGTCCGGATGATAGAGGCAGACTGTAATAGAGTAATAAATGTCTGCTTTTTTTATTTAATTAGAGTGTTAACCCTTATTTACAGAGTGCTTATTATTTACAGAGCTATTTAGACAATATCTACATAAGCAGGTAGTAAGCAGTAGCGCATCTTTCCAGCGTTGAGTGTAATTGAAAGCAATTAGGGCCAAAAAAGGCGAATATTATCATAAAAAGGTGCCCACACGTCAGTTATTTGTCCTTTGATTTATAGGCAAAAAAAGACGCTCTGAATAGAGTCCACCGCAGAATGAATTAACTGAACAAATAGGGGCACGCGTGCGCTACCAATCTGTCGAAACTATCGGTACTAGGGCTGATAGTGTCGGTAGTGGTGGGCCGATAGTGTCGGTAGTGGGGGGCCGATAGTGTCGGTAATTGTGAGCCGATAGTATCGGTAATTGTGAGCCGATAGTATCGGTAGTTATGGGCCGATAGTGTCGACAGTGGTGGGCTGATACTGTCGGTAATTGTGAGCCGATAGTATCGGTAATTGTGAGCCGATAGTATCGGTAATTGTGAGCCGATAGTATCGGTAGTTATGGGCCGATAGTGTCGGTAGTGGTGGGCCGATAGTGTCGGTAGTGGTGGGCCGATAGTGTCGGTAGTGGTGGGCCGATAGTGTCGGCAGTGGTGGGCCGATAGTGTCGGCAGTGGTGGGCCGATAGTGTCGGTAGTGGTGGGCCGATAGTGTCGGTAGTGGTGGGCCGATAGTGTCGGTAGTGGTGGGCCGATAGTGTCGGTAGTGGTGGGCCGATAGTGTCGGTAGTGGTGGGCCGATAGTGTCGGTAGTGGTGGGCCGATACTATCGGTAGTGGTGGGCAGATACTAATACCCACTAATACCGATTTCATGGTAAATATATAAAATGAAATAGTCGATTAGGTAGGTCTTCTAGCACACAGTGAGTTAACTCACATGCATGTGTACTATTTCACACAGTGAGTTAACTCACATACATGTGTACTATTTCAAACAGGTATACACTATACACGTGTGTATTAATCCACACAGCTCTGTTTTAAATCCCGAGAGTGTGATAAAAGTGCGTGTACAGTGATGTAGAGCAGTTCACTGTACAGCCACTGTCAATCACTGTAAGTCTCTGCAGCTGTAGCTTTACAGTGCAGCTTTACAGTGTAGCTGTACAGTGTAGCTGTACAGTGTAGCTGTACAGTGTAGCTGTACAGTGCAGCTTTACAGTGTAGCTGTACAGTGTAGCTGTACAGTGTAGCTGTACAGTGTAGCTGTACAGTGTAGCTGTACAGTGTAGCTGTACAGTGTAGCTGTACAGTGTAGCTGTACAGTGCAGCTTTACAGTGCAGCTTTACAGTGCAGCTTTACAGTGCAGCTTTACAGTGCAGCTTTACAGTGCAGCTTTACAGTGTAGCTTTACAGTGCAGCTTTACAGTGTAGCTTTACAGTGTAGCTGTACAGTGTAGCTGTACAGTGTAGCTGTACAGTGTAGCTGTACAGTGTAGCTTTACAGTGTATCTGTACAGATGCACCTGGTTCTAATGAAGATACACAGGTGGTGACTACACATATGTGTGAACCCTAGCTAGTGATCAGATACTCAATTGGGGGGAAGATACACCTTAGAGTGGAGCAAAAATTAGGGTTACATTTGTAAATGAAGTGGCCAAAGAAGTATCGGTACCACCATTTGAATTATACTGCTAAAAGGTATCGGTACCACCATTTGAATTATACTGCTAAAAGGTATCGGTACCACCATTTGAATTATACTGCTAAAAGGTATCGGTACCACCATTTGAATTATACTGCTAAAAGGTATCGGTACCACCATTTGAATTATATTGCTAAAAGGTATCGGTACCAACATTTGAATTATATTGCTAAAAGGTATCGGTACCAACTTTTGAATTATACTGCTAAAAGGTATCGGTACCACCATTTGAATTATATTGCTAAAAGGTATCGGTACCAACTTTTGAATTATACTGCTAAAAGGTATCGGTACCAACTTTTGAATTTTCGTGAATTTTCTAAAAAAAAATTCAAATAGTTATGATTTATATTGTTTATTTATTTTAAGTAGTTATTATCTAATTTGATCTAGTTAGTACATATCTAGGTGCATTGACATTTAATTTAGAAATAGAGTGTCACATTAGCAACTGTAGATAACGTTGCTGTGTTTAATTCCTCTACAACTCGTAAAACTTACTTGCTAAATGATAAAAATGATAAAGTTACAACTGATAGAAGATAATGGTGATAATGATACGTAAGTACTTGATGCAACCATTAAATGAGGGTGAACGGTAATGTAATTTACACCTGCATTGAAATGAAAAATAGAGAGTAAGCTGCGAATTATCGGTCAGTTCCACATCTTCGGTCATATAAGAAAAAACGATATTATTATCTTTCATACCAAATTAAATAAAAAAATTATTGTTTTTTCTTATATTTTCGTGGAAGAAGTAGGAGGAGCTTAGCAAAAAGTCTGGTGGAAAGACTTAAAAAACCTGCGTGTGTACGGCCCTTTATACACAGTATATCATGCTAAATAATAGTGTTGCACCTCCTCAAGGAAAATGGAACAATTCATTAATTGCAAAGAAGTTGATAATTAATTAAATTGACCTTTTGACTTTTAATTAATTCACCAAGGAGTTAATTACCCTAGTTCTGAAACACTCTGTAACTATAAGTGTTCATTTGGTTAAACTAATACGCTTTAGAAAGAGTAATCTAAAAAAAGGCATTTCGGTATATTTTTGAACCCTCTGTAAAATTTGATGCAAAAGTAAATACCTATTTATGTAATCTTTTTATAAACTTTAAAATTTTTAACCTATTGGTAAGTTATGTATAAATTTAGTAACTGAAATAAAAATTAAAATAGGAAGGGAAAAATCAGAAGTGCTCTATTTGCAACTATACATAGAAGGAGGCCTAAATTTCCTTCACATAGAACACTATTTTATGGGATCAAATCTTCCAATAAAATTACATAGAAAAAATAATATGAAAAAATGTAATATTTGTAGCGTCTAAATTTTCCTAATTTTAAAGTGCACTGTGTCGAGTGGCGCACTGTATCGAGAGGCGCACTGTGTCGAGAGGCGCACTGTATCGAGAGACGCATTGTATCGAGAGGCGCACTGTATCGAGAGACTCACTGTATCAAGAGACTCACTGTATCAAGAGACTCACTGTATCAAGAGACGCACTGTATCAAGAGACGCACTGTATCGAGAGGCGCACTGTATCGAGAGGCGCACTGTGTCGAGAGGCGCACTGTATCGAGAGACGCATTGTATCGAGAGACTCACTGTATCAAGAGACTCACTGTATCAAGAGACGCACTGTATCAAGAGACGCACTGTATCAAGAGACGCACTGTATCGAGAGACGCACTGTATCGAGAGACGCACTGTATCGAGAGGCGCTCTGCATCGAGTGGCGCACTGTATCGAGAGGCGCACTGTATCGAGAGGCGCTCTGCATCGAGAGGCACTCTGCATCGAGTGGCGCACTGCATCGAGTGGCGCACTGTATCGAGAGGCGCACTGTGTACAGACTATAGTGTGACCGTAGCGCAAATTTTACGGTAAAAGAAGAAGCCAGGTCAGTTTAAACAGAAAAAATATACAAGGGACTTTAGGGTAAAAGATTAATAAAAAAGGTTCCAAAAAACTGCACCCAAAAAATATTGCTAAACAATTTATGATATAACTAAATAATTTGATAATTTAACACCTTATCTTTAGAGGTATAATTTAGTACATAGTTATCAAATAAAATTATACTGTTATCAAATAAAATTATACTGTTATCAAATAAAATTATACTATTATCAAATAAAAAATTACTTTTAACAGGAGACAACACGACAGATAAAAAGAGTTAAATGGACCGTGTATTCGAAGGAAAAAATTGTGAACATTCTTCCTGAAAACTGTATCAACCCTCTAGGGGATATTTAAATCACTTCCACCGCCCGGGGGACATTAGCCAGACTCCTCTTCCCCCGGGGGATACAAGCCAGACTTCCCCCAGGTCATCCCCCACTGCAATGCAGACTGTGAAATTACAACCTATCAACAAACCGGTTGTGTTCATTTTTTACCCCTGCCTAGATAAGTAGGAAAAAAATAGAAAAAAAGAGACAGGAAAATGGCTACCAAAATTAGTCGTTATAAGGGGGTACATGATGTGGGTCAGAATGAACCACATCTGGTACATGATGTGGGTCAAAATGAACCACATCTGGTACATGATGTGGGTCAGAATGAACCACATCTGGTACATGATGTGGGTCAGAATGAACCACATCTGGTACATGATGTGGGTCAGAATGAACCACATCTGGTACATGATGTGGGTCAGAATGAACCACATCTGGTACATGATGTGGGTCAGAATGAACCACATCTGGTACATGATGTGGGTCAGAATGAACCACATCTGGTACATGATGTGGGTCAAAATGAACCACATCTGGTACATGATGTGGGTCAAAATGAACCCCACATAGACAATAACAAAATAATTAAATAATATAGAACATCACTTTAGTTTGAATTGAAATGGCCTCAATTTTATTAAACATTCTATAATATCTTTACGTTAATTTTTTCTCATTGGCAATCGAAATAAATAATCTAAACTATTATACAAAACAGTAACATTATCGGTGAATATAAGGTTATCGGTAATTAAACATCTATGCATGAATAAAATACCCCCTCCCCCTATCAACCCCTCCCCCCCCCCCCCCCAATCACAGATACCGCCACTGTGTAGCGACGGTCGATAAATATAGAATTTCGACTAGACTCAAAAATCCATAGAAAATTAGACACTATAAATAACGAAAATAGGGCTTTGAATGGAAACTGGTTATGGTAAGTACAGGTAAGTAAGTATAGGTAAGTAAGTATAGGTAAGTAAGTATGGGTAAGGCAGAGAGAGATAGAATGAAGGGCTTAGTGTAAGTGAAGCGATTACTTAAATGAAGTATGCGAAAAATAAACGTACTGCACGCCATATTTCGCAAAAAGTGCACCGACAACATCATTTATAATAATTTGTGAGTAATAGTCTAGTATTTACTGAACACTCAATTTATAAGTGAATATAAGTGTTGATAAATTGAATATATATAGTCAATGTTGGTGAAATAAGAGCTAAAAAATGAGAGATAAGTCTACGGTACATCACACAGCATATTTGGGGGACAGACGGATCAGATTATATACTGTTTAAATAGTCTATGTTTAACATGATGATAGTACGCGAATATACTATATAGTATATAGGTATGAGGTGGTGAACCAATGGTGAATGAAGGTGGTAAACCAATGGTGAATGAAGGTGGTAAACCAATGGTGAATGAAGGTGGTAAACCAATGGTGAATGAAGGTGGTAAACCAATGGTGAATGAAGGTGGTGAACCAATGGTGAATGAAGGTGGTAAACCAATGGTGAATGAAGGTGGTAAACCAATGGTGAATGAAGGTGGTAAACCAATGGTGAATGAAGGTGGTGAACCAATGGTGAATGAAGGTGGTGAACCAATGGTGAATGAAGGTGGTGAACCAATGGTGAATGAAGGTGGTGAACCAATGGTGAATGAAGGTGGTAAACCAATAGGGAATGAATGTGGTAAACCAACAGTGAATGAATGTGGTTAACCAATAGTGAATGAATTTGGTAAACCAATAGTGAATGAAGGTAGTGAACCAATGGTAAAGTAAAATTGTTCACACAAGGTATGGAGAGAGAGCTAATGTGGTGAACCAGCATACCAGTGGTATATGATGGTTCACCAGTGGTATATGATGGTTCACCAGAGGTATATGATGGTTCACCAGAGGTATATGATGGTTCACCAGAGGTATATGATGGTTCACCAGAGGTATATGATGGTTCACCAGAGGTATATGATGGTTCACCAGAGGTATATGATGGTTCACCAGTGGTATGCTGGTTCACCAGTGGTATGCTGGTTCACCAGTGGTATGCTGGTTCACCAGTGGTATGCTGGTTCACCAGTGGTATGCTGGTTCACCAGTGGTACGCTGGTTCACCAGTGGTATACTGGTTCACTAGTGGTATGTATGATGGTTCACCAGTGTTCAGAGCAGATAGCAATGTTCACAAGGGTCAATCAATAGTGTCGGTAGTTTAAATGTTATTCATTTTGACCTTTAAAGGATAGCAGCACTAAATACCAAGCATGGTGAACACATCCTGTAAACCAGTGGTGGAAAATAGGAATAGTGGGGGGAAAGATAGTAATAGAGGAGGAAAAGACAGTAATAATTGAGGGAAGAGATAGAAAGAGTGGGGGACGATAAAGATAAATAGTGGGGGGGGGGGGGAATTAGAAGTGGGGGTATGATAGTAATAGTGGGGGAAGATAGGGACAATGAGTGAAATGATATTTAATAATAAAACTTCAAAGTACACATCATTCAAAAGAACCACCAGGCTTTTATTTCAACAAAAAGATTTCCCATTAAAAATGAACCCTGATAGCATGCAAAATATAGACACCCCCCCCCCCCCCCCCCATGATAATCCCCCATCCCCCGATAATGGCCCTAGCCTATTCACACAGTTGGAGTCCGGTGCTTTTATACGAGTTCCCTAATCCCCGGAAAAGCTCCCACTCTAATACCACTAGATCCCCCAGTCTCTAGCTAATGCTACCCCCCAATGATGGGGGTGGGGGAGACATGGGGGTGATGCGATGATAGATGCTGTGAATTATTTAGATGAATGGTATATATTTTATAAACAGAAGCATTGTCAAGATGTGTTCGGTACGAGAAGAGTGCTCGGTAACTGGAGACAATACCGGTCTATGGGAATGGTTGTCAGACGTTTCTTCGATAGGCATTTCGTCGACAGGACGTTACGTTGAAAAACGTTACGTCGACGCATATCGTTAGGGGGATGGGGGATATTACACTCTAATGTATGTGTATCAGGGGGTACCGCCCCTCGAACCCCCCTGACAGGTCATTAAACAATCATGAAGTGTGCAGTACAACAAACTAGCGGATACAACAAACTACATAGCGGCTATTTATGTAGAGTGTGTTAATATCCCCATTACAAAAATGCGTCGAAGTAACTTCTTGTCGACGAAACGTCTTGTCGACGAAACGTCTTGTCGACGAAACGTCTTGTCGACGAAACGTCTTGTCGACGAAACGTCTTGTCGACGAAACGTCTTGTCGACGAAACGTCTTGTCGACGAAACGTCTTGTCGACGAAACGTCTTGTCGACGAAACGTCTTGTGGACGAAACGTCTTGTCGACGAAACGTCTTGTCGACGAAACGTCTTGTCGACGAAACGTCTTGTCGACGAAACGTCTTGTCGACGAAACGTCTTGTCGACGAAACGTCTTGTCGACGAAACGTCTTGTCGACGAAACGTCTTGTCGACGAAACGTCTTGTCGACGAAACGTCTTGTCGACGAAACGTCTTGTCGACGAAACGTCTTGAAACGTCTTGTCGACGAAACGTCTTGTCGACGAAACGTCTTGTCGACGAAACGTCTTGTCGACGAAACGTCTTGTCGACGAAACGTCTTGTCGACGAAACGTCTTGTCGACGAAACGTCTTGTCGACGAAACGTCTTGTCGACGAAACGTCTTGTCGACGAAACGTCTTGTCGACGAAACGCCTTGTCGACGAAACGCCTTGTCGACGAAACGTCTTGTCGACGAAAAATGTCTGCACACCCTGGGAACGTGTCACAGGGGCCTCACCCTAGGGGGGAGGGGGGGGGGAGATAAGGGCAATGAAAGGGAGGTAGGGAGACTACAGATAAACGAAAGATAAGAAAGATAAAGATGGAAGAGAAGCAAAGAGAAAAGAGATGACTAAGTTTAGAATAAAAATTAAATAAATATACTATAATAGAGAAAAAATTCTAATATCAAAAGTTTATTTTCAAAATGTTAACAATTTTAAAGCAAAAAGATGAAAAACTGATTTAGTTTAACAAGTAAAGTGTCTACTAAGTACACAGAGGATTATACAAAGTACACACGGTCTAAGTACACAGTGATGCGCTGTGTTGGCTATGTTTAATAGGAGATAAGAAAGATTAAAGATAGCAGCATCTTCTTATCAATTGCCTGGAGACGCTGTTATCTTTTATCAGAGATAACACTACCGCTACTCACCGTCAGAGGTGAATTGCAAGGTGAACAGGTAAATCAAGCAGCTAAATTTTGCACTCCTATGAACTAAATCATTTACAGTTAATTAAAGCAAATATTTTTAAATAAAATACAAATATTATATATATTCATGCTATCCTACATGTGAATGAATTATATATGATTTGTATACTTTAACCACATATATTTACCAGCCTCTTTTAAACCTTACTATCAAATTAGTTAAAACCCAATTCCCCACCAAGTCAAATCCCCCACCAATTTCCCCCATTCCCCGGTGGAGAGATCTACAGTAGTATTCATCACCGCTGAAGCCAACCAGAGAGAATAAATCAAGGGACATAAACCGCCCTGTTTTAGCATTGCAATCTACAGCCAAGGAATGAGGAACACAAAACAAAAAACTAAGACACAGGAAAAAACAGCTATTGTGCGTGTAGTCAGACTGTAGGTGCGTGTAGTCAGACTGTAGGTGCGTGTAGTCAGACTGTAGGTGCGTGTAGTCAGACTGTGGGTGCGTGTAGTCAGACTGTAGGTGCGTGTAGTCAGACTGTAGGTGCGTGTAGTCAGACTGTAGGTGCGTGTAGTCAGACTGTAGGTGCGTGTAGTCAGACTGTAGGTGCGTGTAGTCAGACTGTAGGTGCGTGTAGTCAGACTGTAGGTGCGTGTAGTCAGACTGTAGGTGCGTGTAGTCAGACTGTAGGTGCGTGTAGTCAGACTGTAGGTGCGTGTAGTCAGACTGTAGGTGCGTGTAGTCAGACTGTAGGTGCGTGTAGTCAGACTGTAGGTGCGTGTAGTCAGACTGTAGGTGCGTGTAGTCAGACTGTAGGTGCGTGTAGTCAGACTGTAGGTGCGTGTAGTCAGACTGTAGGTGCGTGTAGTCAGACTGTAGGTGCGTGTAGTCAGACTGTAGGTGCGAGTAGTCAGACTGTAGGTGCGTGTAGTCAGACTGTAGGTGCGTGTAGTCAGACTGTAGGTGCGTGTAGTCAGACTGTAGGTGCGTGTAGTCAGACTGTAGGTGCGTGTAGTCAGACTGTAGGGGCGTGTAGTCAGACTGTAGGTGCATGTAGTCAGACTGTAGGTGCGTGTAGTCACTGTAGGTGCGTGTAGTCACTGTAGGCAGATCTTTAATGTCAGTCTAACCTTTGGTGAGTGGTTACTGCTCTACATCATTGATGTGAAAATAGAACGGAGAGTGAAGTGAGTGTGAGGGCAGAGAGTGAAGTGATTGTGAGGGCAGAGAGTGAAGTGAGTGTGAGGGGAGAGAGTGAAGTGAGTGTGAGGGGAGAGAGTGAAGTGAGTGTGAGGGGAGAGGCAATACTCTTCATTTCCCTCTGTTGCTTCATTAGGTACCATACAAACTTTTCATACCTAACACATTAGCAAGAATATTCACCTGATATATGAAGTACTATGTAATGAGTTAGTTGTGACCTAGGTTGCGCTAGATTGGGTTAGTGGCTGCGGCAGCAGTGTCACTGGCGTGATAATGGGCAGGGGTCACCCGAGGGAAGTGTCGGCACTACTTGATTTATTGACTGTAACTCTGTCATTACAGGGCAAATGAATAGGCACACTGTAGAGATACAGGCACACTGTAGAGATACAGGCACACTGTAGAGATACAGGCACACTGTAGAGATACAGGCACACCGTAGAGATACAGGCACACCGTAGAGATACAGGCACACCGTAGAGATACAGGCACACCGTAGAGATACAGGCACACCGTAGAGATACAGGCAGAATATGAATTATAAAACAACGTTTGAAAAATTCATCACACAAAACTTATTGGATGATCGAATTTCCCCACACGTTCGCACATGTCAGATCAATATTTAAAGGGTCAAGTCTACATAAATTCATATTTCATATCTAATAATCTAATTAGTCTTTATTAGATATGAGTATTTGTTATTTCAGTACATTTTATTCCTTATTGTCCAACATACAAACATTCAAACATTCAAAACTATTTTAAATTAAAGAATCGTGTCACAATGCGTGATAATAAAATTAAAGTTTATTTTAACAAAGTATTTACAGATGGTAAAAGTTTCCAAGTAGACACTCAACAAGCGTCAGATTAACTTCCATCAATTACGATGACAATAATAGATCACAAATATATTATGTGTCAGGCCTTGATTATAAATCAATAGAAACAATAAATTTTGATGGTACACAATAAACTAAAGCTGAAAAAAGAATACCACCATTCAGGCCCCCTATCGACCACCATTCAGGCCCCTATCCACCACCATTCAGGCCCCTATCCACCACCATTCAGGGCCCTATCCACCACCATTCAGGGCCCTATCCACCACCATTCAGGTCCCTATCCACCACCATTCAGGTCCCTATCCACCACCATTCAGGTCCCTATCCACCACCATTCAGGTCCCTATCCACCACCATTCAGGTCCCTATCCACCACCATTCAGGTCCCTATCCACCACCATTCAGGTCCCTATCCACCACCATTCAGGTCCCTATCCACCACCATTCAGGTCCCTATCCACCACCATTCAGGTCCCTATCCACCATCATTCAGGTCTAGTTCCACCACCATTCAGGTCCCTATCCACCATATTCAGGTCCCTATCCACCACCATTCAGGTCCAGTTCCACCATCATTCAAGTCCAGTTCCACCATCATTCAGGTCCAGTTCCACCACCATTCAGGTCCAGTTCCACCACCATTCAGGTCCAGCAATCGATATCACTATCGGCTAATAGCGTGCCGGAGCCCGAAAGGTTAATGCTAAACACATAGCGCTCTATGACGGGAACTGCCGATAAATACTTCCCTCACGAAACCTACCCAGAACACGCGACAAACCTAGAAAATGTGGTGCGTTGAGAATAACTAGGTAGTAGGTACGACACAGACCCTAGAAAATGTGGTGCAGTAAATAACTAGGTAGTAGGTACGACACAGACCCTAGAAAATGTGGTGCGTTAAATAACTAGGTGGTAGGTACGACACAGACCCTAGAAAATGTGGTGCGTTAAATAACTAGGTGGTAGGTATGACACAGACCATAGAAAATGTGGTGCGTTAAATAACTAGGTAGTAGGTACGACACAGACCCTAGAAAATGTGGTGCAGTAAATAACTAGGTAGTAGGTACGACACAGACCCTAGAAAATGTGGTGCGTTAAATAACTAGGTGGTAGGTATGACACAGACCATAGAAAATGTGGTGCGTTAAATAACTAGGTAGTAGGTACGACACAGACCCTAGAAAATGTGGTGCAGTAAATAACTAGGTAGTAGGTACGACACAGACCCTAGAAAATGTGGTGCAGTAAATAACTAGGTAGTAGGTACGACACAGATCCTAGAAAATGTGGTGCAGTAAATAACTAGGTAGTAGGTACGACACAGACCATAGAAAATGAGGTGCAATAAATAACTAGGTGGTAGGTACGACACAGACCCTAGAAAATGTGGTGCGTTAAATAACTAGGTGGTTAAAAGGGATCTAAAACTACTCAGAGAATTGAAATAGATTATAGCTACTGATGAATAACTGAAATAAACACTAATTACTTCACGCGATCAATTAAGTAAATAAACATTAATGCAATATTGGATTCTTGCACCGTTCTGTAGTAGCTAAAAAATTGTCACTATGCATATGTACTTTTTATGGACAATAATGCACACAGGCAATTTATAATCACAAGAGAAATGGAAAAAAATTATATCGAATGTATTAACAGGTATATACAGTACATATGCAGACAATTAAAGGCTTTAAGAACATAACGAAGTAGCTGCATTGACTACTCGGTAAATAGATCAGTAATGTTCAGTTCGATTATAGGTCAGTCTTTCTTTTCACAAGAAAACAACTAGCTACGAAATCAATAATGGGGGGAACAATTTAATCAAAAGGGGGATATTGGCCCCTTCCCGGGGGAATGGGGGGTTGTGCATCACCTGATGAGTGGTGGGACGGGAGAGGAGGGGAAGGCCCCAGGGGGAGAAGGATATTAAATATAGTGCAGTGGGGGATAAAATGCAGTGAGAAATATCTGGTGGAAATAATTGTGAGTGCTTTAGTAGTTAATTTGGATTGAAAAGAAATTTGATGAAAAGAAATTTTTATGAATTAATTGCTAGTATACCTATATAATATAAATATACAATTATTGAAATTTGAAAATTATAACTTAAATGAAGTTAGATATCATTAAAAATAGAATATATAATTTCATATTTCACAAAAATTATAAATTATGATTTTTTTTATAAATTTCATAAAAAAAAATTATATATTTAATTAAAAAAAGATAAATTTCATAAAAAAATGATAAATTTAATGAACCATTATTTTTTTAAGTTATCTATTATTACAAGTATCATTCATTGCATAATATATCAATGAGTGGAAATGCGTAATTAATTCAAGTTTTAAATACTATATTCATTACAAATAGTTTTCATTCATTTAACAACATACCACAACGTGGCACTGTTCAATAAATCATCACCAAAATCCCTCATCTAAGAAACTCGTCTACTTTAATCTCCCTTAATCCTACATAATATATTTCCCATGATAATCTCCCTTAATCCCCTCTATTCGGAATTTTCCCACATCTTAACTAACGTTTCCCCATTTGCCCCACTAGGTGGAAAGGGGAAATTAGTTTGCCCATCTTTTCGCCCACTTACTATATTTTCCCACGAATAATTAGGTTAAGTTACGAATTATCGGTCGGGTTCACATCTTCGGTCAAATCAGAAATAACTTGATAATTATTCAATTTTAATATTAATTACCTTAATTGTTTTTTGAAAAAATAATTGAAAAATAAAGAAAAAACTATGTAATAATTATTAATTCTTTATCTTATTTTA
The DNA here is from genome assembly GCA_947561585.1 of Caprella mutica. Classification (NCBI taxonomy): domain Eukaryota; kingdom Metazoa; phylum Arthropoda; class Malacostraca; order Amphipoda; family Caprellidae; genus Caprella; species Caprella mutica. The sequence continues at coordinate 161,630 of CANNZV010000363.1, read as the reverse complement.
CCCCGAAATCTAACAGTCCACACACTTCAACATATTGTTTTCCCACTTTTTGCTCACCCCACTTTACCCCACTAGGTGCCCCTCCCCTTCCCCCCATTCTGGCAAAGTTTCCCCTGTCTCTGCCAAAGTTTGTCCCTAGTTACCCTCTCAGTCAGACAGGGGGGGAGAGGGGGGGCTTGGCAGCTATACCCTCGGAGGGGAAGACGCCCCCCCCTCCTCCCACCAGTGAACCGAAAGGTAAAACATAACTTTAGTTAATATTTAATGAATTAATTATTGAAAAAAATAATTTAAAATTTCGCGCAGTGAAATATCAGTTTGCCATCTCACTGCCCTTCTACTGCGCTGATTCCATTTAAAGTCTGCCATTTGTACTTATATTAAATTTTTCAGGGTAAAACTTCAAAATTAGAGACTGTTAACTTAAAAATAAAACAGTAGTTTTATAAGATATTCGAAAATATAATTCACAAAATTAACCTATACGACATAGCAAAAAAAAAAGATGAAAAGCAATCGGGTTCAACGGATTGAAACATGGACACCACGATAAATATTTAAATTGATTTATTGTTTTAATAGAGATATAAGAGTTTATTTGAATAATTTATCACTATTAATAAAATGAAAGCAGAATGAAAAAAGAAGTATATTTTTTAATTTACTTCGTAAGTTGCTTACTACGTATACAGTGACCTGTGTATTGGGATACGGCCAATTGGTAGTATTCGATACAGATACACATATTCGATACATTAACAAGAGATGTTCTTATTTGAAAATAATGCATCTGAAATGCATCCATATTGATGAAGAGATATGATCAAGCAATTTCGAAAATAGGCCCAAATTCAAACAAAACTAAAATTCACACAAGGCCCAAATTCAAAAGAAGGACCAATTTCAAACAAGGCCCAAATTCAAAAGAAGGACCAATTTCAAACAAGGCCCAATTTCAAACTAGGACCAATTTCAAACAAGGACCAATTTCAAACTAGGACCAATTTCAAACTAGGACCAATTTCAAACAAGGACCAATTTCAAACAAGGACCAATTTCAAACAAGGACCAATTTCAAACTAGGACCAATTTCAAACAAGGACTAATTTCAAACAAGGACTAATTTCAAACTAGGACCAATTTCAAACTAGGACCAATTTCAAACAAGGACTAATTTCAAATAAGGACTAATTTCAAACAAGGACTAATTTCAAACTAGGACTAATTTCAAACAAGGACTAATTTCAAACTAGGACCAATTTCAAACAAGGACCAATTTCAAACTAGGACCAATTTCAAACTAGGACCAATTTTAAACAAGGACCAATTTCAAACTAGGACCAATTTCAAACAAGGACTAATTTCAAACTAGACCCAATTTCAAACAAGGCCCAATTTCAACATGGACACAATTTCAAAAAGTCATCTAAATAGTGTTTCAAATTAGCTACCAGTGTAAGGGGTATATTCCACATTAGCGTCACCCCTGACATTCTTCCTCGTGATCCTCACACACTGAGTGATGAAGCTTACATATACTGAAAAAACCTAATATGGTTATGGGAAGGTCAGGAAAAACTGAGAAAAACTGTGAAACCTGATGTTCTACCAGACGTAGGGTACGAAATAATGAAATAGTTAACGGAAAAAAATTATAGAAAGGTAAAGATAAAATTTTATACAACCAATTTAAAAATTTAATTTCATGGTACAGTAAGTTTCAGTTTATCGGACAGTTCCACATTTTCGATCATGTAAGGAAAATACATAAGATGACTATATGGAACAATTCGACACCTCGAGATTGAGTAAAGCCACCACATGTGAATGATTACTACCAAATACCTGAGTAAATGAGCTATATTAAAGAGGGGTACAATTCACCATTGGGGCGAAACAAAAGGTACAACAACGTTAAGAATCCAACCCACCACTCCCACCGTTCAACCCCCCCCCCCCCCTCCACCCCATTCCGTAAATATCTAGTGTCATCGTCATCCTGTTAGATTGAATCTTAGTCCGCACTTCCTGTCAGAGACAATGTGCTGTCACTGCCAGCGCACATTGCCCGCCCGCGCTCCAGTTGATAATTATCGAAGCGTGCAATTGTGACCGCAGTTCGAAGTACGGAGATTCGACAGGCATCGTCAGTGACGATAAAAATGAACCTAGCGAACTTGATGCAGTGAAGAGATTTAATAAACTCTTCACTGTGCACTTCATTTACAACTATTGGTGGTTGCTTTAACTCTTCACTGTGCACTTTATTTACAACTATTGGTGGTTGCTTTAACTCTTCACTGTGCACTTTATTTACAACTATTGGTGGTTGTTTTAACTCTTCACTGTGCACTTTATTTACAACTATTGGTGGTTGCTTTAACTCTTCACTGTGCACTTTATTTACAACTATTGGTGGTTGTTTTAACCCTTCACTGTGCACTTTATTTACAACTATTGGTGGTTGTTTTAACCCTTCACTGTGCACTTTATTTACAACTATTGGTGGTTGTTTTAACCCTTCACTGTGCACTTTATTTACAACTATTGGTGGTTGTTTTAACTCTTCACTGTGCACTTAATTTACAACTATTGGTGGTTGTTTTAACTCTTCACTGTGCACTTTATTTACAACTATTGGTGGTTGTTGTAACTCTTCACTGTGCACTTTATTTACAACTATTGGTGGTTGTTTTAACTCTTCACTGTGCACTTCATTTACAACTATTGGTGGTTGTTTTAACTCTTCACTGTGCACTTTATTTACAACTATTGGTGGTTGTTTTAACCCTTCACTGTGTACTTCATTTACAACTATTGGTGGTTGTTTAACTCTTCACTGTGTACTTTATTTACAACTATTGGTGGTTGTTTTAACTCTTCACTGTGCACTTTATTTACAACTATTGGTGGTTGTTGTAACTCTTCACTGTGCACTTTATTTACAAATATTGGTGGTTGTTTTAACTCTTCACTGTGCACTTTATGAACAACTATTGGTGGTTGTTTTAACTCTTCACTGTGCACTTTATGAACAACTGTTGGTGGTTGTTTTAACTCTTCACTATGCACTTTATTTACAACTATTGGTGGTTGTTGTAACTCTTCACTGTGCACTTTATTTACAAATATTGGTGGTTGTTTTAACTCTTCACTGTGCACTTTATGAACAACTATTGGTGGTTGTTTTAACTCTTCACTGTGCACTTTATGAACAACTGTTGGTGGTTGTTTTAACTCTTCACTGTGCACTTTATTTACAACTATTGGTGGTTGAAAATGCTTCTATTAAATATATAAAAAACGTATTTAAAATTTTCAACGTCTATATTTTTCATTTAAATATGTGGTTAGTATTGAAGCGATAAATTCTCAAATAAAAAAAATTAAACACTTGTCACAGCAATAGTATTTATCTTAGCAACATTGTGTCAGTGTTGTGCTAACAACATTGTGTCAGTGTTGTGCAAACAACATTGTGTCAGTGTTGTGCTAACAACATTGCTTCGGAATGTTCGATGGGATCAGAGGTGTACTGAAATACGCCTACGAGAGTGAGGGAAGGGAAACACTAGTGAAACACTAGGGGTGAATGAAACACTAGTGCTGAATGAAACACTAGGGACGAAACACTAGTGGTGAATGAAACACTAGGGCCGAAACACTAGGGACGAAACACTAGGGACGAAACACTAGGGACGAAACACTAGGGACGAAACACTAGGGACGAAACACTAGTGGTGAATGAAACACTAGGGACGAAACACTAGGGCCGAAACACTAGTGGTGAATGAAACACTAGGGCCGAAACACTAGTTCTATTAATATTCCTACATGTTTTATCCCATAGCTACATACAATTCAATAATTCAGTTACAATTAATATCACTGTATGGTACACCTACATACTTTATTATTAATGATTATTATGAAATAAAGATAAAAACATTATTAATATTGATAATCTATTATAATCATTACAATGGGACAAGAAGTAATGATTTTAATCTGACAAATTTTGTTTAAATTATTTCGAAAATCTTTCAAAATGTTGAATATTTAATACAATGTAAATCACAACATTGTGCCGATGTTTTACCAACATTCGTGCCAATGTTGGTACCGCAATTCGTGTGACAGTGTGATAAGTGACGAGAAACCATCACACGAAAAATGTTACAAACTAAAAAGTTAGACTGTCAGTAACCTGTTACATCTGGTGACATAGTAGGTAGAGCATATAAAAAATAGGTCTATGAAGTAAACTGTACATAAATATGCTTAAAATGGTATTTTAAATAACTATCAATAGTTTAAAAAATTGAAAATTATTTTTTTAATCTATTGAGAAATTTTTTAAAAATTAAATTTTTTAATATTTTTTTAAATTAATTTATGACAAACAGAGGTCTCAAATTTTCATTATATAACATTAAAATAATAATAATAGCTACTAAACTTATTGAAATAAATACCAGTAGCTAAAATAAGTAAATTACTATCTATAATTTTTTTTACTAAATATAACTTAAATGTAGTTCAATTTTACTCACAGAGGGGTAACAGCTAAAATTCCGCTAGTAAAACCTGTAGGTAGAAAGGAAAATGTTATAAAATATATAATTAAAATATATAATTAGGGTTATTTTCGAGTTATCGGACAGTTAAATATTTTCGATCATATAAGAAAAAAATCAATAATCAGTAAAATAAAAATTAAATAATAATTATTTTATACTTTTTCTAACATGAACAAAAACATAGATTTAAAAAATTAAATTAAAAAAAGTGGGCATAATTCACCAAAAGATCCTTGAAATAAAAATAGCAAAAATTAATATAATTAAGAAAATCACAACTTATTTACTAAAATAAACAAATTAAATAAAACTAATACATAATAAAAAGTTAAAGTTGAGTCATTGAAGAGCACACCATAGCACATAAACATAATAAATACCTTACTATGTGCTAGAAGAAAAAGCACCCCTTGATATAAAAAGTCTACAGTGACTGCCACTGTACAGCAGTCACTGTAGATGACTGTACAGCAGTCACTGTAGATGACTGTACAGCAGTCACTGTAGATGACTGTACATGGTCTATTTTATGACAGGTGTCATAAATAAGTGAGCAACACCGTCCCACCAGACAATGGGTTGCTATATAACAACAACAACATCGCTGGTTGTTCCAACAACATCTCTAGTTGTTAGAGGGGTTGCTACAGAGAGAACTATGGTCACATTGTCTCAGCAAGAACACAGCAAAAACACGTTACAATAACAAAAGAACGTAGCCTTGTAACGTGGCTAAGAACACGGATTTTAAAGTGTTACAGGCGAGAGATCAAAGGGCAGAGAGAGGGCAGAGAAAAGGCAGTAAAAGTATCGGCCTAGATGGCGAAATGAAAATCTATGAAAGGATTCTCCATCACCTTCGCATGCGTTTTATTTTTGATGTTGAATTACTGTTCGAATATTGGTCGAAATCTTATCATTATAGTGAAAAGAACACCTTAATCGTTGTAATTAAAGTACATCTCTACTGTAGTTGTAATTAAAGTACATCTCTACTGTAGTTGTAAGTAAAGTACATCACTACTGTAGTTGTAAGTAAAGTACATCACTACTGTAGTTGTAAGTAAAGTACATCACTACTGTAGTTGTAAGTAAAGTACATCTCTACTGTAGTTGTAAGTAAAGTACATCACTACTGTAGTTGTAAGTAAAGTACATCACTACTGTAGTTGTAAGTAAAGTACATCTCTACTGTAGTTGTAAGTAAAGTACATCACTACTGTAGTTGTAAGTAAAGTACATCACTACTGTAGTTGTAAGTAAAGTACATCACTACTGTAGTTGTAAGTAAAGTACATCTCTACTGTAGTTGTAAGTAAAGTACATCACTACTGTAGTTGTAAGTAAAGTACATCACTACTGTAGTTGTAAGTAAAGTACATCTCTACTGTAGTTGTAAGTAAAGTACATCACTACTGTAGTTGTAAGTAAAGTACATCACTACTGTAGTTGTAAGTAAAGTACATCACTACTGTAGTTGTAAGTAAAGTACATCACTACTGTAGTTGTAAGTAAAGTACATCACTACTGTAGTTGTAAGTATGGCAGTCATTTGAGTTTCAGCAGACTAAGTAAGTCTGAGGACTAATTACTTAATGCCAGTCTTACTTAGTCACCCAGCAGTTAGTGTCAGCCGATAGAATTAGGGCCTACAGTAGGGGGGGGGGGAGAAGGCCTTACAGTAGAGGGGGGAGAAGGCCTAGAGTAGGAGGAGAAAAGGCCTAAAGTGGGGGGAAAGAGGGCCATTAGTGGGGGGAGAGGACTACAGTGGGGGAGAGAAGGACTACAGTGGGGGGAGAGAAGGACTTTAGTGGGGGAAGAGAAGGCCTACAGTTGGGGAAGAGAGGGCCTACAGTGGGGGAGAGAAGGCTTACAGTGGGGGAAGAGAAGGCCTACAGTGGGGGGAGAGAAGGCCTACAGTGGGGGGAGAGAGGGCCTACAATGGAGGAAGAGAGTGCCTACAGTGGGGGAGAGAGTGCCTACAGTGGGGGAGAGAGTGCCTACAGTGGGGGAGAGAAGGCCTACAGTGGGGGAGATTTGTGTCATAACCAGACACTGTGTCCCAATCTGGACACTACATCCAGTAAGTCGCAGTCTTATCTCAGGACACGAAATGTGTTCCCATGCAGGTGTCCTGCAGAGTCCTTTATATCCTGATAGGAACTGTCAGAACCATGCCTCAACACTTTGGGCACAACCTCCCCCCCCCCCTTCCTCCCCCTTCCTCTCTGACATAAAAATATCGTACAGAAGAACCAAGGCAGTGATTGCATCACATGACTGCCGTACCACTGCACTATCTCTGCCCTCAACTTTGATACAGCTAGATTATCTTTAAATTCGTCTTCGATTTCTTTTACAATGCTAAATTTAAAAAAAAAATGAATGGTAATACTTTTTTTCGCAGTTAACTATTTTGAATGACATTTTTTTTCTATTTTGTAGCATATGTTCCGCAAGGCCACGCCTAACTAACCAAAAGGCATAAGGGCGATAGTGGCATGTCGCTAGGCTCTAAATAATGCAAAGAAATCAATGACGGAGTATATTTACTATTGATGTTGTAAACACAATCAATATACTGCAATGAATCACTGTGTCAAAAGAATAAACTATGCATGTACACACAAATTAGACTAGTAGACTAGGTATTAGACTAGTAGACTAGGTATTAGACTAGTAGACTAGGTATTAGACTAGTAGACTAGGTATTAGACTAGTAGACTAGGTATTAGACTAGTAGACTAGGTATTAGACTAGTAGACTAGGTATTAGACTAGTAGACTAGGTATTAGACTAGTAGACTAGGTATTAGACTAGTAGACTAGGTATTAGACTAGTAGACTAGGTATTAGACTAGTAGACTAGGTATTAGACTAGTAGACTAGGTATTAGACTAGTCATTAGACTGTAGGTATTAGACTAGGCTATCTAGTCTACAAATTATAAACTTTGAGATACTATCCAAGCAAGGGATTATATAGTCCATTCATTCACCAAGTCACTCATCAATTCACCATTCACTCAACAATTGACCATTCATTCACCAAGTCACTCACCAATTCACCATTCACTCAACAATTGACCATTCATTCACCAAGTCACTAACCAAGTCACTCACCAATTCACTCACCAATTCACCATTCACTCAACAATTGACCATTCATTCACCAACTCACTCGCCAACTCATTCACTCACACATTCACCATTCACTCACACATTCACCATTCACTCACACATTCACCATTCACTCACACATTCACCATTCACTCAACAATTGACCATTCATTCACCAACTCACTCGCCAACTCATTCACTCACACATTCACCATTCACTCACACATTCACCATTCACTCACACATTCACCATTCACTCACACATTCACCATTCACTCACACATTCACCATTCACTCACACTTCACCATTCACTCACCAACTCACCATTCACTCACCATTCACTCACAAACTCACCATTCACCATCTGTCTCTGTGTCATTTATAGTCATCCATCATTTTCTCACAATCGATATTGACGGAACGAGTGTCAAAAGATAGAGTGAAATAGCGTGAGGCACTCTCTCACTCACCAGCGTGAGGCACTCTCTCACTCACCAGCGTGAGGCACTCTCTCACTCACCAGCGTGAGGCACTCTCACACTCACCAGCGTGAGGCACTCTCACACTCACCAGCGTGAGGCACTCTCACACTCACCAGCGTGAGGCACTCTCACACTCACCAGCGTGAGGCACTCTCACACTCACCAGCGTGAGGCACTCTCACACTCACCAGCGTGAGGCACTCTCACACTCACCAGCGTGAGGCACTCTCACACTCACCAGCGTGAGGCACTCTCACACTCACCAGCGTGAGGCACTCTCACACTCACCAGCGTGAGGCACTCTCACACTCACCAGCGTGAGGCACTCTCACACTCACCAGCGTGAGGCACTCTCACACTCACCAGCGTGAGGCACTCTCACACTCACCAGCGTGAGGCACTCTCACACTCACCAGCGTGAGGCACTCTCACACTCACCAGCGTGAGTGTGAGTAGAAATGAGGTAAATATGTAAAACAATTGAAATAAGTATCTATTCATATAAAGGTACATTATTATGATTAACTTTAATATATAGGTTCATTTTTGACTATAGAAAAAACTGTAGCCTTCCGTGCAACTTACAGATCTTCTGCTACCTTTAGATTGCGCTGCGCGGTTTAAGGACACTGAAATTGCGCAGCAATCTGGATTTGGTACCTAGATACTTTAGTTAGGAATTAACAAGTTAGGTACCTAGATACTCTAGTTAGTTAATAACAAGTTAGGTACCTAGATACTCTAGTTAGGAATTAACAAGTTAGGTACCTAGATACTCTAGTTAGGTAATAACAAGGTAGGTACCTAGATACTCTAGTTAGGAATTAACAAGTTAGGTACCTAGACACTCTAGTTAGGTAATTAAAAAAGGGGAGTTTTGTGTCTGCAGAACTGTATGTCCCTGAGGGGATTGTATGGAGGAGGGAGGGAGGCATTGCTAAAACGCGCAACTAACCCTAGCGCAATTATGAGATTGCCATGATCGCTAATTCGCGAGATTGATGCGCGATTTCAGGATCCTCATAAACAAGCAACGAAATCTTAAGAAAGCGCAAATCGGTTGCGCCGAACTTATATATACCATACAGTTAAATAATATTAGAGATTTGAAATAAATACTAGTTACTAGTGGAGTGACTAGATAGACACTAGACTGAATTACTAACTATATACTAGAGAGTGTTACTTGTGTTGGTGAGACACATGCTAGTCTGTATCGTCACGGTGTCACTCCGTATCCCAGGGGGTGTCAGGGACGTGACAGACTGTCACTCATAGTTCCGACACTTCCTGCAGTGTGGGACTAGTGCAGCAGTACTAGTAGAGACACAATGGAGATACCTGGTACACATACAGAGCACTAGGACCATTAAAATGTGCTTAGGAAAATCACTTAAAAAGCAACAGTTGGATAAGCATTAAACACATCAATGCATGTATTATTTAATCACATGCAGCTGTCTATGCACATAGTAAAGATGCACCTAATGAACATGAACATCATTAGTAACCAATAAACCTATAGATATGCAGAGGGATATAATAAATCACACATATGGAATATATCTTAATAAAAATTATAAGGGATAATTTAAAATAGTATTAGAAAGAGGGTTGTTATTAACCATTAAAATGATATTTAGCCATTTAATAATGCCCACCACACTCAACATAACCGTTCTATTCCACTCAAATCTGGCTTGTAGTCCCACTCTTATCGTTCCATCCCACTCCTCCCGTTCCATCCCACTCTTCCCGTTCCATCCCACTCTTCCCGTTCCATCCCACTCTTCCCGTTCCATCCCACTCTTCCCGTTCCATCCCACTCTTCCCGTTCCATCCCACTCTTCCCGTTCCATCCCACTCTTCCCGTTCCATCCCACTCTTCCCGTTCCATCCCACTCTTCCCGTTCCATCCCACTCTTCCCGTTCCATCCCACTCTTCCCGTTCCATCCCACTCTTCCCGTTCCATCCCACTCTTCCCGTTCCATCCCACTCCTCCCGTTCCATCCCACTCCTCCCGTTCCATCCCACTCCTCCCGTTCCATCCCACTCCTCCCGTTCCATCCCACTCCTCCCGTTCCATCCCACTCCTCCCGTTCCATCCCACTCCTCCCGTTCCATCCCACTCCTCCCATTCCATCCCACTCTTCTCGTTCCATCCCACTCTTCTCGTTCCATCCCACTCCTCCCGTTCCATCCCACTCCTCCCGTTCCATCCCACTCCTCCCGTTCCATCCGGCTGTCAGTTCTTTCACGTGTTGTCTATTGAGAGCCAATCCCCCCCCTTCCCCTCCCCTCCCTTCCCTCACGACAACAATAGCCCTGTGTGTCTATTGTACCCCCCCCCCCCTCTACCACAACTCATTGTGTACCAAACTATGTCCGTACAATGAGGAGCACACTGGGCAGAGGTGTACATTAAGGCAGGAGGAGCTGAAAGCACCTCAGAGGAGCTTACCCACCTCTCTAAATAAGACTAAATGAGGCGTACACCTCACAAGACACCTCAAAGCCCCCACTTCCCTTTTTTTGCACTCATCAAAGCCAGTGGCATTATTTGTACCCCTCCCCCCTCCCTATTCCCGGCACCTCATTAGGAGAGCTTACCCCCACACCCCCCCCCCCCCCCCACCCACACCTCGCTAACTAGTTTTCCCTTTCACAATTCAGGACTCATCCCTATTCCCTCTGACGTACCATCGGACAGAGAAAGAAGAACACCCTGCAACATCATGGGGACATCGCCCCCGGAATCTTAACACGGAGGGCAGGAATACTTGGGTATGTCTTTAGTGGAAAAATTGGAAGTTTGTCACATTGAGTAAAGTAACCGTTTGGAAATAATCTAATTGACGGTTTTCAAGTTTTAGAATCAACAAGTTTTTAGATCACTTTTTTTGGCAGATTTGACCCAAAGCTGTTATAAAAATGGAGAAAAATTGTCAGTACTTTCGGTAATCAGGACAGTGTTCCTCGTCATTAACAATGTTCTTTGTCATTCACAGTGTTCCATGAACAGTGTTCCTCACCATGTTCCGCATCGCGCCTAGTGAGTTAGAAGTGACTACTAAAATCAATACCAAAAAATCAATGGCCACTCAATGACTCCCACTCAACAATAAGACATTAGACCGGTAGGTGGGGCGGCAAAGCCTGCAGTGAACCGTCCCTCCGCGGCAGCGGGCCATCCCTCGCTGCGTGCGTGTGACCGGGCCCCAGACACGCGGTCTGCCCATTAGCCCCCTAAGGGTGAGAGTCTTCTCAAATAACAACAACAAGAAAGAGACCAATAACTACTTCTCTCATCTACAAACTAAGCATCGAAACAGGTTAGAAATTATACGCAAAAATACCTCTGTTAATACACGATATTAATCAGCTACAAACTTTGATATCTAAAAGATCCAATTGTGAATTTTACAGAAAATACTGTAGATTTCAATGCATAGCGTCTTTAGTTATTAGATTTAATTAGAGTAATTCAAAGAGTTTAGTGTGAACATTAAATAGTAAAGGGACGTTGCCAAGCTGTGAAAAAAGTGACTCTGACGCTGATCACCAGTGCTTAATTGACGGTAACGCAAACCAATGAGGCGGCAACGGGAGCACAGAAAGAAAGTACAACGACTGAGAGCACAACGAGAGAGAGAGAGAGCACAACGAGTGAGAGAGAACACAACGAGTGACAGAGAGCACAACGAGTGACAGAGAGCACAACGAGTGACAGAGAACACAACGAGTGACAGAGAACACAACGAGTGACAGAGAACACAACGAGTGACAGAGAACACAACGAGTGACAGAGAACACAACGAGTGACAGAGAGCCCAACAAATGACAGTACAACGAGTGAGAGTACAACGAGTGAGAGTACAACGGTAGCAAAGGTATAGAAATTCAATCAGATGTACATGCAATAAATTAAAACAACTATATATATCTAATTAGCTATATATGGCACTGTTTAACCTTTTTCAACATGCACCATGTGCACATGGTTCAGTCTCTGTGAACCTTCAGACCATGAACCCAACCTCCAGACCACCGCTCTAGAAATCAGAACCACTGGAGCAGAACAGAGTGGGGAAATATCCAAAAATGAATGGTTAGGAGTTACAATGAGATTACTTGATTACATCTCTCTGATGCCTGCAACGTGGTAAAGAAGCTGTTACAGTTAGTCTCTAACTGCTAGTAAGCAGTTACAGTTAGTCTCTAACTGCTAGTAAGCAGTTACAGTTAGTCTCTAACTGCTAGTAAGCAGTTACAGTTAGTCTCTAACTGCTAGTAAGCAGTTACAGTTAGTCTCTAACTGCTAGTTAACTGTTACAGTTAGTCTCTAACTGCTAGTTAACAGTTACAGTTAGTCTCTAACTGCTAGTAAGCAGTTACAGTTAGTCTCTAACTGCTAGTAAGCAGTTACAGTTAGTCTCTAACTGTTAGTAAGCAGTTACAGTTAGTCTCTAACTGCTAGTAAGCAGTTACAGTTAGTCTCTAACTGTTCTTGTCTACAATTTCGACTCCCTATCAATTTTCCCCGCATGAATAATGTGCAAAGTAGTCATGAGTGCTTTTTCCAGACGACTGCTTGTCAAGCGTTCACATGGTACTCCACCAGCTTCATTATGTGCTTGGGGTCTTTAGTTCTAAAGCACCCACTCTTAGGAACCAGCAATGCCTCTTGTGAACCAGCAAGGCATCGTGGGAACTAGCAGTAGTTGTCCCGAATAGCAACCAAGTATTTGTAAATAATAGCAACGAAAAATTGATGTTGCTATTGAAATTAGGAGATTAATTTTAAATGTTTACGTGTTTTAAACATCTGTATTGACCGTAAATAGATATTGTATGAATGTTCTTCACCGTAAGAGTTCATTCCTAGTGGAATATCTTTTGTATAATAGTAATATTTGTAACGTCAGAGAAGAGAGTCACTGTGATGATGTACTATCAGAGAAGAGAGTCACTGTGATGATGTACTATCAGAGAAAAGAGTCACTGTGATGATGTACTGTCAGAGAAAAGAGTCACTGTGATGATGTACTGTCAGAGAAAAGAGTCACTGTGATGATGTACTGTCAGAGAAAAGAGTCACTGTGATGATGTACTGTCAGAGAAAAGAGTCACTGTGATGATGTACTATCAGAGAAACGAGTCACTGTGATGATGTACTATCAGAGAAAAGAGTCACTGTGATGATGTACTATCAGAGAAAAGAGTCACTGTGATGATGTACTATCAGAGAAAAAAGTCACTGTGATGATGTACTATCAGAGAAAAGAGTCACTGTGATGATGTACTATCAGAGAAAAGAGTCACTGTGATGATGTACTATCAGAGAAAAGAGTCACTGTGATGATGTACTATCAGAGAAAAGAGTCACTGTGATGATGTACTATCAGAGAAAAGAGTCACTGTGATGATGTACTATCAGAGAAAAGAGTCACTGTGATGATGTACTATCAGAGAAAAGAGTCACTGTGATGATGTACTATCAGAGAAAAGAGTCACTGTGATGATGTACTATCAGAGAAAAGAGTCACTGTGATGATGTACTATCAGAGAAAAGAGTCACTGTGATGATGTACTATCAGAGAAAAGAGTCACTGTGATGATGTACTATCAGAGAAAAGAGTCACTGTGATGATGTACTATCAGAGAAAAGAGTCACTGTGATGATGTACTATCAGAGAAAAGAGTCACTGTGATGATGTACTATCAGAGTAAAGAGTCACTGTGATAATGTACTATCAGAGAAAAGAGTCACTGTGATGATGTACTATCAGAGAAAAGAGTCACTGTGATGATGTACTATCAGAGAAAAGAGTCACTGTATCATGCTAATTTCACAAATCCATTCTAAATTACAATTTTCTAATTTTACAAATTCATCATCATGCACCCAGACTAATTTTAAAACACCTACAAGCATTACAATTTGTGACGTTTATTTTTGTAAATGTGAAATTAGTCAACTGTGTAGAAATCACCAGAGAACTTCTTTTCTTTGAGAGTACAAGTCACCATTTGGCTGTGTAATGGCATTGGCAATCTGCTACAAAGTGTCCTCAGAGTGTAGCCATGTGTAATGCCGTCACTACACATTGTCACATAACAAAATGAATAAAGAAGGAAAAGTCTCAATGATGAGCCACAGTCAAGGGGCGAGTGTATTTTCAGAGAGAAAAATAGAAAACCGTTGGTTTTCAAGTAGAGTTGAGAGTCAACAATGATTTTCATATAATAGTAAACTTAACTAAATAGTAAACTTAACTAAATAGTAAACTTAACTAAATAGTGAACTTAACTAAATAGTGAACTTAACTAAATAGTAAACTTAACGAAATAGTAAACTTAACGAAATAGTAAACTTAACTAAATAGTAAACTTAACTAAATAGTAAACTTAACTAAATAGTAAACTTAACTAAATAGTAAACTTAACTAAATAGTAAACTTAACTAAATAGTAAACTTAACTAAATAGTAAACTTAACGAAATAGTAAACTTAACGAAATAGTAAGCTTAACTAAATAGTAAACTTAACTAAATAATATGAATAAACTATAACTAGATGCTTAAAATAAAATATAATAAAAGTTAAATAATAATTATTTTATTCTTATACGATCGGAAACGTGATTCGAAACTCACTCTGATATAATTTTTTTTTTGTGGCAATGACATAAGAATTATTCTATAAAATTCATTCTTATTTACATATGATGATTATGTGGAATGAAAAGACAGAGTCAAGGCAGACGGGGCAAAAAGAACATAGAAAATACTGAGCACACAGAAAAAGATAGAAAACTGTGTGTCATCAGCACTTTAAGTCATTCCTACAGTCTGTCTAGTAAGTTATACCAACAAACTGTCTAGTAATCACTAGACAAACGGAAGTAACCAACCATAACAACTACTATTTTGATGTCAAAAATATTCATTTGGAGGGAATTTAACATGTTAAGGCCATAAGAGGAAATTAAGTACAAGGGACGCGAAGAAGCAGTCAGAAAAAAGTGGCTTCATGAACAAAGTGTCCTACCACTAGTTGAAGATGGTCATGGATGCAGAAAAGCTACTCCGTGAATGCAGTCACTTACAAAGGAATGTGACGAAAAGGGACACAAGCACTATTGGCTGCACTCACAGATGGAAGAGGGAAATGAAGAGGTGATAGTAAATGAAGCTTACGAGTCTACATAACACAAAAATCTAAGAGGAAAATGAAGAGGTGATAGTAAATGAAACCTACGAGCCAACCAAACACAAAATCTAAGACCTTTTAGTTTTATATTAAATAGACATATTCAAAATAAATATAAAATAAAATGTTAGAATTAAAACATATAATTAGAAATTAGAATTTATAGATTAGAAAAATATACCAATTGAAATAAAGAAATGTTAAATTATTTAGTTTTTCTTATCGGGAATATGGAAGTGTCCGATAAGATCGTAACTAGCCTATATTGACTGACTCAATGGCATCTCAAGGAAGGTGCAGAGGTAGGCCATTTCACGCAGTCTGACTACCAAGGACACATTGCATCACGCTACAACTGCCGTGCATTAGTTTCCGCATTACTAACTAGCTAATGCTTTGCATAGCTGCTGCTGAGGGGTAAACACTCATATTACCGGTCACAACTAGGTGCCGAGCTTTATTTAGAAGATTCACATTATCAAAATACATAGGGTAAGTTACGAATTATAGGTCGGTTTCACTTCTTCGGTCATATAAGAATAACGATAATATTTTTTATATAGTTTTTTCTTTTTATGAAACCGATCGACCAATAATTCGTTAATTAAAAAATTCATTTTCATGGTGAATTATTATAATTGGTAATTCATACTTTAATCTATATGATTTTTCTTGCATTATGGAACAAGGATATAGTTTCAATTGCTATTATATGCATGGAATTGCATTATATGCACCGTACTTATTATATAATGTGAATAAAATATACAAATTAGTACAAAATTAATGCACCAAGATTTGTTTGAAAGTTTAAAAAAATATTGATTGAACAGCTTATTTTTTTGCGTAACAATAGAGAAATGGAATCTAGTGAATGTTATCCTGGTTACAGAATGTCTAAAATAGAGTTAGTACGTACGATGGAGTGGTAAGTACAAACAAAACTCCCCCTCCCGCCCCCTCTTTCCCCCCACCCACACCCCACCTCTCCCCCCAAAGGACTCCTTCCATGGCAACAGGCAACACTTTCAGGACTTACCCCGACAGGAAGATCCTCAGGCATTATCCGAGGGTGGGTGAGGGGAGAGAGTGAGGTGAGAGTGAGGGAAGAGAGTCAGGGGAGAGTCAGGGGAGAGAGTCAGGGGAGAGTCAGGGGAGAGAGTCAGGGGAGAGAGTGAGGTGAGAGTGAGGGGAGAGAGTGAGGGGAGAGAGTGAGGGGAGAGAGTCAGGGGAGAGAGTGAGGGGAGAGAGTGAGGTGAGAGAGTGAGGTGAGAGAGTGAGGTGAGAGAGTGAGGGGAGAAAGTGAGGGGAGAAAGTGAGGGGAGAGAGTGAGGTGAGAAAGTGAGGTGAGAAAGTGAGGGGAGAGAATGAGGGGAGAGAGTGAGGGGAGAGAATGAGGGGAGAGAGTGAGGGGAGAGAGTGAGGGGAGAGAGTGAGGGGAGAGAGTGAGGGGAGAGAGTGAGGGGAGAGAGTGAGGTGAGTGAGTGAGGCGAGAGAGTGAGGCGAGAGAGTGAGGGGAGTGAGTGAGGGGAGTGAGTGAGGGGAGTGAGTGAGGGGAGTGAGTGAGGGGAGTGAGTGAGGGGAGTGAGTGAGGGGAGAGAGTGAGGTGAGAGAGTGAGGGGAGAGAGTGAGGCGAGAGAGTGAGGCGAGAGAGTGAGGCGAGAGAGTGAGGCGAGAGAGTGAGGCGAGAGAGTGAGGTGAGTGAGTGAGGTGAGTGAGTGAGGTGAGTGAGTGAGGTGAGTGAGTGAGGTGAGTGAGTGAGATGAGAGAGTGAGAGGAGAGAGTGAGAGGAGAGAGTGAGATGAGAGTGAGGGGAGACTGGGGAGTTTCACATACTGGAGTAATACAGAAACACATAAAATGTAGACAGTTAAAGAGACATCAAGAAGATTACCGTTTAGAGGGTAGATACTAGATAGAGTGAGGGTAGATACTAGATAGAGTGAGGGTAGATATTGCGAGGGTAAGACAGACGGATGTAGATAAAGTAGAGAAGAGAAGACAGGGGAAGCTGGCTCAGCCAAGGAGATTAGTGTCAGAAAGAGATGAAGCCTCTAGTATCAGGTAGAAGGAAGGCCTCTCCACCTTCAGTGCACTCGCAACCTTCATTGAACCAATACCATTGCCATACTGCCTTCATTGGACCAATACCATTGCCATGCTGTCTTCATTACCTTCGCAAATTTGCTGAGGGTTATATTTTATCCGGTGTTCAACCAAATTGCCTGAAATTCGGTGAAACGATTGGTCAATGTCCAGTGACCTGCTGGTAGAATTTTGGGAGCAACCAAGTCAAAGGTCAAGGTCAATTATAACTCAACTCAAAAATTATTGAACCATATTGCATGAAACTTGGTGTGGCGATCGGTCATTATCTAGTTACCAGTTTATTAGACTTTGGAAGAGAACGGGTCAAAGCGGCGGCGAAGGTATGCGCTCTACCTAATGCACGTTAACTATTTGTACCAATATCATTGCCCTGGTCACAATGTCATTATAATTTTTACAGTACCACCTCTAAAAAGTCTAAAGATGTGAACTTTAAAAGATGGTGGCCAGAAATTTCAGTCTCTGAATTATAGATGGCCTTTCAACATAAATGACCGTTATGTAGTTTGTTGTATCCTCTAGTTTGTTGAACTACACACTTCATGATTGCTTAATGACATGGCAGGGGGGTTCGGGGAGCGGCTCGCCCCCGGTACCTCTAACTGATATGTTTTATTTATACCTCAGACCGAAAATTCAGAGACCGATTTTTCCGCTCAAATCTCATGTCAAAACATGTCAAAATTACTAATGTTACGCATCATTTTACAACGGTTAATGATGTTATCCGCTTTTAATAAATACACTACACATTTTAGTACTCATAATTTCAACTTTTTCTATTATTGTTCTTTAATAAAATAATTATAAAAACGAGACCGAATATTCCGAGCCCGAATTTTTGGAGGCCGAATTTTCCTAGAACCATAATAGATTATGGTATAGACTGACACCTGGTAACTGTTTAGGGGTAACTACCACAGTGTGTTGTGGTAAGGCCTGGTTACATTGAGTTCAGTATATACTATTGCAGTGACAAGCCTATAGGTGCGTTACTTGAACCTTTTACCGGCATTACGCTAAGTAGAGTCAATCTAAAGTGTCTACTGATATGTCAACACTAATTTCACAATTACAAATAGGAACTGCAGTAATTGTAATGCTTGTAGAGGTTTAAATTATTGGTCTGAGTAAACGACGAGAAATTTGTAAGATTTGAATAGGATAAAATTTTGAAAATTGTGATTTGTGAAATTAATATAACATAGTTGAGTGTGTTCTAGGTAGGAATAACATAGTAGAGTGTGTTCTAGGTAGGAATAACATAGTAGAGTGTGTTCTAGGTAGGAATAACATAGTAGAGTGTGTTCTAGGTAGGAATAACATAGTAGAGTGTGTTCTAGGTAGGAATAACATAGTAGAGTGTGTTCTAGGTAGGAATAACATAGTAGAGTGTGTTCTAGGTAGGAATAACATAGTAGAGTGTGTTCTAGGTAGGAATAACATAGTAGAGTGTTATGATGGGCGTGTTGTGGATGAGAATGCAATCATCGGAACTAGAAAATAAAACACTGACACTCAGCAAAGGGAAAGTAGAGACACACCAGTCAGTTGTAGAGACACACCAGTCAGTTGTAGAGACACACCAGTCAGTTGTAGAGACACACCAGTCAGTTGTAGAGACACACCAGTCAGTTGTAGAGACACACCAGTCAGTTGTAGAGACACACCAGTCAGTTGTAGAGACACACCAGTCAGTTGTAGAGACACACCAGTCAGTTGTAGAGACACACCAGTCAGATGTAGAGACACACCAGTCAGATGTAGAGACACACCAGTCAGTTGTAGAGACACACCAGTCAGTTGTAGAGACACACCAGTCAGTTGTAGAGACACACCAGTCAGATGTAGAGACACACCAGTCAGATGTAGAGACACACCAGTCAGTTGTAGAGACACACCAGTCAGTTGTAGAGACACACCAGTCAGTTGTAGAGACACACCAGTCAGTTGTAGAGACACACCAGTCAGTTGTAGAGACACACCAGTCAGATGTAGAGACACACCAGTCAGATGTAGAGACACACCAGTCAGATGTAGAGACACACCAGTCAGTTGTAGAGACACACCAGTCAGTTGTAGAGACACACCAGTCAGTTGTAGAGACACACCAGTCAGTTGTAGAGACACACCAGTCAGTTGTAGAGACACACCAGTTGTAGAGACACACCAGTCAGTTGTAGAGACACAATAGTGGTAAAGAGTAGAGATCATTTAAAAAGATTTTTTAGAACATTAAGTATAACGGTAAAATTGTACACTGAAACAAACAACATGGGAAATAATATTCATAAAATACTTTCAGCATTTAATCCGAGGTTTAGACTTATCCTCTTTATTGATAGATTATCTTACTCTCTACCCTCACTTCTCTCACTCTCTACCCTCACTTCTCTCACTCTCTACCCTCACTTCTCTCACTCTCTACCCTCACTTCTCTCACTCTCTTTACCCTCACTTCTCTCACTCTCTTTACCCTCACTTCTCTCACTCTCTACCCTCACTTCTCTCCCTCTCTACCCTCACTTCTCTCACGTCTCATTACCCTCAGTTCAAATAGACACAAAGGGGCAAGGGATTTTCGCCCCCCCCCCCCCTCTGTAAATAATATAAAGGGGGGGAAGACCAGAGGGGAAAAACAAGATCTTCTTCATTTAATATATACATATATATACTAGGTATAATAAGAGCCGCGTCCGTCTGTCCGTCCGTGTGTCACACTATTATTTAGAACTCATTTTAAAAAGAAAAATTATTAGCATAGTCAGCTATCAATCTTTTCTAAGAGCCGTGTCGGTCTGTCCGTCACTAAATGGGTTAAACAGTCATTCTATCAACAGCGCCTCATAAAGTTGGTGTAAAATCAAAGAAACTCAAATTAAAAGGGATCATTATAACTTGTCTCATAAAGTACAAAATGAAATACATAGCAAATAGGAATAAAATTCTGCACACCATTCTATATTGAAAACTATATTTTGAAAAGAACTCGTACCTACAAACTGTGAAAAAGTACCAATGGTAAATGGTTGATAGTACCTATTAAAAAGAACAATATTCCAAAAAAAGTACCAGTTTTCAATATAGGTACCATCTTATAAAAAGTACAATCTCATAAAAAATATAGTCTTTCAAAATAAGTACCATTTTACAAAATAAGTATTAAGTACCACATTACAAAAAGTACCATTTTTCTAAAAAAGGTACCATCGTCCCAAAAGAGCGAGAGCACAAGCAGTCCCATAACCAGTGTACTAAATGACATATCCCTAAATGGTGGTAATGGCTTGGTGGTGCGTAATGACATCCATTGACTGCTAATCATTATAATCACAAGAGAATAAAGGAGATAGGAGTAGCACTTACAGTGTACGAACATCCTAACGATATAATCATGAATATCAGGCACTGCAATCACACTATATGTACAGGGAAACTGGGAAGAAACGTCACTGGGGTTGAGGGGGAATGATGGTGAATAACCTTAACTATTATGGTGACTGTTCACCATCACAAGGTGATTCTTCACAGTCAAAAAGGTAACTTTTCACCAACACTACGGTGACTTTTCACCAACACTAAGATGACTTTTCACCAACACTAAGATGACTCTTCACCAACACTAAGATGACTCTTCACCAACACTAAGATGACTCTTCACAGTCAAAAAGGTGACTTTTCACCAACACTAAGATGACTCTTCACAGTCAAAAAGGTGACTTTTCACCAACACAAGGGTGACTTTTCACCAACAAAAAGGTGACTTTTCACCAACACAAGGGTGACTTTTCACCAACACAAGGGTGACTTTTCACCAACACAAGGGTGACTTTTCACCAACACAAAGGTGACTTTTCACCAACACAAAGGTGACTTTTCACCAACAAAAAGGTGACTTTTCACCAACAAAAAGGTGACTTTTCACCAACAAAAAGGTGACTTTTCACCAACAAAAAGGTGACTTTTCACCAACACAAGGGTGACTTTTCACCATTCTACATTAGCTCCTTAATCCTAATGCTCAGGTAGAAAAAGCGCCACTTTTTTTGCTCTACGAAAAGCACGTGCGCGCGATTAGATCTTTTTTACGCTAACGGTGTTCAGGTTTGTTACCTTAGCTCGCGTTCAACAGGTGTAACGGCAGGTAACCCTTTAGAATTGAGAAAAAATAAACAGAAACCTTAGACATTGTTTTTGCATATAAATTTACTATTTCTATCCTAATAAACTATATACAAGTTAGTAAATAACTTTACAACTTTAATAAATTGAGCGACCTGGAACCCTCTCCCCCGGGAGATAAAGCGGGGGGGGGTCACGCCTCACCGATTGACATCACCGCAACTAACTATGGCTAGCCGCAAAATCCGCCTCCGTTCAAACTATCAGACGGGGGGTGAGGGGGGGGGTGGTAATAGAAGTGGGGGGGGGGGGGTTGAAGGGAGAAGAAAGTGAAGGATGCAAATTATTAATACAAATAACATCATAACATTCGCTACTTTATTAAAGTAAAGTTCCGTATTAAAGTAAAGTTCCGTACTAAAGTAAAGTTCCGTACTAAAGTAAAGTTCCGTACTAAAGTAAAGTTCCGTACTAAAGTAAAGTTCCGTACTAAAGTAAAGTTCCGTACTAAAGTAAAGTTCCGTACTAAAGTAAAGTTCCGTACTAAAGTAAAGTTCCGTACTAAAGTAAAGTTCTTTACTAAAGTAAAGTTCTTTACTAAAGTAAAGTTCTTTACTAAAGTACCATACTCTATCAGACTAACTGTTTCCCGTACACCAGAGAAGAGTAAGAATGACCTTCACTAAAGCAATTTACTTAATAAGCTATTAATTAATTAATTAGCGTTATTTAAACGAGTGCAATTAATCAACCACCAAATACACTTACATGTACACACTAACCATATGCACGTATATGTTAGTACACGTACACACTCACACAAGTGCACGGCAACGTATTGTTAGTGTGTACGGTTCCTTTTTTTAATGCAGTACTAATTTTTAATCTTACAAAATTATTCTCTCTGAAAAAACAATAATAAATCAAGTTTCAATTTTTATATGGAACTGTCCGATAACTCAGAATTTCCCCTAGACTGAGTACACATGTTTAGTAATTATCTATACAGTTGTTATTCGCTACAGAGCAACAGATGCGCAATTTACAGCAGCTGCAGGGTGAGCTACACTTGTTTCAAAAGCTATATACTGAATTTATAATGTATATATTTTATATAGTACGTACAAATGTAGAAATAATACTGCAAAGTTAACATGAACAGTCTTTTCCGTACGAATAACACAGAAGAGTTTGTCACGTAGGAATAACACAGAGCAGTTTTCCCCGTAGGAATAACACAGATCGGTTTGTCCCGTACGAATAGCACACTATCCCCTCATTTCATAAGAGTGTGCCAAATTGACCCACTAAGACGTTTAATAATGCGTTAGTTAATACAACACACCTAGGTGTGTAATTACATTCTTGCTTCCTATCATTGTTATTTAAAATACCCCATACTGCAATTAAACTAATTAATAAATTCCTATGACATATTAATACAAAGAGATAATTAAGTATGAACATCCGTAAGAAATTACCTATCAAATGGAGTAAGGTAGAATTAAAAATTTACTTAAATTCACAATATAAATAATAAAATTTATTTAGGTGTTTAACGTCTGCTTCGGAACCAAAGGCCATATCGCTGACGTCAAAAAGAAATTAAATAAATACAAGGGAATGGAAGAAGCAGTCAGATAGGAAAGTGGCTTCACGAACAAAGTCAACAACCACCGTCGGTGTAATGCTCGTGGATGCAGAAAAACTGTTCCGTGAATGCAGTCACTTACCAAGGATTGTGACGAAAAGGAACACAAGCACCGGTGGCTGCACTCACGGATGGAGGAGGAAAATGAAGAGGGATAGCAAATGAAGTATACGATCCAACCAAACACAAAAATTCTAAGCATAACTTCAAGTTGTGTTAAAAAATGATAAACATGGTAAAATAGAATAAAAAAATATTCCAAATTACAACAGATCAGGGCCCAAAGGACGCCACCCCCCTTCTCTTCCATTCACCACAGACATCTTCAGGATAGAGCCCCTGGAGGCGGATTATTACCCAAGATTACAAGTTATCAATGATAGAAAAAAAAACTGATATATTTTTAACGAGCAAAGTACAGGTAATGACAGCAAACATTTGCCTTATAAATACTTCGTGCATTAACTTGTGTACATCTGTAACACAGGTGTGCAGAGGAGGGTCACATTATAGAAAAGCCAGGTCAAATGGAGGCAAGATGGTCAAATTTGATGGTCACATTAGACATACCAAATCCAAATCAGTTGCAAGACGGTCAAAAGATCTTTCTCGTCCACTACACGGTACAACTAAAATAGGATCTATTTCTTCACATAATTAGAAATAGTAACAATTAAAAAAGTATATTAAAACATAACTATAACCATTGTATTATAACAAGGTACCCCCTGTTTACCCCCCCCCCCCTGTAAGATATAGAAGGGGGAGAGGGAAGGGGGTTCACATTCTCTCCGTGAGATGAGAGTTAACCTTGCCCCAATAGAGCAACTCACGCTCTGAACTCACCCGAACTCACGGTAGAGAGTTGTAACTCGCACTATAGCAACCTAACTCATAATTCACTATATATAACTCCCGATCCAGTACCCAAACTCACCAATATCCAAACAAGTCATAACTATAGGCCATATCAAACTAGCGTTTTTACAACGTTTTTAAACGCCTGGCGTTAGAAACGCTGAAATCATGTCAGACGAGCGCTTTTGCAGCTTTTTCAGCGCGACGCTTTTGGAGCGTTGAAAACGCCGGTGTGACAAATACCCGTAAAACTCCACAAATCACCGTAAATATCAACTAACTCACCGTTTCTAACTCGCCGTAACTCACGACTAAGTGCCATATTTTTACGCTGTGAAATAGCGTAACTCACGCTACTCACCACACTACACCCATCGTATGGAAGGTGAGTTGTACCCTTTCTCAACCAGAGTTACGTCATATGGGTTGAACGAGTCAACCCTATTCACCAAGGTTGAGTAAATGATGAGTATGGTGAGTTGCGAGTTATCGGACGGTTCCACATCTTCGAACATGTAAGAAAAAAACTTATGATTTAACTCGTATTTTTAATTGGTATCCATGATATCAGCTTGTATCATGGATACCAATTAAAATAACGAGTTAAAGGTTGAATTATTATATAGAATTGTTTTCTTATATGATCGAAGATGTGGAACTGTCCAATAACTCGCAACTCACACTAAATATCAATAACCCATGCAGTTTTAAATACAGTGAAATGGGAATTTCGATAAACGGTAACAAACCAAGAGAAATGTAATAAAATTTAGATACGTTTTGGTCAATTATTTCAGAAGATGATATCACCATAGAAAAGTGGATAAAATAAACCAAGTACCTCACAGTAAATAGTAACACTAGGATATAATATCGTTACGATGTTTTATCGTTACGATGACTTATCGTTACGATGTTTTATCGTTACGATGTTTTATCGTTACGATGTTTTATCGTTACGATGTTTTATCGTTACGATGTTTTATCGTTACGATGTTTTATCGTTACGATGTTTTATCGTTACGATGTTTTATCGTTACGATGTTTTATCGTTACGATGTTTTATCGTTACGATGTTTTATCGTTACGATGTTTTATCGTTATGATAAAACATCTTAGCGATATTTTATCGTAACGATATTTAGCGGCTATGTTTGCAACAAACAGTCTGGCACATGTGAAGGTTAGCGCTGATATAGCGGTGAGTGAAGGCAAATAGCGAGGTCAGCGGTAGAAGCAGCGTTCATGACCGCTAGAGAAGCAACGCTAGTTACAGCACTGTTACCTATCACTGTAGAGACAACAGGTAACAGTGATAGGCAATGCAGTTAATAGGGAGTAGAGTGATAGGCAATGCAGTTAATAGGGAGTAGAGTGATAGGTAATGCAGTTAATAGGGAGTAGAGTGATAGGTAATGCAGTTAATAGGGAGTAGAGTGATAGGCAATGCAGTTAATAGGGAGTAGAGTGATAGGCAATGCAGTTAATAGGGAGTAGAGTGATAGGCAATGCAGTTAATAGGGAGTAGAGTGATAGGTAATGCAGTTAATAGGGAGTAGAGTGATAGGTAATGCAGTTAATAGGGAGTAGAGTGATAGGTAATGCAGTTAATAGGGAGTAGAGTGATAGGCAATGCAGTTAATAGGGAGTAGAGTGATAGGCAATGCAGTTAATAGGGAGTAGAGTGATAGGTAATGCAGTTAATAGGGAGTAGAGTGATAGGCAATGCAGTTAATAGGGAGTAGAGTGATAGGTAATGCAGTTAATAGGGAGTAGAGTGATAGGTAATGCAGTTAATAGGGAGTAGAGTGATAGGCAATGCAGTTAATAGGGAGTAGAGTGATAGGTAATGCAGTTAATAGGGAGTAGAGTGATAGGCAATGCAGTTAATAGGGAGTAGAGTGATAGGCAATGCAGTTAATAGGGAGTAGAGTGCTAGGCAATGCAGTTAATAGGGAGTGGTAACTGCACCTCTACACAGTAACTGCATTGCAGTTACATTATATGTTACAGTTAGCACACCCTATTACAGTACAACCCCCCCCCCCTTTGTAAGAGTCCCCCCCCCCCTTTACGGTCGCAAATGACTGCTACGAAGGACATGAGGTGGTTACAACCACACACACTATGTGGTCAGGGGTGTACCTGGCCTTGTGGGGTGTGTAGACACACACATAGGTGTATGTACACCTAGGTGTGTACCTGGCCTTGTCATTAAGGATGTTCTACACACCCAGGTGTAACTGCATGAGGTATATCGAGTCTAGCCACAGAAAGGTGTACCTGATCACATACTTTTCTAGTTGTGACCTTTTTTTGACCTGAGGTCATACCTCACCTGTCTTCACCTGTCAATCAACAGGTATTTCAGTCCTAATTAAAAAAGTAGAACAGTTTCGTTTTCCATTACCTTTCTACTACCTACCTACATTTAGGGTATGTAACGAATTATCGGTCAGTTTCACATCTTCGGTCATATAAGAAAAAAGAAACGATAAAATGATATTATTTAATAGTTTATTTTAATGTTAATTGGTATCCATGATACGCGCAAGTATCATGGATACCATTTAACATTAAATAATAATTATTATATTGTTTTTTCTCATATGACCGAAGATGTGAAACCGCCCGATAATCCGTAACATACCCTAAATTAGTTTCCACAGTTGTATCTATCCAGTGGGTAGCTACACAATAGATTATGTGAGCAGGCCAATGCTATTGCTATGGCGTACATCAGTCACAGGTGTATCTATCCAGTGGGTAGCTACACAATAGAGTATGTGAGCAGGCCAATGCTATTGCTATGGCGTACATCAGTCACAGGTGTATCTATCCAGTGGGTAGCTACACAATAGAGTATGTGAGCAGGCCAATGCTATTGCTATGGCGTACATCAGTCACAGGTGTATCTATCCAGTGGGTAGCTACACAATAGAGTATGTGAGCAGGCCAATGCTATTGCTATGGTGTCACATTACTCCCTATGTTACAATGGGGGCTTTTCACAGGTCAAAACAACAGACAAAGGTACAAATTAATGAACTTATCCTCCGGGGATGGGGGGGGGGGAGGGAGAGGGGGAAGTGGGGGAAGAGACGAGGAAGAAAAAAGCCAAAAATATAATTTAAAAGAAGACTTAAATCAAAATATTTTTGAACATCTTTCAAAATTGTTTCATCCGTTCATTAATTATCAACATCCGTTCATTAATTATCAACATCTAAATTTCATTAATTATCAACATCTAAATTATATTAATTATCAACATCTAAATTATATTAATTATCAACATCTAAATTTCATTAATTATCAACATCTAAATTTCATTAATTATCAACATCTAAATTTCATTAATTATCAACATCTAAATATCATTAATTATCAACATCTAAATTTCATTAATTATCAACATCTAAATTTCATTAATTATCAACATCTAAATTTCATTAATTATCAACATCTAAATTTCATTAATTATCAACATCTAAATTATATTAATTATCAACATCTAAATTTCATCAATTATCAACATCTAAATTTCATCAATTATCAACATCTAAATTTCATCAATTATCAACATCTAAATTTCATCAATTATCAACATCTAAATTTCATCAATTATCAACATCTAAATTTCATCAATTATCAACATCTAAATATCATTAATTATCAACATCTAAATATCATTAATTATCAACATCTAAATTTCATCAATTATCAACATCTAAATTTCATCAATTACGAACATCTGAATTTCATTAATTACGAACATCA
The DNA here is from genome assembly GCA_947561585.1 of Caprella mutica. Lineage (NCBI taxonomy): Eukaryota > Metazoa > Arthropoda > Malacostraca > Amphipoda > Caprellidae > Caprella > Caprella mutica. Next base: position 133,716 of record CANNZV010000363.1, on the reverse strand, counting down.
AAATTTCATTAATTATGAACATCAAAATTTCATTAATTATCAACATCTAAATTTCATTGATTATCAACATCTAAATTTCATTAATTATCATCATCTTAATTTCATTAATTATCAACATCTAAATTTCATAAATCATCAAAATCTAAATTTCATTAATTATCAAAATCTAAATTACATTTATTATCAACATCTAAATTACATTAATTATCAACATCTAAATTTCATTAATTATCAACATCTAAATTACATTAATTATCAACATCTAAATTACATTAATTATCAACATCTAAATTTCATTAATTATCAACATCTAAATTACATTAATTATCAACATCTAAATTTCATTAATTCCTTTAAAATCACAAACACCCCCAAATAACAAAAACCATAGAGCTAATTAATTAGCGGCGTCACCACTGCATAATAATATTCCTCACAAACTATTAAATAATAACAATTCAATTGCCTTAATTACCCTAAACAAACCTCCGGCCCAATAAATCACCCCCCCCCCTCCTCCTCCTCCTCCCCCAGACAATAAAGTTATGAATGAAATGAGGTACATGAATGAGTGTGTAGTAAGTAGTAAACAGCAGCAGCAACTCATTCATGACATCAATCGATGAGTGGCACCCATCAATTATGAGGCACTGTTCATTAACAGTAGTAATTATTATTAATATTCCCTCCAAAAAAGGAATTAACATGCCATTTCTTATGTTTTATTTGACAGGGAGTGAGAGCAGGCAATTATGTTCCTTATGCGTGGAGACAATAGGGCTCAGAGTGGCTGGTGAAGGGACAGCGCCTTGAAATCACTCTAATTGAAATGTGAGAAATAAAACCATTAATTTAATAGAAGTTTGTCGATGGTGTCAGATGGAGTGGGAAGAAGTGAGAGATTGACACTTAATGGGGACTGATGGATGGGGACTGATGAATGGGGACTGAATGGATGGGGACTGAATGGATGGGGACTGAATGGATGGGGGAATTTCTAATATTGATGAATATTGAAATTTATAGTTATTGTACTATAATTGAGAATATTTAGTGAATTCAACCATAATTAAATTCGTGAATTCAACCACATCTAAATTTGTGAATTCAACCACATTCAAATAGAGAATTGAACAACTGAAATCAACCAAAGAATTCAACCATTTAGTAGGTTCCAACCATATCTAACAGACGCCCTACCAATACTTATTTGGTAACCACTATGGATCCATCCTCTGATAGTCTAGTAGGGACAATGTATGGTAATTAGGACTAGACTGTGTACTGTCAGTTAAAGAAGTAACTACCTGCCTGCTGTACCATCTTTCAAATAACAACTGAGTCTATAGTACAATTTTCAGAAATGGAAAACTTATTTAGAAAATAAAAGTTAGAGATATAAAAAAATGTTAAAAAATTATGATTCAACCCCAGGATTTAGTTCACACATATAGTACTTTTAGAGTTATTGTACTTTATAGCTGCTAAAGTACTTTATAGCGGCCATAGTACTTTATAGCGGCCATATTACTTTATAGCGACCATAGTACTTTATAGCGACCATAGTACTTTATAGCGGCCATAGTACTTTATAGCGGCCATAGTACTTTATAGCGGCCATAGTACTTTATAGCGGCCATAGTACTGTATAGCGGCCATAGTACTTTATAGCGGCCATAGTACTTTATAGCGGCTATAGTACTTTATAGGGTTATCTACAATCCAAGATATAGTAAGGTTAATCCCTATGTGGTGCTTTTCCTATGGTACAGACTAGGTGTGAGGTAGGGGTTCTAGGCCCCCTGTAATGTATGGGCACATCACATAGACACCGTTATACTAGGGTTAATAAACCAAGGACCTTTAACCGTTATAGCGTTGATAAGAAACTGCTTAGCATAGGGTAGTAAGGTTGCCTTCCTTACCTCATTGGGGTGAGATGAGTGTTAGATGGATACATTAGGATGATGGATGCTATAGATGGATACACTAGAATGATGGATGCTATAAATGGATACATTAAAATGATGGATGCTATAGATGGATACATTGAAATAATGGATGCTATAGAATAGGTGAATACATTAAAATGATGGATGCTTTAGATGGATACATTAAAATGATGGATGCTATAGAATAGATGGATACACTAGAATGATGGATGCTATAGATGGATACACTAGAATGATGGATGCTATAGAATAGGTGAATACATTAAAATGATGGATGCTTTAGATGGATACATTAACATGATGGATGCTTTAGATGGATACATTAAAATGATGGATGCTTTAGATGGATACATTAACATGATGGATGCTTTAGGTGGATACAATGTTCAATTATTTATCTTACTTTATAACTCAATGAAAAAGTATCTAAATTTCAACATTTAAATTCATATAAATAGTTTAGGAAGTAATAATTGACTATATAAATATAATAATTAGATTAGTAAAATACATCAATTATTAAATACATAATCTATATTTTCCCAATGTACAGTAACACACTATTCACCAAAAGGCATAGATTTACACTTTAATTATCAAGTTTAAAATCAGAAAAAGTAACCAGACATTTTTTAGCCATTTAAATTTAAGTGATAAAACATTTAGTAATACGTAAAAATGTGATTTATTTATTGACTATAATTTATTAGTGACTAATTTATTAATTAGTAGGGTAAGTTACGAATTATCGGTCAGTACTAAATCTTCGGTCATATAAGAAAAAACAATATAAAAATTGTTATTATTAGATAGCACTGTGAAATAATAATTTGAATTATGTTTTTTCTTATGACCGATGATGTAGTAGTGACCGATAATTCGTAACTTACCCTAATGACTATAATTTATAAGAAACTATAATTTATTAGTGCGTAAACGGTTCAGATTTTTTCTATCATTATGAATGAAGACATCAGCTAAGTACACATGAAGAACACATGTGTACTACACAAGCCGTGCTGTGTACTTTTCAGCAAAAGAATAACTGCTAATTATAATTAGTCCCTAAGAGCTGACCCAGACAGGTAGGAATAGCATGGCGAGTGTTTTGTGACGGATGGTACCTGTAACAGGTAGGAATAGCATTGCGAGTATTTTGTGACGGATGGTACCTGTAACAGGTAGGAATAGCATTGCGAGTGTTTGGTGACGGATGGTACCTGTAACAGGTAGGAATAGCATTGCGAGTGTTTGGTGACGGATGGTACCTGTGCCGGCAGGTAGCAAGAAGGATGTACGTCAAGGGAAAGTTGTCCGGTAGGCCTACACAGGAACCAGCCTACCGTAGATACCTACCTGCCACCCTAATGAGAGCTCTAACATCCCAATAATTGAATTTAACCTACAGGAAAGAACTGGCCCGCACTCAGGTACGAATAGCATAGGGTGGGTAGGTACACTCGGGGGAGGTGGTCAGATACACGTGAGTAGGCCTATACAGGGGTAGAGAGGGGAGGGTGAGTGGGCAATGCATCTGCCAGGTGTACCAACTGTGGGAAAACTTATGGAAACAGGAAATATTGGCCTGAAATTCTAGGGGGGGAGAGGGGTGGGGGTGTCAATCAATAGGGATTAACACTAATGAAAAATGTGCAAAAATAAATAGAATTATTTACTCAACTTTTTATATTAACGTAGAACTATACCAATGTTATAGGGTAAGTTACGAATTATAGGTCAGTTTCACATCTTCGATCATATAAGAAAAAACTATATAATTTTTTGTATCCATGATGGTTCTAGGAAAATTCGGTTTCATAGTATAATGATTATAATTAAGAACAATAGTAGAAAAAGTTGAAATTATGTGTACTAAAATGTGTAGTGTATTTATTAAAAGCAGATAACATCATTACCCGTTGTAAAATGATACGTAACATTAGTAATTTAGACATGTTTTGACATTATTAAACATGAGATTTGAGCGGAAAATTCAGTCACAGAGTTTCAGGTGGGAGGGATAAATAAAAAATATTAAAAGTTATCAGTTAGATGTAACGAGTTTGTTGTATCTGCTAGTTTGTTGTACTGCACACTTCATGATTGTTTAATAACCTGGCAGGGGTAATATTATCATTCAGATACCGAAATTTCCTGGCCAAAATGTTTAATTTAATATGTATTATATACATAGCTAAGATCAAAAACGTGTTGGTGTTCAAAGAGTGAGTAAGTTGCCGTGGACTTTAAAGTGTGGCATGTCCCAGACACTGTAAACTAGAGAGAAAATTGCCTTGAACGGCCACGACAGGGGAATTAGCAAGAGTTCTGCCGTGTGATTAGGGCAGGAAGAGTTCTGCCGTGTTATTAGGGCAGTAATCACTGAACTGGTCGCAGAGTGCAGTTTGCTCTGTCCGATAGATAAGAGGTGCAGTCATGCAACACAATAAGGTATCGGTACCCCCTGCCAGGCAATGAGGTATCGGTACCCCTTACAACCAAGATATTGGCAACAATGGGGGTTCTTAACTCACTCACTCATTCTCCCAAACTCTAACTCACATTACTCTCACTCACTCCAATGTACTCTCACTCACCCCGTACTCTGAGTGAGTACTCACATTAGTTGGTAGCTGTTGTAGTGCTTAAAGAGTAGCTACAAGAGCTCTCGAGTCTTCAGTATAAATAGAGAAAGACTCTAGAGTGAACAACAGTGACTGTAGAGAGACTTACAGTGACTGTAGAGAGACATACAGTGACTATAGAGAGACATACAGTGACTATAGAGAGACATACAGTGACTGTAGAGAGACTTACAGTGACAGTAGAGAGACATAGTGACAGTAGAGACATACAGTGACTATAGAGAGATATACAGTGACTATAGAAAGACTTACAGTGACTATAGAGAGATATACAGTGACTATAGAGAGATATACAGTGACTATAGAAAGACTTACAGTGACTATAGAGAGACTTACAGTGACTGTAGAGAGACATACAGTGACTGTCACTGTACACTGTAGAGAGATATACAGTGACTGTCACTGTACACTGACTAGATACACCTCGCTGCAGATACACCTCACTGCAGATACACCTCACTGCAGATACACCTCACTGCAGATACACCTCACTGCAGATACACCTCACTGCAGATACACCTCACTGCAGATACACCTCACTGCAGATACACCTCACTGCAGATACACCTCACTGCAGATACACCTCACTGCAGATACACCTCACTGCAGATACACCTCAGAACTGTATCTTCATTTTTTAACAAGCAATCGTACCAGAAATTTAAGAAATGCATTTTAATTTGACAACCTTTGAATTAATTTAGGTGCAATTTTTATGTACGGATATTCGAATAAAACTTTATTGAAAAATATCTACATGTTCATTTACATTAAATATACCTGCTTCAAACTTAAATGCAAATGCTTATGTATCCCTTGCTTCTGCATCCCTTGCTTCTGCATCCCTTGCTTCTGCATCCCTTGCATCCGCATTTAATGACGTAAGCTTCACTCGTATCCCATAGGACTCAAAGTACTATATTTACAAAGGATAACATCCCGTGTATCCCCATAGGACACAGTGCATCCTAGGTAAAGAGTCCTGCACATACTCACTGCATCCTTTTTTCCCAATTCCCTGGTGAATCCATCCTTTAACCAGTGCATCCCTCTTTCACCAGTGCATCCCCATTTTCCCAGTGCATCCCCATATTCCCAGTGCATCCTTTTTTCCCCAGTGCATCCTTTTTTCCCCAGTGCATCCTTTTTTCCCCAGTGCATCCCCATTTTCCCAGTGCATCCCCATTTTCCCAGTGCATCCCCATTTTCCCTGTGCATCCCCATTTTCCCTGTGCATCCCCATTTTCCCTGTGCATCCCCATTTTCCCAGTGCATCCCCATTTTCCCAGTGCATCCTTTTTCCCCCAGTGCAGCCAAGGCTACACGAAATATCCCTAAGTTAATTGGTAGCCTCCAGAGTATTTACGGATTTCCTTCCCTCACATTTTCCCTCTTTACCGAAAGAGGGAAAAGAAAACAAGGAACAGAAAAACTCAGGGCAAAGTCACAATAACAAGATGCGAATAAAGTACCACAGGAAAGTGACAACAGGTTATAAAAATAAACATCAAAATACATTAACAAACCCGTCAACTCGTTATTTTAATTGGTACCCGTGAATAAAAACGGTGAATAATTTTTGTTGCGTTTTCATATTAGTTAGTTAGTGACCTGTTAACATTTTATCAGGTATTTTAATTTGCATCTGGAAATTGTTACTTTACCTTACATTAAAAATTCTAATGTTTGAGAATATGGAAATAAATACCATACGAAAATGGTATCGAAAATACCATAAATGGTGTAGAAATAACACAGTGAAAATGGTATCGAAAATACCATAAATGGTGTAGAAATAACACAGTGAAAATGGTATCGAAAATATAATAAATGGTGTAGAAATAACACAGTGAAAATGGTATCGAAAATACCATAAATGGTGTAGAAATAACACAGTGAAAATGGTATCGAAAATACCATAAATGGTGTAGAAATAACACAGTGAAAATGGTATCGAAAATACCATAAATGGTGTAGAAATAACACAGTGAAAATGGTATCGAAAATATAATAAATGGTGTAGAAATAACACAGTGAAAATGGTATCGAAAATATAATAAATGGTGTAGAAATAACACAGTGAAAATGGTGTCGAAAATACCATAAATGGTGTAGAAATAGCACAGTGAAAATGGTATCGAAAATACCATAAATGGTGTAGAAATAGCACAGTGAAAATGGTATCGAAAATACAATAAATGGTGTAGAAATAGCACAGTGAAAATGGTATCGAAAATACCATAAATGGTGTAGAAATAGCACAGTGAAAATGGTATCGAAAATACCATAAATGGTGTAGAAATAACACAGTGAAAATGGTATCGAAAATACAATAAATGGTGTAGAAATAACACAGTGAAAATGGTGTCAAAAATACCATAAATGGTGTAGAAATAGCATGGGTAAAATGGTATCGAAAATGGTGTTACACGGTAGGCAATGTAGGGTGCCCGCTACGAGGAGTCATCTGACAGACAGGCAGGACTGACGGATTGACAGGAGGGGAGACTGACAGGCACACTGACAGGAGTGAGAGCAGAGGGTAGTGTCTGAGACCTGATACTGCACTAGCTAAAAAATCAATGAAATGTATTGATGTGCTACCTGTTAAATTCACATACCTTGAGGGTTAAATCAGTAGTGCTCTATTTGCAAAACATAGGGTAAGCTATGAATTATCGCTCGGTTCCACATCATATAAGAAAAACTAATTATTATATCGTGAACCGAAGCGAACTAATAATTCATAACTTACTCTCATCCAACATCTCTGTTCATTTTGTAATGTTTTTTAGTATGTTGAGGCCGAGTGTTTGTGCGTGAGTAGGCGGCATCGCTACCCGTCAATTAGAGGCCCCATTACGAAAATCCAATAATTAAAACTTCATTAAGTGTACGCCAACAGACGCAAAATGACACACCGTGTCGCAACTGACGACACGCTCTACCTACCTAACGACACACGGTGCGAAGCACCGATACTGTGACGATAGAGAGCACCGATACTGCGTCGATACAAAGAGCCGATACTGTGTACGATGCATTCTATCGATACTGTGTACGATGCATTCTACCGATACTGTGTACGATGCATTCTACCGATACTGTGTACGATGCATTCTACCGATACTGCATTAGATACATTATACCGATACTACTTACAATTCTTACTGCAAACGATACTTCCTACCGATACTGAATCGTGTTATAAAAAAAAAAAATTAAATCTAAAACACATCTTGAAAGTATATAAATATACTAAATTTTATATTCAATACTATCATATAAAGTTAAATAAAAAAAATATATTGAATTTTAAAGAAATCAATACTAAATATAATTAAAATATTTAGAATTATAATTCGATAGAAAACTCTTTATTTCTTCAAAGTGATATATTTGTGTAGATATTGTAATTGTTATAGTATTTAACATTGGCCCAGTAACCTGAAAAGAGGGCAAATTACCACCGAAAGAGGGTAACTCCTTCCCCCGCAAAACAAAGTTAAACTTCACCCAATAAAATCACAGAACAAAAAATGAACTCAAAACTTTTGAGCCGGAAAAGAAAAAAGTATATTAACGTGAGGGGAAACTGTGACAAATAGAGGGGAAAAGAAGGGGAAATTGTGACAAAATAAAGGGGAAAAGAAGGGGAAAATTGTGACAAAATAGAGGGGAAATAGGACAGAATAGAGGGGAAAAGGAGAAAATGTGACAAATTAGAGGGTAAAAGAAGGGGAAATTGTGAAAGAGAGGGGAAAATAGGACAGAATAGAGGAGAAAAGAAGGGGAAATTATGAAAGAGGGGAAAATAGGACAGCATAGAGGGGAAAAGAAGGGGAAACTGACAAAATAGAGGGGAAAATGATGGGAAAATATAAAAATAGAGGGGAAAAGAAGGGGAAAATGTGACAAAATAGAGAGGGAAAGAAGGGGAAAATGTGACAAAATAGAGAGGGAAAGAAGGGGAAAATGTGACAAAATAGAGAGGGAAAGAAGGGGAAAATGTGACAAAATAGAGGGAAGGAATGGAAGATGGGAAAGAAATGGGGGGTAAATGATTAATTTATGAAATTTAATATAATTAGTATTATACTTCGTCACCTCTTTTATTGCATTTCTATTTATATCACACACAGTAAAAGTAGAGATATTGCATGTGAAATAACTAAATTGTAATCAGTTCCACAGTAGGTTTGACTCAGTGGAACACTCATGATGTTAAATAAGAGGTGTTCGGTAATTGGGTGTGTACGATAACTGAGTATGAGCACCTCTTGAGCATTACGATGTGGTGAGTCTGTGGTCATGAGCCTGCCTCACCACGCTGATTGAAACAAGGTGACGAATAACTACAATCCAAACGATGTTACACTGCAATGAAGAACTGAGTTATCGGACGGTTCCACATTTTCGATCATTTAAGTAAAATATATAATATAAGTTGTAGGAACGTGGAACTGTAAGTTTTGAAATAATTTCCCTTTTGGTACCAAAATTTCACATTTTTGCACCATTTACAATATCTCTACTAAAAGGTCTTCGTAATATATATATACTAGAATTTCCTGAAAGTTTCATTAACTTCATCCGTATCAAAAAAGTAACAAACAGAAATAATTTATCTACAAAATAACTATCTCCATTTCGTAGTGTCAGGTCTAGTGGAAGGTGGGAAGGAAGGCATTTTCTCTCCATAACTCACTCAGTTGGTAATCAATTTGTCCTTAGCCAATGAAGCCATTTACAGGTAAATACCTACCTGCCTGCTATCCCAGACACTCTCATTAGGCAGTACACACCCAACTGTACACAAATTAAGTTATAAAGATCTTTAGGGTGATTATATGGAGGGTCATAACTATTGGTGTTAAATGCTACCAAAGCAATTGTCAGTGAAAAAGTATAACTTATTACTTAGGTACCTAGGGTATATTATGGATACTGAAAAGTGTATCTAGAATACCTGATTGTAAACTAGATACAACTCATACAAGATAATCTTGAATACCTGATTGTAAACGGGATACTTAAAATTGTATCTAGAATGCTTCAGAAATAAACTAGATACCTAATAGCGTATCTAAAATACCAGACAGTAAACCTGATCCAGGATAATCTGGAATACATGACGGTAAACTGGATAAAAGATAATCTAGAATACATGGCAGTAAACTGGATACAAGATAATCTAGAATACATGACGGTAAACTGGATACAAGATAATCTAGAATACATGGCAGTAAACTGGATACAAGATAATCTTGAATAAATGGCAGTAAACTGGATACAAGATAATCTAGAATACATGGCAGTAAACTGGATACAAGATAATCTTGAATAAATGGCAGTAAACTGGATACAAGATAATCTAGAATAAATGGCAGTAAACTGGATACAAGATAATCTAGAATACATGGCAGTAAACTGGATACAAGATAATCTTGAATAAATGGCAGTAAACTGGATACAAGATAATCTAGAATAAATGGCAGTAAACTGGATACAAGATAATCTAGAATACATGGCAGTAAACTGGATACAAGATAATCTAGAATAAAGGGCACTAAACTGGATACAAGATAATCTAGAATACATGGCAGTAAACTGGATACAAGATAATCTAGAATACATGGCAGTAAACTGGATACAAGATAATCTAGAATACATGACGGTAAACTGGATACAATATAATCTAGAATACATGGCAGTAAACTGGATAAAAGATAATCTAGAATACATGGCAGTAAACTGGATACAAGATAATCTAGAATACATGACGGTAAACTGGATACAAGATAATCTAGAATACCAGACAGTAAACTGGATACAAGATAATCTAGAATACCAGACAGTAAACTGGATACAAGATAATCTAGAATACATGACAGTAAACTGGATACAAGATAATCTAGAATAAATGGCAGTAAACTGGATACAAGATAATCTAGAATACATGGCAGTAAACTGGATACAAGATAATCTTGAATAAATGGCAGTAAACTGGATACAAGATAATCTAGAATAAATGGCAGTAAACTGGATACAAGATAATCTAGAATACATGGCAGTAAACTGGATACAAGATAATCTAGAATAAATGGCACTAAACTGGATACAAGATAATCTAGAATACATGGCAGTAAACTGGATACAAGATAATCTAGAATACATGGCAGTAAACTGGATACAAGATAATCTAGAATACATGGCAGTAAACTGGATACAAGATAATCTTGAATAAATGGCAGTAAACTGGATACAAGATAATCTAGAATAAATGGCAGTAAACTGGATACAAGATAATCTAGAATACATGGCAGTAAACTGGATACAAGATAATCTAGAATAAAGGGCACTAAACTGGATACAAGATAATCTAGAATACATGGCAGTAAACTGGATACAAGATAATCTAGAATACATGGCAGTAAACTGGATACAAGATAATCTAGAATACATGACGGTAAACTGGATACAATATAATCTAGAATACATGGCAGTAAACTGGATACAAGATAATCTAGAATACATGGCAGTAAACTGGATACAAGATAATCTAGAATACAAGACGGTAAACTGGATACAAGATAATCTAGAATACAAGACGGTAAACTGGATACATAATAACTAGTGTAGATATCTCATTCCATCAATTAACGACTTAACTATTAACAACTCCATTGTAAAGTAATTAGGCGGGGCAAGGTAACCAGGTAATTGGTGATCAACCATTAAGGTAATTAAGATTAACCACACTTAACCCCATGCGGCTTAAGCACCACAGGTATGTTGGGTAATAACCACATAATCAGCAGTTCGAGTGACACACATACTCATGTGGTTACTCAGCCACACACAGCGATGGAAAAAAAGACTTCAGAGTTGAAGACAAATTGGTCTTAACTCGTATAGTTACATTTCTATTAGACTTTGAATATTAAACATTATACCATGTTAATTTGGTATTAAATACCATATTACCTTGGTATTAAACACCATATTGCCTTAGTATTAATACCATGTTGCTTGGTATTAAATACCATGTTGCATCACTATTTTTTTTAATATCCCAAGCGAAAAGGTTCAATTGATCATCGCATTTTAGCAAGTAAGTAGCAGTTGACAGAGTACGTACCATCCCTGCTACTACCGGAAACATCGGCAGTAGCTATTAAATGGTTATCTAAGCATGAGATGGCATGCATACAGGATATAGATAAGAGATATTTCTAGTGTTAACATAGTGAAATGCTGTTAAAGGGACACATGGGAAAAAATGATAAGCAAAGTTACGAATTATCGGTCACTTCCACATCTTCGGTCATATAAAAAAAAACGATATACTAATAATTATTATTATATTTTGTATCCATTTTCTATATGACCGAAGATGTGAAACTGACCGATAATTCGTAACCTACCCTATGCCGAGGGAAATAATACTCACTGGTTGGTACACCGGGGGCTATTGAAAAAAAAAAATTAATCATTCACTCTAATTTGTAATCGGAACTCTGTTCAATAACATTATTAATACAGTGTCTACATTTACTGACCATATGAAGACTGTCAGCATCACACACTGAGAACATCAATAGAGCAACAATATAGTCACACATCTGCAAAGTTAGTTATTTTAAAAGTATGGCAAGTGTTTGGTACACAGCATACTTACCAACACTTGAAAAGAGATTACAAGTGTGCTGACAGAGAGTATAGAGGGGAAACTTCATAAAGGGGAAACTTCGTGGGGAGGAAACTTCAAAAAGGGGAAACTTCGTGAGAGGGAAACTTCAAAAAGGGGAAACTTCGTGAGAGGGAAACTTCAAAAAGGGGAAACTTCGTGAGGGGGAAACTTCATAAAGGGGTAAGAAACTTCGTGAGGGGAAGAACTTCATAAAGGGGTAAGAAACTTCGTGAGGGGGAAACTTCATAAAGGGGTAAGAAACTTCGTGAGGGGAAGAACTTCATAAAGGGGTAAGAAACTTCGTGAGGGGGAAACTTCATGGAGGTAGGAAACTTCATGAGGGGAAAAACTTCATAAAGGGGTAAGAAACTTCGTGAAGGGGAAACTTCATAAAGGGGTAAGAAACTTCGTGAGGGGAAACTTCATAAAGGGGTAAGAAACTTCGTGAGGGGGAAACTTCATAAAGGTAGGAAACTTCGTGAGGGGAAAACTTCGTTAGAATGAACGACATGGTTGCTATAAGAAACATGTTCGCTATATGAAACATGGTCGCTATAAGAAACATGGTCGCTATAAGAAACATGGTTGCTATAAGAAACATGGTCGCTATAAAAGACTATAAATATAGGCTCTGTATGTTTAATTACTATTAGTTAATCTCAGTAGATCTTTTTTTTTTTCATTATCAGGTTTTGATGTGCAAGATGCATGGTGATCTAAGAAGCCATGTAAGTGACTAGTAATAGTATATGCCTATGAGAAAGAGGGTACCTTACGGGTTATCGGACTCTTCCACATTGTCGATCATGGATGAAAAAGTATGAGGTAATTATAATTCAACTCGTTAATTTAATTTGTATCCATGATACCTGTTGGTACCATGGATACGAATTAAATTTTTAATCATATAGTGATATGGGATATCAGTGATACACGATATATAGTAGCTATAGTGATTGGATATAATTATAGTATCAGCATTTCACTATCTATAGTAATTGTTCAATTAGCTGTACGTTGGTCAATAGGGGGCTAACTGGAAAATATACAGTGACTCTCTACATTACAGTGACTCTCTACATTACAGTGACTCTCTACATTACAGTGACTCTCTACATTACAGTGACTCTCTACATTACAGTGACTCTCTACATTACAGTGACTCTCTACATTACAGTGACTCTCTACATTACAGTGACTCTCTACATTACAGTGACTCTCTACATTACAGTGACTCTCTACATTACAGTGACTCTCTACATTACAGTGACTCTCTACATTACAGTGACTCTCTACATTACAGTGACTCTCTACAGTACAGTGACTCTCTACAGTACAGTGAATCTCTACAGTACATCTCTAGCGAGTGACTGTAGCGGTACATGCTTTAGCGTACCGCTGAGTTGGTACTAGCGTAAGCTACATCGTTTTACGACTGTACTTAAGCCCTCTACACAGTGTATGTGATGAGGTAGGTAGGAATAGCGTGTGGTGGAGATTAGATACACATGAGAGTTCCTTGGCAGGCATTGTGTGAGCATTAGGCTGGTCAGATACACCCTTGAGGTGCTCTTTGGCAGATAGTGACTGTGAAGGCTGAGTCTAGAGTGTATCTGAGCACCTCCTCCGTCAGGAATTATCCACCGGGAACCCAGTGGACACGAGTAATGGGGACACGAGTAATGGGGATACGAGTAATGGGGATACTAGTATTGGGGATACTAGTATTGGGGATACTAGTATTGGGGATACTAGTATTGGGGATACTACTAATGGGGATACTACTAATGGGGATACGAGTATTGGGGATACGAGTATTGGGGATACGAGTAATGGGGATACGAGTAATGGGGATACGAGTAATGGGGATACGAGTAATGGGGATACGAGTATTGGGGATACGAGTATTGGGGATACGAGTATTGGGGATACGAGTAATGGGGATACTAGTATTGGGGATACAACTAATGGGAAGGGGATACAACCAATAAACTAATTTCCAACACAAAATAATTTAAAATATTATTTTTATCATTATGTTACATAATATATAAATAAATAGAAACCACTATTTACCATTAAAAATAAGTCTTCCAAATAAGAGGGTATTGATATCTCTTTCTAATTCATTATAGAAACTGTGTAGTTAATGGAAATCTTGTTTCAGTGAAAATGTTAATTTAATGCGAATTAATTAACTTGAAAGGTAAAACTCTAAATATATTTTCTAAATCAATGTTTTTTCCTGTAGAATATATGGGAATTTTCCAACTCTTTATCTGACCCAAAAAATTGGAATAATTTAACAGGCCTTATAGATGTGCATTTTAGATGCATTGCCTGTAATTTACCTACAGTAAATAGTTGGTAAAAAAGGTATCGGTACCAGTGATACATCTGAAAAACTTGAATAAAATTTAAATCTGATATTTTTTACTGTGACAGGAATTTAGAAAAATATTATAATATGTTGAATTTAAATTAAGGGAGTAAATTTTGAATGATTTTGATTTAAAATATTTCACCATTTATTATCAAAATCTCACCATTTAAATGGTAAGAGGAGAGAGAACAATGAAATGGTGAGAGGAGAGAGAGCAATGAAATGGTAAGAGGAAAGAGAGCAATGAAATGGTAAGAGGAGAGAGAACAATGAAATGGTAAGAGGAGAGAGAGCAATGAAATGGTAAGAGGAGAGAGAGCAATGAAATGGTAAGAGGAAAGAGAGCAATGAAATGGTAAGAGGAGAGAGAACAATGAAATGGTAAGAGGAGAGAGAGCAATGAAATGGTAAGAGGAGAAAGAACAATGAAATGGTAAGAGGAGAGAGAGCAATGAAATGGTAAGAGGAGAAAGAACAATGAAATGGTAAGAGGAGAGAGAGCAATGAAATGGTAAGAGGAGAAAGAACAATGAAATGGTAAGAGGAGAGAGAGCAATGAAATGGTAAGAGGAGAGAGAGCAATGAAATGGTAAGAGGAGAGAGAGCAATGAAATGGTAAGAGGAAAGAGAGCAATGAAATGGTAAGAGGAGAGAGAACAATGAAATGGTAAGAGGAGAAAGAACAATGAAATGGTAAGAGGAGAGATAGCAATGAAATGGTAAGAGGAGAGAGAACAATGAAATGGTAAGAGGAGAGATAGCAATGAAATGGTAAGAGGAGAGAGAGCAATGAAATGGTAAGAGGAGAGATAGCAATGAAATGGTAAGAAACACTAGTTGTTCATCACTAACCATGATCATCATTTATAACTTTTATAATCTTACTATTTATGGTATAAAAAATACATTAGTATTGTAAGGGTAATTATAGCTATAAAAGTACTACAATGAACAAAAGCATAAAAGATTTAACAAGTTACAAGTGTACATGCCCGTTAAGAATAACCTCAATATTATCAACATTTTGTAATTTAACTCTCCACACTTCTGGTCCGTTTAGCTTAAGTTATTAATTGAATAATGACGATCACAGGCAGCATAGAGTATATAATTTTAATGAGGCTGTAAAAACTAACAAGATATTCAAAATCAATCTTAATTCAGTCAATAACATTATTTAGATTCTTATTAGAGTTATTATGCCCGGCACCACCTGGTAGTATAAAATTATCCTCATGCATCGTAAAACACAAAATGGGGATTTATTCATTATCGTGTGACAGTGAATGTTCTACTGCTTGTACAGCACCAAGCAGATGCTGGCAGCACCAAGCAGTAAACTGCATCTACTGCATAGCTATTAAAAACATATCAATACCATTCCACAGTAATTATATCACAGTAATTAAGCGACCAATATAACGAGTGTCGTTACAGTAACAAAGTCCGGGAAAATGATGAAGCAGCTGCTGCTAGCATTTTAAAAAATACTAACACATGGAAATAGTAACTAGTACAGCTCTGTACCCAGGGTATGATTGTTGTTGTGTCTCATTTCACCTGTAACTTCATCAGTACTTTATTTACTTTATTTTAGTACAGCTCTATACCCGTAACCCAGGGTATGATTGTTGTTGGTATCATTTCACCTGTAACTTCATCAGTACTTTATTTTAGTACAGCTCTATACCCAGGGTATGATTGTTGTTGGTATCATTTCACCTGTAACTTCATCAGTACTTTATTTACTTTATTTTAGTACAAATCTATACCCAGGGTATGATTGTTGTTGGTATCTTTTCACCTGTAACTTCATCAGTACTTTATTTTAGTACAGCTCTATACCCAGGGTATGATTGTTGTTGTGTATCATTTCACCTGTAACTTCATCAGTACTTTATTTACTTTATTTTAGTACAGCTCTATACCCAGGGTATGATTGTTGTTGTGTATCATTTCACCTGTAACTTCATCAGTACTTTATTTTTACATGGAAGAGCATTTAATATGTCTTTACATTGTCTGGGCAGATGGAGAAACTTGAATTATTTACTTTAAATTTGACTTTTAGTGATCTAGATGTTGTGTAATTATATCAATTAAATATACCCACGTCTCATCTTCCCCTGGGGGGGGGGTGTACCCCGGGGGTTCCACTAGTTATGAGAAGAATAATTACTATTATAAAGTAATATATATAAGAAAAATTATCCTATATAGTTATTGCTGTCAATGTAAATATTTGGTTAGATTTATTATAATAATAATATGCATTTAAAAGTGATATGCTAGGGTAAGTTATTGGACAGTTCTACATTTACGATCATGTAAGAAAAAATAGAATAATAATTATTTAACTTTTATTATACATTTTTACTTTTATGATCGAAGATGTGGAGCCGGCCGATAACTCAGAACTGAACCTATTTATATAACTTTAAATTTAAAGAAGAATATAGCAAGATATAATTGTTTGTGTTAATTATTAATAAATATGATTTGAACATGCTAAATTTGTTATTTATTTTATACTTTTTATAACATATGTTAAAAAACCTAATTTTGGTACAATTTCGAAAATAAAATGAAAAAAAAACTAAATAAAACCAACTAAAGTACACAATAAATTGAAATAATTTTGATATAAGGAAAAATTTCAATTCTGTTTATGTACCTAGTACTCTAGATAAAAAAAATAGGTAGTTAGGGTAAGTTCCGAGTTCCCGGACAGTTCCATATTTTCGAACATTTAACAAAATAATATATTATAAAAGTTAGCTAAATATATATTATTTTTATATGTTCGAAACTATGGAACTGTCCGATAATTCCGAACTTACCTCAGTTTAAAATAAATATTTAAATAAAATGAGCATTATTTACTTACCGAATAACAGGTGAATCCAAAGATACAGGTAAGTAGTCTATCTAACCACCAACTTCAACCACTGCTAGGTAAGTCTATACCTAAAACTATTTAATTAATTTCTAAAGAATAATTCGGTTGAAAATCACAATAGAATTTATTTATTAAAAACTTCCAGTTACCTTTTTAGAGTTCCGGTTTCTTGGTAATTTTTTGTGTTTAATTCTTCACTTCACTTCAGAATAAACGTTCAATTTATCTCTTCACAAAGTGCATTAATATCCGAAAAAACGTTCGAGATAAGTTAGTCACCACGCTGCACGGGAGACGAGAGCAGCGACCACACAACCTAACGTCACGATGGCGCTTTACAGACTGAATGGAGTGAGTGAAGAGCGCATTTCTGCACCCGACTGTACAAATTCAAGCGATTTTCCAAATTTTATCTAAACACACTAAAATAACTTTAAAGTAGAGAATACATGATTATATCAGGTAAAGACGGGTGATTTCTAATTATGGATAAAAAAATTTGCCTTTTCATGCAACTACGAGCAATCGAAGGCAACTGCATAACGGCTCTTACGTGGACGGGGTCACATCACCTCGACAATCTTACCTCTACATTTAGACGTAAATGTTCTTATTTAGCAATCACTTTCAATATCTGTATTAATGAAATAGCACTTAGATCTTCATTCATAGACTATTTCTTTACCGATTTACTGAAAAAAACTCTTCAAAAACTGTACGAAGCAAAAATTCGCTAATATTTAGTGTCCGTCAATTGTCGCGCACACGGTCAGTACCCAGACATTGACATTTTTGTCACGAATAAAGTTAGCTTAAATGTTAATCAGTGATTAGGTACCAATTGAAATCTTCCTGTGTTAGTCAATTAGTGTTAGTAGTCAGCTGGTGTGCTAATTTAGAGCTTAAAAAAGTGTAAATAGTATCGCTGAATAAGAGTCCACCAAAGATGCGCGAGATGCTGTGCGCAGTAATCAGCTGAGCCCCAGTCGACACTTCATAGTCTTTACAGTCTTTACTTTACAGTCTTTACTTCATAGTCTTTACCCCTAAGTTAGTACACATTAGTCTTCAGCCTTTCCATATACAACATTATGATAATTCTTCATAGTTTTCTGCAGTATTTAACCACAGACCGATTAGGTAGAGTTTATCGTGACCATTTTCTTCTATGGTGATTTTTTTACTATTTGTACCTGCTACTCCGTTACTTCGCTACTACCTAGGTAGTATTTTTGAACGTGATGCTCTTTTTAAACATTCACCATGCGAGTCATTTGCTTTTGAAGTACAAAAGTAGATAGTAAGGTCACTCGCGAAAATAAAAGACCGTCAAGTTGCCTCATAGTTATAATCCCGCCTTTACATTAGACAGGCGCCAAAATTTAAATCCGACATGTCGACCGCGTGCTATACAACGACAACAAATACTCGACCGAACCCCTTCTCGACATTAGCCGTAAGTACTTGTGAGAGTAGTTCACTCACTGAGAGAAATGTACACTTAGTGAGAGTAGAGTGCAGTCAGTGAGAGAAATGTGCACTTAGAGAGAGTAGAGTGCAGTCAATGAGAGAAGAGTGCAGTCAATGAGAGAAGAGTGCAGTCAATGAGAGAAGAGTGCGGTCAGTGAGAGAAGAATGCACTCTGTGAGAGTAGTGCACTCACTGAGACAAATTGCACTCACTGAGAGTAGAGTGCACTCATATAGAGCTAGGGTAAGTTACAAATTATCGGTCAGTTTCACATCTTCGGTCATATAAGAAAACCTCTATAATAATTATTATTTTAATTGGTATCCATGATACCTGCAGGTATAATAATTGGATACCAATTAAAATAAAAAATAAATAATTATTATTATATCGTTTTTCTTATATGACCGAAGATGTGAAACCGACCGGTAATTCGTAACTTACCCTATCTCTAAAATCTATTACAAACCATGAATTGTATGATCATTTGCGTAGTTTTCACTTCAGTTCGATTACTTTAACAACAGTGTAACCCTCTATGTCATAAAGGGACAAATCTGGCCCTTATAATGAGGTGTGTTTTGGGAGTTTTTTTTATACATTTTCATTAAAAAAACCGGTTCAATTAATGTGTACTTTTCCATTTAGAAAACAGATGTACACTACCAATAGTTAAGCAGTAGGGTAAGTTACGAATTATCGGTCAGTACTACATCTTCGGTTATATAAGAAAAAACAATATACAAATTGTTAGATAGCACTGTGTAATACTAACAATTTTTATGTGTTTTTTTTTATTACCGAAGATGTTGTACTGACCGATAATACGGAACTTAGCCTATTGGGATTATTTTAATGTACTTAGTTTGCCTATAAATTACAGGGTTATTATAAAAATAATGCTCAATTAATAACAAAGAGTTAATTTATTGCCAATTCATTACAATCTTGAAAGCAAAGACACAAACTAATTTATTGGTGTTAGTTACCTACAATCAAATTATAGAAACTTTAAAAATTAGGACAAATTAAACTAAAAATATTATTGTAGTAGAATTGGTGATGAGAGAAAAGGTGCACTGTAATTATTGGATTTCCCTCACTCTTTCCCTCACTCTTACCCTCACTCTTACCCTCACTCTTACCCTCATTCTTTCCCTCACTCTTTCCCTCACGCTTACCATCACTCTTACCCTCATTCTTTCCCTCACTCTTTCCCTCACGCTTATCATCACTCTTTCCCTCACTCTTTCCCTCACTCTTTCAGTCACTTTTTCCCTCACTCTTTCTCTCACTCTTTCCCTCACTCTTTCCCTCACTCTTTCCCTCACTCTTTCCCTCACTCTTACCCTCACTCTTTCCCTCACTCTTTCCCTCACTCTTTCCCTCACTGAACTCACACTTTAATTCGCTTGCCCTCTCTTAGTGTTCCATTTCTTCCTGTGTGTGATGGCTTCGGACATCAAGGAGAGAAAGCAGCGGGCAAGACCCGCTCACGCCTGCCACAGCCCGACACCTTTCTCAGATGAACCTCTGATGCCCCCCTTCCTTCTTCAACGTAAATGCCCCCCTATTTCCCACCTGTAACACCCCATACTGGCCACCACATAGAGAGATTTTATTGCACCCCCTCCCCCCGTACATATGGCAATGTAGTTGGTGATTCTTGTGGTCATTGAGGCCATGCAATGAATGGAAGGAAGGGAAGAAGAAAACCAAGGAAATTAAGGCGAAAGAAATAAGCATCAGGAGAGTTGTCAAAGACTTTGCTAGGGTATCTAGGACTCGCTAGAATGTCCTTTGAGGTATCTAGGATTCGCTAGAATGTCCTTTGAGGTATCCAGGACTCGCCAAAATGTCTCTTGAGGTATCCAGGACTCGCCAGAATGTCCTTTGAGGTATCTAGGACTCGCTAGAATGTCCTTTAAGGTATCAAGGACTCGCTAGGATGTCCTTTGAGGTATCCAGGACTCGCCAGAATGTCCTTTGAGGTATCTAGGACTCGCCAGAATGTCCTTTGAGATATCTAGGACTCGCTAGAATGTCATTTGAGATATCTAGGACTAGCTAGAATGTCCTTTGAGGTATCGAGGACTAGCTAGTATATCCTTTATGGTATCTAGGACTCGCTAGTATATCCTATAGGGTATCTAGGACTCGCTATTATATCCTATAGGGTATTTAGGACTCGCTATTATATCCTATAGGGTATCTAGGACTCGCTATTATATCCTATGGGGTATTTAGGACTCGCTATTATATCCTTTAGGGTATCTAGGACTCGCTATTATATCCTATAGGGTATCTAGGACTCGCTATTATATCCTTTAGGGTATCTAGGACTCGCTATTATATCCTTTAGGGTATCTAGGACTCGCTATTATATCCTTTAAGGTATCTAGGACTCGCTAGTATATCCTTTAGGGTATCTAGGACTCGCTAGTATATCCTTTAGGGTATCTAGGACTCGCTATTATATCCTTTAGGGTATCTAGGACTCGCTATTATATCCTTTAGGGTATTTAAGACTCGCTATTATATCCTATAGGGTATTTAGAACTCGCTATTATATCCTATAGGGTATCTAGGACTCGCTATTATATCCTTCAAATTTATAGTGTTTAGGACTTATATTACATATATTGTCTTAGATCTAAGTAAATGTATCTCTGTTAATTTTGAATTAGTCTCAGAAGTAATGATTTAAAGTGCATAAGTTATAACATTGAATGAGTACGGCTTGGTACACACGTGTACCAAGCGTATGTTCCATGGTTTCATTCCCACTTTTGTCTCTTCGTCAGTCCATTCCAAGATAAGGAATAACGTCAATTCCTTTTCTTGTCTCCAATTTTCATGTTCGAAAATTCCGACTTGATTTCCTTTTGATGTTTTATCTTCAAAATTTCACAGAATCGAACGAATAAAATTAAACATTATTATCACAGAATAATTAAAAAAATGATAAAATTTCACAAAGATATTTATTAAAAAAAAATGTATTTTTCAATGAAAATCAGGTGATTAAAATTGTTCACGAAAATCATTTAAATGTAAAAAACATTTTCAAAAGCAGAAGAGTTGCAAAATATTTAAACATCGATGAGCTAATTTAATTTTAGTCCAAGTACACGGAGAGAATATCTTTACTAGGGCGAGCTTCTAGTTATTGCACGGTGTCATATTGTCGATCAGAAAATATCATGGATACCAATTAAAATAGCGAGTTATATTGTGATTATCTTTTAGGGTAAGTTACGAATTATCGGTCAGTTCCACATCTTCGGTCTTATAAAGAAATGTTATAAAAATAATTTCTGAATTTTTATTTTAAATGGTAAAAAAATTATTATTATATCCTTTTTCTTATATGACCGAAGATGTGGATCTGACCAATAATTCGTAACTTACCCTAAATTTGATCAAATAATATGATCGAAAATGTGCAACCGTGCAATAACTCGTATCTTGTCTCCATGTAGAAGATACACAGTGTACAGTGTCCATGACAGCGCAGGGATTTTGAGCCGCTAGCGTTGTCATGGTAACCAAATTAAAAGCGATGGCACCGAATAATAACCTACCTAACAAAGCTAACAAATAACAAGAACATTTTAGATGAAAAGCACGCATGACCTCCTTTGAAACGGGGTGATACTCAATCACCGAGCAACAGGATTTTACCCCACATGATGAAAATCATAAATTATTTTTTCCCTTACGACAATTCATCACAAACGGTAATTGATCATTTACCCTACATTTCTAATTACATTTAAACTGATATTAGTTTTAAATGAATAAATGTTGAAGATTTAATAAACCTGCTAAACTTTTTAGCATGTAACTATAGATTTAAAACTTAAATAAGTATCGATACTGCTAAAGAAATTTAAAACGATATGATATTAGTGTAGGGTAATTTCTATGTTATCGGACAGTTTCACATTTTCGGTCATATAAGAAAAAGTGTATAACACTAAATATTTAACTTTAAGTTTAATTGGTATCCATGGTACCAACAGGTATCATGGATACCATTTAAAAATAATGAGTTATAATGTTAAATTATACATATTTTTCTTATATGACCGAAAATGTGGTACCGTCCGATAACTCGGAACGTACCCTACAGTATATAAGACATATATATTGATAATATAAGTATACATTATTATTAATTTATTTATCCAATAACTTTGTATTTTCTGTTTAATAACATTTTCGACATACAAACCTAAATGAGTGAAATATAACCAAATCGATTATGAATGGACAAGTTAAATGGTTTCAATCCGTAATGTCGTTACACTCACAGTTACCGACCAAGGCACATTGCTAGATAGGAAAAAGCGTGAAAATCAGAGTGAGTCGGGTAGCGTGCGGTGAAGATTGGATAGCGTGATTGCCTGTGATTTGAGGCCTGTAGCGTGATCTAGCGTGAAAACTGTATAACTATTAGGCTTTTAAAAGAGGTTTGAACTGCATACAACTACAACTTAGATTGCAACTTAGATTGGTATGCAACTTAGATTGATATGCAACTTAGATTGATATGAAACTTAGATTGATATGAAACTTAGATTGGTATGCAACTTAGATTGGTATGCAACTTAGATTGGTATGCAACTTAGATTGATATGCAACTTAGATTGATATGAAACTTAGATTGGTATGCAACTTAGATTGGTATGCAACTTAGATTGGTATGCAACTTAGATTGGTATGCAACTTAGATTGGTATGAAACTTAGATTGGTATGCAACTTAGATTGGTATGCAACTTAGATTGGTATGAAACTTAGATTGGTATGCAACTTAGATTGATATGAAACTTAGATTGGTATGCAACTTAGATTGGTATGAAACTTAGATTGGTATGCAACTTAGATTGGTATGCAACTTAGATTGGTATGCAACTTAGATTGGTATGAAACTTAGATTGGTATGCAACTTAGATTGGTATGCAACTTAGATTGATATGAAACTTAGATTGGTATGCAACTTAGATTGATATGCAACTTAGATTGGTATGCAACTTAGATTGGTATGAAACTTAGATTGGTATGCAACTTAGATTGGTATGCAACTTAGATTGATATGCAACTTAGATTGGTATGCAACTTAGATTGGTATGCAACTTAGATTGCAACTTAGATTGGTAAGCAACTTAGATTGATATGCAACTTAGATTGGTATGCAACTTAGATTGGTACGCAACTTAGATTGATATGCAACTTAGATTGGTATGCAACTTAGATTGGTATGCAACTTAGATTGATATGCAACTTAGATTGGTATGCAACTTAGATTGGTATGCAACTTAGATTGATATGCAACTTAGATTGGTATGCAACTTAGATTGATATGCAACTTACATTGATATGCAACTTAGATTGATGTGCAACTAAGGACTCGCTAGTATATCCTATAGAGTACCTAGGACTCGCAACTGGTTGCTGACGCACTGACGCAACTGGTTGCTGACGCACTGACGCAACTGGTTGCTGACGCACTGACGCAACTGGTTGCTTGAAACCAGTTGCATGCAACGTGTGATTTAAGTTTCATGCAACCATTCAATACAAACGCGCACACTGAGTTGCTTGAAACTAAAGTTGTACACAACCGAGCAACTGGAATCGCTTGCAACCTACCAAAATGGTTTCATGCGACCCAGTTGCGTGTGATTTTGGGTAGAGAACGGTCTGTGTCACTGCAGTCTGCCTCTGTGATTTATCGTATCCTCTGTCTCTCCATTTCATAAGGTTCACTAGTTTACACAACGTATCATGCTCAGAGAAGATGCTCATTTTAATGGGACACTAGTTGAAGCAGTTGAAAAACATCCCTGTTTATACAATTTCCATCTCAAATATTATAGAAATAGAGAGAAAGTTCACACAGCTTGGGCTACCGTGGCACTGGAAGTGGATAGTTCAGGTAAAGAACTAAAGTTTCTTATATTCGTTATATTTTTTATAGTATACTTAATAATAATAAATACGTGTACTATGTAGTAGTAATTGCATAGTAATAATGAATCTGTCATGTACAATTGTTTTACATGCTAATGTAGGACACCTACATTCATTTTTACTCATTTTGAACTGTGTGTTCCCATTGAGACGGTATAGAGTTACCAGGTGTCATGAAGTAATCACTCATATGTTCCCGGATTCCTGTTGCTGTTCGTACATTATGATAGACATTGTCAACTTGATGATAATGTTCACTGTTTTGACCTGCATCCTTCTTTTTTGCGTATAAAGTTGTGTAAAACGCGTGCACATTTTATTATTGATATAACTATTTCAAATACACGAAACTTTGATGTGAGCTTACCAAGGCTTGATTTTGGGTATGGTCGCATGATGTAGGAATTGAGAGGAAATGCATCATCAGCACAAAAGAAATGGCAATTTCATTTTCATTATTGGTCAAAGGCTTTGGTGTCGGTAAATCCAGACTGCTAGAATCTAGCCACCTACCTAGGCGAGAAGAGTAGCTAGTTCTGCTAGTTTCCACCATCACTAGTTCTGCCAAGATCACCTACATAAATAGTTGGGAAACAGCAATCTGCATCAGCACACGCTAAGAGCTGAACTGAAAAATATCCTTTGTAATTGAAATTGCGTGATCCTGTACTCTCAAACTTTTTTACTCTTATATGTTCACCATCTATTGAACCGATACAATTAGGTAGTTTCCATTACAATTAGGTAGTTTGTCGGGAACAGGTAGAAATAGTGGTTGAAGACTGTTCCATATAGCTTATGTTGTATGTGCGATGACTTTACCAATCGTGGTGTCACCTCTTTTGAAGTAGTGAGCCCAAGTCCTGAAACTGCTGCCTGTTGGTAGGTATCTGAAAGTCAAAAAAATGAATTAAATGCATAAATCTTATAGAACGGGCATGAATTTACGTGTATTGCCTATTGATTCAGCTGAGAAATGTAATTTTGTGGTATTTTCCTGTTCTTTAAATTAACTGTATTCTTTTTTATTGCAGAGAGGGAGTGCAAGGAGACATGGCGAAACTTAAGAACAGTTTTTATACGAGCTTTGAACAAAAGAAGAAATACAACTTAGTGGACACCATGCAGTTTTTACTTCCCTACATCAACACAAAAAAGGATGAATCGCTTCCAGGGAACCTGCCATCACCCCCTACCACCAGCAATGAGCAGTGTGAGACCAACGAAATGCTGGACGATATTGACACTGTCAAAGTTATGGACCAGACAGATTCACGAACGATTGCTGAAGGAAATGAAGCCCCCGGGTCAGCAATTAATCAACAAGCAAACGATGGTCAAAGTAAAGCAAAGAGTGCTAACAGTTCAGTGGACCGGTCAAAAAAGAGAACTAAGAATGCAGAGGTTGATGAGTGCGTGATGAATTACATACGCTCAAAGTCAGAGTCGAAAGAAAGTAACCCTAGAAAGTTGTTTTTATTGAGCCTACTGCCAGATGTAGAAGAAATGGATAGTAATCAATTCAGATCATTCAGGCAACAAGTGATTCATTTAATAGATAATACTTTGTCATCTAGCAGGCCCTACTCCCGTGCAGAGCAACCTCAAACGCCTTACTCGTGGTCTTCTTCAGGAAGTTATGTTCCACAACTAGGAGGGCCAAACCAAGAAAATGTACTATCTCCTACAGAATCTCCAAATGAGCAACCCGATGAGCAAAAACCTAACGTTTTTTGGTAGGACTGAACCAAATCGGGAGTAGAATTCTATTTTCATTTCAAGTTCATGAAATAAATTTACTAAATTAATTGAATTTCTCTTACCTCAAAATTTTTTAAGTTTTCCATCCTCTCACAGTGCCATATTGCAGTTTGTATCTTTCTTGTGTATTTGAGGGCCGACTAGTTCTAAGAGATCTTGGGCACTAGTTCACTCATCCTGTAGAAATTTTGGAATCTTTCTTCATCTGTACCTAATTCTTTCGCATGTTTGTAGCAACTTTGCGTTCTTTGAGCTAAAAGAGGATATATCCAATTTTTTCTCCTCTTCCTCTTGCACAAACGAAGATGTTTGTGTTCTATGTTGGTGGCTGAAAAGCAAGAGGAAGACTCAAAATCACACGCAACTGGGTCGCATGAAACCATTTTGGTAGGTTGCAAGCGATTCCAGTCGCTCGGTTGTGTACAACTTTAGTTTCAAGCAACTCAGTGTGCGCGTTTGTATTGAATGGTTGCATGCAACTTAAATCACACGTTGCATGCAACTGGTTTCAAGCAACCAGTTGCGTCAGTGTGCGCGCCGCCTTCGATTGATATGCAACTTAGATTATACGCAACTTAGATTATACGCAACTTAGATTATACGCAACTTAGATTATAAGCAACTTAGATTATACGCAACTTAGATTATAAGCAACTTAGATTATATGCAACTTAGATTATATGCAACTTAGATTATATGCAACTGAGAATATATGCAACTTAGATTATATGCAACTTAAATTGGTATGCATGTTTCTCTTTTCTCTGATAGTACATCATCACAGTGACTCTTTTCTCTGATAGTACATCATCACAGTGACTCTTTTCTCTGATAGTACATCATCACGGTGACTCTTTTCTCTGATAGTACATCATCACAGTGACTCTTTTCTCTGATAGTACATCATCACAGTGTCTCTTTTCTCTGATAGTACATCATCACAGTGACTCTTTTCTCTGATAGTACATCATCACAGTGTCTCTTTTCTCTGATAGTACATCATCACAGTGACTCTTTTCTCTGATAGTACATCATCACAGTGTCTCTTTTCTCTGATAGTACATCATCACAGTGACTCTTTTCTCTGATAGTACATCATCACAGTGACTCGTTTCTATGATAGTACATCATCACAGTGACTCGTTTCTCTGATAGAACATCATCACAGTGACTCTTTTCTCTGATAGTACATCATCACAGTGTCTCTTTTCTCTGATAGTACATCGTCACAGTGACTCTTTTCTCTGATAGTACATCATCACCGTGATTCTTTTCTCTGATAGTACATCATCACAGTGACTCTTTTCTTAGATAGTACATCATCACAGTGACTCTTTTCTCTGATAGTATATCATCACAGTGACTCTTTTCTCTGATAGTACATCATCACAGTGACTCTTTTCTCTGATAGTACATCATCACCGTGATTCTTTTCTCTGATAGTACATCATCACAGTGACTCTTTTCTTAGATAGTACATCATCACAGTGACTCTTTTCTCTGATAGTATATCATCACAGTGACTCTTTTCTCTGATAGTACATCATCACAGTGACTCTTTTCTCTGATAGTACATCATCACAGTGACTCTTTTCTCAGATAGTACATCATCACAGTGACTCTTTTCTCTGATAGTACATTATCACAGTGACTCTTTTCTCAGATAGTACATCATCACAGTGACTATTTTCTATGATAGCACATCATCACAATGACTCTTTTCTCTGATAGTACATCATCACAGTGACTCTTTTCTCAGATAGTACATCATCACAGTGACTCTTTTCTCTGATAGTACATCATCACAGTGACTCTTTTCTCTGATAGTACATCATCACAGTGACTCTTTTCTCAGATAGTACATCATCACAGTGACTCTTTTCTCTGATAGTACATCATCACAGTGACTCTTTTCTCAGATAGTACATCATCACAGTGACTCTTTTCTCTGATAGTACATCATCACAGTGACTCTTTTCTCTGATAGTACATCATCACAGTGACTCTTTTCTCAGATAGTACATGATTAAACTATTTAGCAAGATTTGAATAAGTCGACTTTAATGTAATTTCATTTATTTTATTGTTTCTTATGTTTGATTTATTTTCATTACATTTTCATTTAATTTCATGTCTATTAATTTTAATGTTATACATACATATTTAATTTACCACGTTCTTAAAATTACAATCGGCAGTTGATAGTAATTAACTCTTTATGTAATAGTACTCACTGTACATTTTACGGTTGTAAACATTTTTCTAAAATCTAAAGTTAGGTATTAGGGTAAGTTCCGAGTTGTCGGATGGTTCCACATTATCGATCATATGAGTAAAGACATATAAGTCTATAATTGACTGGTTATTTTAATTAGTATCCATGATACGTTCAGGTATCATGGATGACATTTATAATAATCAGTTGAATATTATTTTTTTTCTTATATGATCGAAATTGTGAACGTGTTCGATGAATGTATTGCTACCCCAAATTTAAATTGTTAAATTTTAATAATTAAAAAGTAGTATAACAATTCTAATTTTTAATAGTAGTAATTTATAAAAATTTTGTGTTACTTAAAACACAAAAAAATCGAATGAACATTAATAAAAATATCAATTTAATAAATACATAATTACTCATTATTACTGTATTAGTAAATGTATGCATAAATTCTTAATAATGACTACAAATCTTCTCTCAGCTACAATAAATCTATAAAGTCTATTTTACTCCTATGAAAATGGAGTTCAAAAAGCTACCCAATACAGTGTAGACTCACAATCGCCAATTTAAATGGTCAATTGTATAGAAAAAGAAATCCCTTATAGACACCCCCAGGGGATAATAAATGAGGTGGAGAGGGATGGGGCACCCTCGTAGTAATAGTAAAAATAATAAGTAACATGCGGTTCATGGAGTAAAAAATGATACGTTCAATCTTATGAATGAAATTATCACCCGTACTACACGCCAGCGTTCACTTACCTAATATTTCCCCGAGTCTAATCACTACTCATTCCTTTAAATTGATGTTGAATCTATTGAATGAGTTACTACCTAACACTATTTCATTGAAAGGCAACCTATTGAACCATCTAATCTCTTTAGGATGTTGTTTCTCTGCGAAATAATGGCCACGTGAACGCAGTCCCATTATCGTCGCCATGCTAATGTATTTTAAATATTAGCATTTTTATCCCCAGTGAAATAATCAACATGTTTACAATGAGATAATAGAGTTATCATTGTAATGACTAGGTGACACGTGGTAACATATAGGCACGTGGTACCGTGTGATTGATTGGCACGTGGTACCGTGTGATTGATCACAACGTGGTAAGGTGTAATCTATTTTTTTGTTGCTAGATGTGTGTTATTATGCAAGGTGATACAGGTGACTTAGTTCACTAATTGCAGTTATTTACCTGTGCCGTAACAATAGACAGGAGCTACTTAGTGTTATGACTAGGATTAGGTAGGGGAAGTTGTGGGTTATCGGACACTTCCACATCTTCGATCATGTAAGAAAAAATATTTAATAATTAATTCGTTATATCAATTGATTGAAAAAGAGATATAATGTTAAATTATTTATTTTTTCTAATATAGGGTAAGTTACGAATTATCGGTCAGTACTACATTATCGGTCATATGAGAAAAAAAATTATTATGCATGATGAATAAAACTAAATAATATTAATTAATTAATTCTACGATAGTACAGCATGGGGTATCAATACATGTACAAATAATTAAAATTAATTCATTAATCAGCATAATATGTATTGACGACCCCAATTTAATTTAAATTATTCAAACACCCCTGAGGACGGAAACCACGATTCGAAAGCTTCTGCAACCACTTCTTGTCGAGCTCTTCATTCTAAAAAATGCAACAACCAAAGAGTCCTCTATTTTCTTCAGCCAGATAATATGTATGATAAATGGATGCTTGATTTTTTATTATAAAAAAATTATTTTACCAAATTTTTTTTTTTTCAATTTTGGCTTCATTCCATATAACAAAGAAACATAAACCAATGATGACATGAAACTTATATTACGAAGTGAACCTTTTTTGTGAACCACTGTGTAATTCATGTTGTGAACCAAGGGTTATATCCCTAACGTCAAAAGGAAACTAAATGCAAAGGACTGGAAGAAGCAGTCAGAAAGGAAAGTGGCCCCACGTACAAAGTCACCTACCACCAGTCGGAGACGATGCTCACGAACGCAGAAAAGCTACTTCGTGAATGCAGTGACATACCAAAGAATGTGACGAAAAGGGACAAAAATAACGGTGGCTGCACTCAGTGATGGAAGAGGAAAATGAAGAGGTGATAGTAAATGAAGCCTACGAGTCTACATAACACAAAATCAAAGAGGAAAATGAAGAGGTGATAGTAAATGAAGCCTACGAGTCTACATAACACAAAATCAAAGAGGAAAATAAAGAGGTGATAGTAAATGAAGCCTACGAGTCTACATAACACAAAATCAAAGAGGAAAATGAAGAGGTGATAGTAAATGAAGCCTACGAGTCTACATAACACAAAATCAAAGAGGAAAATGAAGAGGTGATAGTAAATGAAGCCTACGAGTCTACATAACACAAAATCAAAGAGGAAAATGAAGAGGTGATAGTAAATGAAGCCTACGAGTCTACATAACACAAAATCAAAGAGGAAAATGAAGAGGTGATAGTAAATGAAGCCTACGAGTCAACATAACACAAAATCAAAGAGGAAAATGAAGAGGTGATAGTAAATGAAGCCTACGAGTCTACATAACACAAAATCAAAGAGGAAAATGAAGAGGTGATAGTAAATGAAGCCTACGAGTCAACATAACACAAAATCAAAGAGGAAAATGAAGAGGTGATAGTAAATGAAGCCTACGAGTCAACATAACACAAAATCAAAGAGGAAAATGGAGAGGTGATAGTAAATGAAACCTACGAGTCAACATAACACAAAATCAAAGAGGAAAATGGAGAGCCCTTTAAGCCCTGAATTAATTTGGCGAGAAAATATGGGAAAGTTTATTATATTCTTTTAATATACATATGTAGATAAAGAAAACATACATGTTAAACAATTAAGAAAAATAATTTTGTTCTTCATTTTTTCTCAAAAAAGATATAAAAATTACAATGATACTCGACTAATGAAAGCCTACACATGTGTTCTAATAAATGAAAGCCTACACATGTGTTCTAATAAATGAAAGCCTACACATGTGTTCTAATAAATGAAAGCCTACACATGTGTTCTAGTAAATGAAAGCCTACACATGTGTTCTAATAAATGAAAGCCTACACATGTGTTCTAATAAATGAAAGCCTACACATGTGTTCTAATAAATGAAAGCGTACACATGTGTTCTAATAAATGAAAGCCTACACATGTGTTCTAATAAATGAAAGCCTACACATGTGTTCTAATAAATGAAAGCCTACACATGTGTTCTAATAAATGAAAGCCTACACATGTGTTCTAATAAATGAAAGCCTACACATGTGTTCTAATAAATGAAAGCCTACACATGTGTTCTAATAAATGAAAGCGTAGACGTGTGTATAACCAGTTGTTTTAGTAAAAAAACATGCAAAAGAGGGTTAGAGAAATGATAGACCCCAGGTAGCAATGTTTCTTGGACTAATATTGGCAATATTGGGAGAATATTGGCAATATTGGGACAGCATTGGCCCCAGAATCATTGCTAACTGGGACATGGTAATAATATACTAGACATGTAATATCAACAAAAGAAACATGTGCCGACCTTATCGATTAAACGCTTCAATTTCTGCTAAGCATTGCATTTAAAACAACAATAATAGAAGCAATAATAGCAAATAAACAGAGAATGATCAAACAACAACAATAACAGGCGCAAATCTGTGTAAGTTTTTAATATATTTTAAGTGAAAAGTTTCTATATTTTGAAATGTGTGGGTGAGAAGACAGTTCAGGCAGTAAGGGACTGTAGATGGTGAAGCCTGTAGACACTGTAGATGATGAGGCCTGTAGACACTGTAGATGGTGAAGCCTGTAGACACTGTAGATGGTGAAGCCTGTAGACGCTGTAGATGATGAGGCCTGTAGACACTGTAGATGATGAGGCCTGTAGACACTGTAGATGATGAGGCCTGTAGACACTGTAGATGATGAGGCCTGTAGACACTGTAGATGATGAGGCCTGTAGACACTGTAGATGGTGAAGCCTGTAGACACTGTAGATGGTGAAGCCTGTAGACACTGTAGATGATGAGGCCTGTAGACTGCAAATCTCCTTTTTACAAGTAAATCTATTCATTAATATTTTCTAAGAAAAATAACTTACATTTTGTAGGTTTATATTCTACCCACTCTATTCATTTGAGCCTCCCCTCCCTATAGGCCTACCCCTACCCCCTCCCCCCTCTTCCCATAGGCCTAGTCTCCCCTCTAGTAATCAGTGCCGGGCAGACGAGGCAACATAAAAGCCCTGCCCCCCCCCCCCGCACATCTCTCCTCTCTCCCCCATCACCTTAGAGTCCTTTGTGATGTCCTGACACACAGTGAGTGAGATGAGTTCACACAGTGAGTGAGATGAGTTCACACAGTGAGTGAGATGAGTTAACACAGTGAGTGAGATGAGTTCACACAGTGAGTGAGATGAGTTCACACAGTGAGTGAGATGAGTTAACACAGTGGGTGAGATGAGTTCACACAGTGAGTGAGATGAGTTCACACAGTGAGTGAGATGAGTTCACACAGTGAGTGAGATGAATTCACACAGTGAGTGAGATGAGTTCACACAGTGAGTGAGATGAGTTCACACAGTGAGTGAGATGAGTTCACACAGCGAGTGAGATGAGTTCACACAGTGAGTGAGATGAGTTCACACAGTGAGTGAGATGAGTTCACACAGTGAGTGAGATGAGTTCAAACAGTGAGTGAGATGAGTTCACACAGTGAGTGAGATGAGTTCACACAGTGAGTGAGATGAGTTCACACAAGAGTGAGATGAGTTCACACAGTGAGTGAGATGAGTTCACACAGTGAGTGAGATGAGTTAACACAGTGAGTGAGATGAGTTAACACAGTGAGTGAGATGAGTTAACACAGTGAGTGAGATGAGTTCACACAGTGAGTGAGATGAGTTCACACAGTGAGTGAGATGAGTTCACACAGTGAGTGATGAGTTATCACAGTGAGTGAAATGAGTTCACCATTTAGTGACTATACTCACCATTTAGTGACTACTCACCATTTAGTGACTACTCACCATTTAGTGACAATTCTCACCATTAAGTGAATATACTCACCATTTAGTAACTACTCACCATTTAGTGACTATACTCACTATTTAGTGACTATACTCACCATTTAGTGACTATACTCACCATTTAGTGACTATACTCACCATTTAGTGACTATTCTCACCATTTGGTAACTACTCACCATTTAGTGACTATACTCACTATTTAGTGTCTATACTCACCATTTAGTGACTATACCCACCATTTAGTGACTATTCTCACCATTTACTGACTATACTCACCATTTAGTGACTATACTCACCATTTAGTGACTATTCTCACCATTTAGTGACTATACTCACCATTTAGTGACTATACTCACCATTTAGTGACTACACTCACCATTTAGTGACTATACTCATTATTTAGTGACTATACTCACCATTTAGTGACTACTCACCATTTAGTGACTATTCTCACCATTTAGTGACTATACTCTTCATTTCGTAATTACTCACCATTTAGTGACTGTACTCACCATTTAGTGACTATACTCACCATTTAGTGACTATACTCACCATTTAGTGTTTATACTCACCATTTAGTGACTATACCCACCATTTAGTGACAATACTCACCATTTAGTGACTATTCTCACCATTTAGTGACTATACTCTTCATTTCGTAACTACTCACCATTTAGTGACTATACTCACCATTTAGTGACTATACTCACCATTTAGTGACTATTCTCACCATTTAGTGACTATACTCTTCATTTCGTAACTACTCACCATTTAGTGACTATACTCACCATTTAGTGACTATACTCACCATTTAGTGACTATACTCACCATTTAGTGACTATACTCACCATTTAGTGACTATACTCACCATTTAGTGACTATACTCACCATTTAGTGACAATACTCACCATTTAGTGACTACTCACCATTTAGTGACTATACTCACCATTTAGTGACTATACTCACCATTTAGTGACTATACCCACCATTTAGTGTCTATACTCACCATTTAGTGACTATACTCACCATTTAGTGACTATACTCACCATTTAGTGACTATACCCACCATTTAGTGACTACTCACCATTTAGTGACTACTCACCATTTAGTGACTACTCACCATTTAGTGACAATTCTCACCATTTAGTGACTATACTCACCATTTAGTAACTACTCACCATTTAGTGACTACTCACCATTTAGTGACAATTCTCACCATTTAGTGACTATACTCACCATTTAGTGACTATACTCACTATTTAGTGACTATTCTCACCATTTAGTGACTACACTCACCATTTAGTGACTATTCTCACCATTTAGTGACTATACTCACCATTTAGTGACTACACTCACCATTTAGTGACTATTCTCACCATTTAGTGACTATACTCACCATTTAGTGACTATACACACCATTTAGTGACTATTCTCACCATTTAGTGACTATACTCACCATTTAGTGACTATACTCACCATTTAGTGACTACACTCACCATTTAGTGACTATACTCACCATTTAGTGACTATACTCACCATTTAGTGACTACTCACCATTTAGTGACTATTCTCACCATTTAGTGACTATACTCTTCATTTCGTAATTACTCACCATTTAGTGACTGTACTCACCATTTAGTGACTATACTCACTATTTAGTGACTATACTCACCATTTAGTGTCTATA
The DNA here is from genome assembly GCA_947561585.1 of Caprella mutica. Taxonomy (NCBI): domain Eukaryota; kingdom Metazoa; phylum Arthropoda; class Malacostraca; order Amphipoda; family Caprellidae; genus Caprella; species Caprella mutica. The sequence continues at coordinate 97,973 of CANNZV010000363.1, read as the reverse complement.
CTCACCATTTAGTGACTATACCCACCATTTAGTGACAATACTCACCATTTAGTGACTATTCTCACCATTTAGTGACTATACTCTTCATTTCGTAACTACTCACCATTTAGTGACTATACTCACCATTTAGTGACTATACCCACCATTTAGTGACAATACTCACCATTTAGTGACTACTCAGCATTTAGTGACTATACTCACCATTTAGTGTCTATACTCACCATTTAGTGACTATACACACCATTTAGTGACTATACTCACCATTTAGTGACTATACTCACCATTTAGTGACTATACCCACCATTTAGTGACTACTCACCATTTAGTGACTATACTCACCATTTAGTGACTACTCACCATTTAGTGACTATACTCACCATTTAGTGATTATACTCACCATTTAGTGACTACTCACCATTTAGTGACTATACTCACCATTTAGTGATTATACTCACCATTTAGTGTCTATACTCACCATTTAGTGACTATACTCACCATTTAGTGACTATACTCACCATTTAGTGACTATACTCACCATTTAGTGACTATACCCACCATTTAGTGACTACTCACCATTTAGTGACTATACTCACCATTTAGTGACTACTCACCATTTAGTGACTATACTCACCATTTAGTGATTATACTCACCATTTAGTGACTACTCACCATTTAGTGACTATACTCACCATTTAGTGATTATACTCACTATTTAGTGACTATATTCACCATTCAGTGACTACTCACCATTTAGTGACTATACTCACCATTTAGTGACTATACTCACCATTTAGTGACTATACTCACCATTTAGTGACTATACTCACCATTTAGTGATTATACTCACTATTTAGTGACTATATTCACCATTCAGTGACTACTCACCATTTAGTGACTATACTCACCATTTAGTGACTATACTCACCATTTAGTGACTATACTCACCATTTAGTGTCTATACTCACCATTTAGTGACTATACACACCATTTAGTGACTATACTCACCATTTAGTGACTATACTCACCATTTAGTGACTATACCCACCATTTAGTGACTACTCACCATTTAGTGACTATACTCACCATTTAGTGACTACTCACCATTTAGTGACTATACTCACCATTTAGTGATTATACTCACCATTTAGTGACTACTCACCATTTAGTGACTATACTCACCATTTAGTGATTATACTCACTATTTAGTGACTATATTCACCATTCAGTGACTACTCACCATTTAGTGACTATACTCACCATTTAGTGACTATACTCACCATTTAGTGACTATACTCACCATTTAGTTACTATACTCACCATTTAGTGACTATACTCACCATTTAGTGACTACTCACCATATAGTGACTATACTCACCATTTAGTGACTATATTCACCATTTAGTGACTACTCACCATTTAGTGACAATACTCACCGTTTAGTGACTACTCACCATTTAGTGACTATACTCACCATTTAGTGACTACTCACCATTTAGTGACTATACTCACCATTTAGTGACTATACTCACCATTTAGTGAGTGTTCCCTCTCTTTCCCTTGTCACATTCTTTCCTTTCATTATTCAGTCGAGTGAACCTGACCCCCTGACCCCCTAATCCCCCCACCCCCCTTAGTTAACACCCCCCCCCCCTCCCCTAACTCCCCATCTCAATCATACTCAGCCAGTTATTAGACTAGCCACTACAAGTGACTTGGGGAAGAGTGAGGTACTTGGGGAAGAGTGAGGTACTTGGGGAAGAGTGAGGTACTTGGGGAAGAGTGAGGTACTTGGGGAAGAGTGAGGTACTTGGGGAAGAGTGAGGTACTTGGGGAAGAGTGAGGTACTTGGGGAAGAGTGAGGTACTTGGGGTAGAGTGAGGTACTTGGGGAAGAGTGAGGTACTTGGGGAAGAGTGAGGTACTTGGGGAGGAGTGAAGTACAATGTTTAAAGGATAGCGCTAGGGTTATGCTCTTCAACTACGAGGTCTTAGACTCGTAGGCTTCATTAAGTATCATCTCTTCATTTTCCTCTTCCATCCGTGAGTGCAGCCACCGGTGCTTGTGTCCCTCTTCGTCACATTCCTTGGTAACTGACTACATTCACAGAGTAGCTCTTGTGCATCCATGAGCTTTTCACCGACTGGTCGCAGGACACTATTCTTGAAGCCACTTTCCTTCTGACTGCTTCTTCCAGTCCCTTGTATTTGTTTTCCTTTCACCCCGTCGATATGATGACTTTTAGCTCTCCTTCTAATTACCGTTACTCACTTCTACTTCCCTTAACTCTCCCCAACTCTCCATTTTCCCACATCACTCACCCCTATTTCAAAATACGAGGGGAAATAAAATACTGAGAATAACTGTCTAATGCTATTATTTAATTTTTTTTAGTCTTATTCGAAAAAATTATGGGCATGACATATTTTAATTACATAACTTTTAATAACATACTGATTACAACAATTTGTTTTACCATTGACAAGCAAGAACATCTTTTGTTTTAATATCAGTACATGGAGATTATTCAAACTCATATAAATGAAACCGCCAATTTGGGCAATATAAAGTTTTTGGTGTTTCAGACTGGAGAGTGAGAGCGTGCAAGTGAATCTGTCGCCAAATGATATTGGAACATTTGCAATTCAAAAGATTCGGACTTTTGCTGACTGTATATAAATATACATGCATGGATAGCAGCTGTGACCAGGGGATATTGGGCCTATTCTAAACTGGATAATGCTGTATTTTAAGGCTGGAGAACGGAATAGACAGCCAAAAATGCAGTAATTAGAACACGTATTGTAAATGAGAGAGAATAGGTATAGTGAACATTACGGGTATCTATTTTATAATATGTATATTAGTTAGAATATCCAAATTATATCAAAAAAAAGAAGTTATTGTTAGTGGAACATTTAAATGTTAAATCAAAAGGTAAATTCGAATATTTATTGAAATTGGGAAAATATATTTTAGAGTGATGAAAATTACAGATGAATTATCTGATATTATTTAACTTAGAAATATTTACCGAAAGATATATTAGGAATACGTTATAATTAAAATGCAGGTACGGAACACTACTGCAAGACAATGCACCTGAAAATAGGTTACAGGAGGATACATGAGACAACATACACTACAGACAATTAATAACAGGGTAGAGACTTACAGAAGCTACAGGAAATTACAGACGTTGCAGGAGGTTACATGACACTACATACAATATATGGTAGAGACACTACACAGGAGACTACAGTCGTTACAGGGGCTACTGGAGGTTACAGTTGGTTACAGCGAGTTACAGCTAGAGGGTTACAGCGAGTTACAGCTAGAGGGTTACAGCGAGTTACAGCTAGAGGGTTACAGCGAGTTACAGCTAGAGGGTTACAGCGAGTTACAGTTAGAGGTTTACAGCGAGTTACAGCTAGATGGTTACAGCAAGTTACAGCTAGAGGGTTACAGCGAGTTGCAGTTAGAGGTTTACAGCGAGTTACAGCTAGATGGTTACAGCAAGTTACAGCTAGAGGGTTACAGCGAGTTACAGCTAGATGGTTACAGCGAGTTACAGCTAGAGAGTTACAGCGAGTTACAGCTAGAGGGTTACAGCGAGTTACAGCTAGAGGGTTACAGCGAGTTACAGCTAGAGGGTTACAGCGAGTTACAGTTAGAGGTTTACAGCGAGTTACAGCTAGAGAGTTACAGCGAGTTACAGCTAGATGGTTACAGCGAGTTACAGCTAGATGGTTACAGCGAGTTACAGCTAGAGAGTTACAGCGAGTTACAGCTAGATGGTTACAGCGAGTTACAGCTAGAGGGTTACAGCGAGTTACAGCTAGAGGGTTACAGCGAGTTACAGCTAGAGGGTTACAGCGAGTTACAGCTAGAGGGTCACAGCGAGTTACAGCTAGAGGGTTACAGCGAGTTACAGCTAGAGGGTTACAGCGAGTTACAGCTAGAGGGTTACAGCGAGTTACAGCTAGAGGGTTACAGCGAGTTACAGCTCACAAAGGATATGGTGCAAGGAATACCTTACATATTTGCAAAGCTTTCGTTCCTTTTATGTTTAGTTGCGACATCCCAGGAATTCTTGACGATCCTTGGAGAGCAGTGAGTGAGTCACTGTGAGTCACAGTGAGGCACTGTGAGTCACAGTGGCTTCACTGTGAGGCACTGTGAGTCACTGTGAGGCACTGTGAGTCACTGTGAGTCACTGTGAGGCACTATGAGTTACTGTGAGTCACAGTGAGTCACAGTGAGGCACTGTGAGTCACAGTGAGGCACTATGAGTTACTGTGAGTCACAGTGAGGCACTGTGAGTCACTGTGAGGCACAGTGAGTCCCTGTGAGGTACTGTGAGGCACTGCGAGGCACTATGAGGCACTGCGAGGCACTGTGAGACACTGTGAGTCACTGTGAGGCACTGTGAGTCACTGTGAGTCACTGTGAGTCACTGTGAGTCACTGTGAGGCACTGTGAGGCACTGTGAGGCACTGTGAGGCACTGTGAGGCACTATGAGTCACTGTGAATCACTGTGAGGCTCAATAATTAAAAATATCAAGTTTAAAATTATCAAATAAATACAATTGACTCTTTTCAATTTTGATTAAAATTAGTGATTATTAATCATTTTAATCATTAAACTAATAATCAATTTCAAGGAGTGATTAGTGCAATGATAATTTTAGTTAATAGAAGTAAGATAATTCGAGTGCATGGTCAGTACACCGGGGATTGTTACAGAAATTATATTTTGACCAGTAAAAAAGGGTAAGTTTCGAAAAAGAAAAAACAATATAAAAATTGTTATTATTACACAGTGCTATTTAATAATAATAATTTTTATATTGTTTTTTCTTATGTGACTGGAGATGTAATACTGACCGATAATTGGGAACTGAACCTTTAACATAATTATTGTAAACCTGGAAAAATGATAATTTTTTAAATATTTTATTTAACTTTTACATACAAATCACTAGAAGAATAAAGAAACTAAGTGAGAAAAATAAATAAATGTACAGTCAGAGAAAAGTATATTTTATGGACACTGTCAAGACCTAAATAATATATTTTTAAATAACACTTTTTATTTTACTTTTGTGAATGATTAAAATTCCTGTAAAAAAATTGTAAATTTATATTAACTAATTTGAAGTGTATTTTATATTAATATTTTAAAATTTAGTTTTCATAGAATTTTGTATTTATATATTTTTATATATCATAGATTTTGCATTTACATATAATTTTATATTATTTTTTTTTTATATTTCAGTAAATAGAAACAACAGAAACTCTACCCTGTAGTTGAAGTAAAACAGAGCAAGCCACGTCAAATCAATAGGTAACAAATACAATTCGATATACCGAATTAAGTTTATTGACAACACGCCGATAAGTTAACTACTGCAGCGATAGACTGTCACGACAGCGCTACACGACACGCCGTGACACGAACTCACGATGTCACGCCGTGTACCGTCACGCTCGTACATCACGAACACCAACACCTATTCGGAAGCCAGGATGTTATCAAAGAACATTTTTATTGAGCGTCTACTGTAGTAACTTTGAATAAACATATTAATTTCAGTAGCGTCATAACTCAAATATCTCTCATTTATTGTATAATCATATACATAATTAAAAGATCTCTTATATAAAAAAAGTCTAAAAGCTTATAGAATCTATATAAAAAAACAGTTTTACAAGAATGATATTAAAATTCTACCTAAGTTACCGGTCTTGAAATTTCTGTATATGGATTGAAATAGAAATCTTTTTATTTCTTTTTAAACACGTAATTTGACATTGAATTTCTTCAAACTTATTCACATTATTCACACTAAATTCACATTTACAAAAAATAAACTTTAGTACCTGTAATTTTGTAGATATTTTGAAGTTGTTCTGGATACACGACTACAAATTTTGTAAAATTTGAAAATGATAGAAAATATAGAAAACTATCAAAGGAAATGAATAAAGTTGATGGTAACATTTACTATACAAATTTATTCTTGTCCTATTAACAGCAAATTTAATCAATGGTTTAGAGTGCACATGAAAATAAAAAATATTCTATTTAACAGTGATCCCAAAGGGCAACATTAACCTGCTGAATAACTGAAAGATTGCTCGAAAAATTGTTCGAAAAACGATTGTTCGAAGAAGATTGCACAAAAAATAATTGTTCGAAAAACGATTGCACGAAAAATAATTGTGCGAAAAACGATTGCTCGAAAAATAATTGTGCGAAAAACGATTGCTCGAAAAAAAATTGTGCGAAAAACGATTGCTCGAAAAATAATTGTGCGAAAAACGATTGCACGAAAAAAAATTGTTCGAAAAACGATTGCACGAAAAAAAAATTGATCGAAAAACGATTGCACGAAAAAAAATTGATCGAATGAACAACAATAATTGTTTTACGGTTAGGTTAGTTTGTTTGGGGAGGTGAGGCTACCCTTGCTTGGCTAGGATAATGACAAATGTACACTTTAAGTTGTTTTAATAAATAATAGGCATACCATCACAATGGGTATGAACAATTTACTTCCCCAATTGATCATTCGAATAATTTACCAAAAACCAAGAGAGATGGAGAGAACAACTGTACTGACATCACTCTTCCTCACTCTCCTCATTTTCATCACTCTCACCATTTTCATCACTCTCACCATTTTCATCACTCTCACCATTTTTTTCTAATTTTTCTCCTCAATTTCCTCTCTCATATTAGCCCTTTATAATCCCAATTTTTAATTTCCCACTCTTTTCCCCTCTCTCATCCCCCTCAGTTTCTCCCCTTCAATTTATTAGCCCATTTTCGCCTCTCTTTGTCCTTCATTTTCTCTCCCATTTCCCCCTCTCATTTCCCCTCATTTCCCCCTGCATTTCCCCCCTCATTTACCGCACATTCCCTCTCATTTTCATCTCTCATATTCCATTCATTTTCTTTCTCATTTTCTTCTCATTTCCCCTCTCATTTCTCCCCTCATTTTCCCCTCATTTTCTCCTCCCATATCCCCCTCATTTTCTCCTTCATTTTCCCCTCATTTTCCCCTCTCATATCCCCCCTCATTTTCTCCTTCATTTTCTCCTCATTTTCCCCTCTCATATCCCCCCTCATTTTCTCCTTCATTTTCCCCTCATTTTCTCCTCATTTTCCCCTGAAGATCAAGAATCTCCCAAAGTTTTTAACAACAGTGAGAGTTTTTTGCCGCCGCCAAAGTTCTAACCCAGTTTTTCAGATTAAACTTTTGCCCCATGAGTTGTTTTTATGTACACAGATTTCTTGGCCCTGAATTTAACAAAAGAATTCTAAATTTACCATTAAAAGAAATCATTAATATAGAAATTATTAGAATGATAAAATATATTGAGAAATTTAGATAAATGAAGTATCGAAATGTGACATAAAAAAAAGAATTGAATTATAGTTAATTTTTTTAAAATATAATACCTAAAATTTAGACAACCTTTTTAAAATATGACAAAAATATATAATAGAAAATAGTCAAAATGGTACTGAAGCCTAATTAATACAATATATTATTACCTTTACAAATTGTAAACTATTAATTCCTACATTACTATTTTTTAATATAACTTTCTGGCCTGCTAAGACATTAAATAAATATCATCAACCTGTTGCTCAAATTTCAGTCACAGCGCCCTGAAGAAGGTGGCTAGAGTCACTAAGAGAAATAGGCATCAGTCCAATGCAGCTCTGCGTTATTTTAATGCAGTATAAATTGCATTGGCTAGTAATTAATGCAGCTCTATGTTATTTCAATGCAGTATAAATTGCATTGGCTAGTAATTAATGCAGCTCTATGTTATTTCAATGCAGTATAAATTGCATTGCCTAGTAATTAATGCAGCTCTATGTTATTTCAATGCAGTATAAATTGCATTGCCTAGTAATTAATGCAGCTCTATGTTATTTCAATGCAGTATAAATTGCATTGGCTAGTAATTAATGCAGTTCTATGTTATTTCAATGCAGTATAAATTGCATTGGCTAGTAATTAATGCAGTTCTATGTTAATTAATGCAGTATAAATTGCATTGGCTAGTAATTAATGCAGTTCTATGTTAATTAATGCAGTATAAATTGCATTGGCTAGTAATTAATGCAGCTCTATGTTATTTCAATGCAGTATAAATTGCATTGGCTAGTAATTAATGCAGCTCTATGTTATTTCAATGCAGTATAAATTGCATTGCCTAGTAATTAATGCAGCTCTATGTTATTTCAATGCAGTATAAATTGCATTGGCTAGTAATTAATGCAGTTCTATGTTATTTCAATGCAGTATAAATTGCATTGGCTAGTAATTAATGCAGTTCTATGTTAATTAATGCAGTATAAATTGCATTGGCTAGTAATTAATGCAGCTCTATGTTATTTCAATGCAGTATAAATTGCATTGGCTAGTAATTAATGCAGTTCTATGTTATTTCAATGCAGTATAAATTGCATTGGCTAGTAATTAATGCAGTTCTATGTTAATTAATGCAGTATAAATTGCATTGGCTAGTAATTAATGCAGCTCTATGTTATTTTAATGCAGTATAAATTGCATTGGCTAGTAATTAATGCAGCTATGCGTTATTTTAATGCAGTATAAATTGCATTGGCTAGTAATTAATGCAGCTCTATGTCATTTCAATGCAGTATAAATTGCATTGGCTAGTAATTAATGCAGTTATGCGTTATCTTAATGCAGTTTATACTGCATTGGCTAGTAATTAATGCAGCTCTATGTCATTTCAATGCAGTATAAATTGCATTGCCTGGTAAGAAATGCAGTTCTCCAACCAAATTATTTTTCTGTTATTTCAAAAAAATCCCTAACATTTTATTTCAACTTAAAATATAACAACATCGAGTAAAGACTAAATATCCTCTAAGAAGTGTGCCTTCAATATACCATTCTATATCCACTCATAACTTCATGTACCCAACACTGCAAGTCAGTCCCCCAGAATATTACACTTCCCCCACTTCCCCCACCCTGCAATCACCCACTTAACGTCTTCTATTCTTCAAAAGATTTTTCCACCACCAAAAAAGGCTGTGGGGCAGAAAATTTTGGGCCGTCTTCAGGTCTCAGTTGATTATGAAGAAAAAATACTTTGGAGAGCAAAGAATTTCGGGAAGGAACCAATTTAGTCTGAGTAGTCATATTGACCCGTTATATGGAGAAGTCATTTGGTGAGTGTAGTCATATTGACCCGTTATATGGAGAAGTCATTTGGTGAGTGTAGTCATATTGACCCGTTATATGGAGAAGTCATTTGGTGAGTGTAGTCATATTGACCCGTTATATGGAGAAGTCATTTAGTGAATGTAGTCATATTGACCCGTTATATGGAGAAGTCATTTGGTGAGTGTAGTCATATTGACCCGTTATATGGTGAAGTCATTTGGTGAGTGTAGTCATATTGACCCGTTATATGGAGAAGTCATTTAGTGAATGTAGTCATATTGACCCGTTATATGGAGAAGTCATTTGGTGAGTGTAGTCATATTGACCCGTTATATGGAGAAGTCATTTGGTGAGTGTAGTCATATTGACCCGTTATATGGAGAAGTCATTTAGTGAATGTAGTCATATTGACCCGTTATATGGAGAAGTCATTTGGTGAGTGTAGTCATATTGACCCGTTATATGGAGAAGTCATTTGGTGAGTGTAGTCATATTGACCCGTTATATGGAGAAGTCATTTAGTGAATGTAGTCATATTGACCCGTTATATGGAGAAGTCATTTGGTGAATGTAGTCATATTGACCCGTTATATGGAGAAGTCATTTAGTGAATGTAGTCATATTGACCCGTTATATGGAGAAGTCATTTAGTGAATGTAGTCATATTGACCCGTTATATGGAGAAGTCTTTTAGTGAGTGTAGTCATATTGACCCGTTATATGGAGAAGTCATTTGGTGAATGTAGTCATATTGACCCGTTATATGGAGAGGTCATTTAGTGAATGTAGTCATATTGACCCGTTATATGGAGAAGTCATTTAGTGAATGTAGTCATATTGACCCGTTATATGGAGAAGTCTTTTAGTGAGTGTAGTCATATTGACCCGTTATATGGAGAAAAGTCATTTAGTGAATGTAGTCATATTGACCCGTTATATGGAGAAGTCATTTAGTGAATGTAGTCATATTGACCCGTTATATGGAGAAGTCATTTGGTGAATGTAGTCATATTGACCCGTTATATGGAGAAGTCATTTAGTGAATGTAGTCATATTGACCCGTTATATGGAGAAGTCATTTAGTGAATATAGTCATATTGACCCGTTATATGGAGAAGTCTTTTAGTGAGTGTAGTCATATTGACCCGTTATATGGAGAAAAGTCATTTAGTGAATATAGTCATATTGACCCGTTATATGGAGAAGTCTTTTAGTGAGTGTAGTCATATTGACCCGTTATATGGAGAAGTCTTTCAGTGATTGTAGTCATATTGACCCGTTATATGGAGAAGTCTTTTAGTGATTGTAGTCATATTGACCCGTTATATGGAGAAGTCATTTGGTGAGTGTAGTCATATTGACCCGTTATATGGAGAAGTCATTTAGTGAATGTAGTCATATTGACCCGTTATATGGAGAAGTCATTTGGTGAGTGTAGTCATATTGACCCGTTATATGGTGAAGTCATTTGGTGAGTGTAGTCATATTGACCCGTTATATGGAGAAGTCATTTAGTGAATGTAGTCATATTGACCCGTTATATGGAGAAGTCATTTGGTGAGTGTAGTCATATTGACCCGTTATATGGAGAAGTCATTTGGTGAGTGTAGTCATATTGACCCGTTATATGGAGAAGTCATTTAGTGAATGTAGTCATATTGACCCGTTATATGGAGAAGTCATTTGGTGAGTGTAGTCATATTGACCCGTTATATGGAGAAGTCATTTGGTGAGTGTAGTCATATTGACCCGTTATATGGAGAAGTCATTTAGTGAATGTAGTCATATTGACCCGTTATATGGAGAAGTCATTTGGTGAATGTAGTCATATTGACCCGTTATATGGAGAAGTCATTTAGTGAATGTAGTCATATTGACCCGTTATATGGAGAAGTCATTTAGTGAATGTAGTCATATTGACCCGTTATATGGAGAAGTCTTTTAGTGAGTGTAGTCATATTGACCCGTTATATGGAGAAGTCATTTGGTGAATGTAGTCATATTGACCCGTTATATGGAGAGGTCATTTAGTGAATGTAGTCATATTGACCCGTTATATGGAGAAGTCATTTAGTGAATGTAGTCATATTGACCCGTTATATGGAGAAGTCTTTTAGTGAGTGTAGTCATATTGACCCGTTATATGGAGAAAAGTCATTTAGTGAATGTAGTCATATTGACCCGTTATATGGAGAAGTCATTTAGTGAATGTAGTCATATTGACCCGTTATATGGAGAAGTCATTTGGTGAATGTAGTCATATTGACCCGTTATATGGAGAAGTCATTTAGTGAATGTAGTCATATTGACCCGTTATATGGAGAAGTCATTTAGTGAATATAGTCATATTGACCCGTTATATGGAGAAGTCTTTTAGTGAGTGTAGTCATATTGACCCGTTATATGGAGAAAAGTCATTTAGTGAATATAGTCATATTGACCCGTTATATGGAGAAGTCTTTTAGTGAGTGTAGTCATATTGACCCGTTATATGGAGAAGTCTTTCAGTGATTGTAGTCATATTGACCCGTTATATGGAGAAGTCTTTTAGTGATTGTAGTCATATTGACCCGTTATATGGAGAAGTCTTTTAGTGATTGTAGTCATATTGACCCGTTATATGGAGAAGTCTTTTAGTGATTGATATCAAATTTAACCGAAAGAATAAATTTGGAAGGTGAATTTTCCTGATATAGCAAGAGGTGTTTAGAAAAAATAAATTTTACATTTCGGTAATATAAGCAATTGTAATGTGATACTCCACCTTTCCCCCTCCCCCACATCTCTCCCTTCCACCTCTTCTTCCATTCCCTCCCCTTCCCCCCACCTCTTCTAATGCACTTCTTGCACATCTTCCTATCACCCCCCTCTCTTCCTACCCCTCCCCTACCTCTTCTAATGCACTTCTTGCACCTCTTCCTATCACCCCCCTCCTCTTCATACCCCTCCCCCTCCTCTTCTAATGCACTTCTTGCACCTCTTCCTATCACCCCCCTCCTCTTCATACCCCTCCCCCTCCTCTTCTAATGCACTTCTTGCACCTCTTGCTATCACCCCCTCCTCTTCCTACCCCTCCCCCTCCTCTTCTAATGCACTTCTTGCACCTCTTTCATCTCCCTGACCATAACGGAAAAACTTCCTTCGCTCAGTTTGGGTTCGTTTAATCGCAACCTTCGACTAAAATTAGAAGACTTGTAGTTACCAAGAACTAATGGGTTGATAGTAACCCTAATGGGGTGATAGTAACCCTAATGGGGTGATAGTAACCCTAATGGGGTGATAGTAACCCTAATGGGTTGATAGTAACCCTAATGGGGTGATAGTAACCCTAATGGGGTGATAGTAACCCTAATGGGTTGATAGTAACCCTAATGGGGTGATAGTAACCCTAATGGGTTGATAGTAACCCTAATGGGTTGATAGTAACCCTAATGGGGTGATAGTAACTCTAATGGGGTGATAGTAACCCTAATGGGTTGATAGTAACCCTAATGGGTTGATAGTAACCCTAATGGGTTGATAGTAACCCCAATAAGTTGATAGTAACCCTAATGGGTTGGTAGTAACCCTAATGGGTTGATAGTAACCCTAATGGGTTGATAGTAACCCTAATGGGTTGGTAGTAACCCTAATGGGTTGATAGTAACCCCAATGGGTTGATAGTAACCCTAATGGGTTGGTAGTAACCCTAATGGGTTGATAGTAACCCTAATGGGTTGATAGTAACCCTAATGGGGTGATAGTAACCCTAATGGGGTGATAGTAACCCTAATGGGTTGATAGTAACCCTAATGGGTTGATAGTAACCCTAATGGGTTGGTAGTAACCCTAATGGGTTGATAGTAACCCAAATGGGTTGATAGTAACCCTAATGGGTTGGTAGTAACCCTAATAGGTTGATAGTAACCCTAATGGGTTGATAGTAACCCTAATGGGTTGATAGTAACCCTAATGGGGTGATAGTAACCCTAATGGGGTGATAGTAACCCTAATGGGTTGATAGTAACCCTAATGGGTTGATAGTAACCCTAATGGGTTGATAGTAACCCCAATGGGTTGATAGTAACCCTAATGGGTTGGTAGTAACCCTAATGGGTTGATAGTAACCCTAATGGGTTGATAGTAACCCTAATGGGTTGGTAGTAACCCTAATGGGTTGATAGTAACCCCAATGGGTTGATAGTAACCCTAATGGGTTGGTAGTAACCCTAATGGGTTGGTAGTAACCCTAATGGGTTGATAGTAACCCCAATGGGTTGATAGTAACCCTAATGGGTTGGTAGTAACCCTAATGGGTTGATAGTAACCCTAATGGGTTGATAGTAACCCTAATGGGTTGATAGTAACCCTAATGAGTTGATAGTAACCCTAATGGGTTGATAGTAACCCTAATGGGTTGGTAGTAACCCTAATGGGTTGGTAGTAACCCTAATGGGTTGATAGTAACCCTAATGGGTTGATAGTAACCCTAATGGGTTGATAGTAACCCTAATGGGTTGATATTAACCCTAATGGGGTTGATAGTAACCCTATGGGGCTGATAGTAACCCTAATAGGTTGATAGTAACCCTAATGGGGTTGATAGTAACCCTAATGGGTTGATAGTAATCCTAATGGGTTGATAGTAACCCTAATGGGTTGATAGTAACCCTAATGGGGTTGATAGTAACCCTAATGGGGTTGATAGTAACCCTAATGGGTTGATAGTAACCCTAATGGGGCTGATAGTAACCCTAATGGGGCTGATAGTAACCCTAATAGGTTGATAGTAACCCTAATGGGGTTGACAGTAACCCTAATGGGGTTGACAGTAACCCTAATGGGGTTGATAGTAACCCTAATGGGGTTGATAGTAACACTAATGGGGTTGGTAGTAACCCTAATGGGCTGATAGTAACCCTAATGGGGTTGATAGTAACACTAATGGGCTGATAGTAACCCTAATGGGGTTGATAGTAACACTAATGGGGTTGACAGTAACCCTAATGGGGTTGACAGTAACACTAATGGGGTTGATAGTAACACTAATGGGGTTGGTAGTAACCCTAATGGGCTGATAGTAACCCTAATGGGGTTGATAGTAACACTAATGGGCTGATAGTAACCCTAATGGGGTTGATAGTAACACTAATGGGGTTGGTAGTAACCCTAATGGGCTGATAGTAACCCTAATGGTCTTAGCAGTGTTCACTAAGAAGTTAACACAATATGATCTGTGCCAAACCCCCCCCCCCCCACTCCCCCACTCTCTCAATTACAATGCAGACTGTACCCCGAAGATGTCCAGTTAGCAAATCCTGTCACAAACTCTTATTGCTCTCCAAAATCTTAGCCACATTCTGCAGTCTGGCAAAATTGTGAGCCTCATCAGCAGCATTAAGATGCCGCACAGCCTCACTCATAATAGCATGAGCCTCTCACACCTCTCATTACACCTCCCCCTCCCCCACCTCTCATTTACACCTCCCCCACCCCCTCACTTCACCTCCGAATATCCCTTCCATTTTTGCCGAAGTTTGAGGTAGAAAACTGGATTTTTTGTGGCATTTACTTTTTTTTTACTTTTTTTGTCTGCATCTCTCCAAGATTTAGGGACAGTTTTTTTGTTGTATATAAGCAGGTATATATGTATATATATGTACATATATGAGGATGTGACTTAGTGGCCTGGTTTTAGAGGGCAAAGAGGGGAGTGTTGCAGAGACAGATGGATAGAGGGTACATGTCAATCATCAGATTGTTGATATTAAGAAACTTTGATATTGTGAAGAACTGGAGTTATATTTTGTGTAGTATGGTATGTGCAGTTATGCTACCGGATAGAAATTTACGGTGCATCTTACTTAATCTTCGCAGGCCCCACCATAACTTTCTCTCCGGTAAAATGAGAAGAAGGAATTAAAATTTTAAACAGACGTCAGAAGAAAAATGTGAAATAATGTGTTTTTCTACAGGGTGTTTCAAAATTAATACAACCAGTTCAAATAAATCATTGAAAATCGATGCTTTATTTTATTAATCATATATCATTTTTAGCTAGAGTCATAATCTTCCTAATTCAGATATTTAGATTTAAAATTCGTTCTTTGTATAATGGTTGTTGATTGGAATAAAGTTATAATGCTCCACAAAGAGAGTGAGAGCAATTCATCAAGAAGTTGATAATGAACATTTCAACTGTTATAAAAATTGTTTAAAAAAGTTCAAAGTGACCGGTTACTACTAGGACAAGGCCGTAAACTGAACGTACGGGCCGGAAAAATGAACAAAAATGCCGTAGAAGTAAGTCGAAACCCAGGTCGATCTCATTGTATACTGGTTGTAGAAGTGAATGTTATTAAAACTTCAGTGTATTGATATATATTTCTAAGAACAAACCATTTAATATGCTGGAACATCATAAGCTTGCTGACCATTGCCGAAAGAATTCGTCTCATCCTGAATGAGATAACTGAAGCCACGCCCACGAACTTGGTGTTCACAGATGAGAAGAAATTGGACATCCAGCAAGTTGTGAACCATCAGAGTGATCGAGTTCAGAGTTCATCAAGTTTACTCGAGGGTAGGATGGTAACGAGACGTTAAAATTCACAGTCTGCTGTGATGGTTTGAGTTGCTGTGGCGGCTACTGGAAGATCTCCCCTCCTATTTGTGTCTCGTACAATGAACTCAGAACCGTACATCTCTCGCATTCTGGTATCAGTAGCTACCATATGCATGTAGAACACTATCATAGTTCACCATGGAGTCTCCAACAGGAGTCAGAACCATCACATGACTCCAAATTGACCGAAACCTGGATATTGGACTCAGGTGTCTCAGTCACTCCTCACACGATTACCTGAAATTGCAAGTAGAATGGGAAGCAATTGCACAATAACAGATACAATTCACTTGTGATGCATTTTTTCCTACTTTAAAATCTGTAGTTCATATTAAGGATGGTTATTTCAAATAAAAGATCACTGTATCGTTTGCTGAGTATCTACCTTTGAATTGCAATCTTTGAATTTAAAATTAACCTTTTAATTTAAATATGTATGTTATTAAGTTTGAGGCTTTAATTATGAAAAATCCTGTAATATATGTAGGTGGATATAGTGGATAATATACAGTGTATATTTTCATTATTAATAGTTATATTTATAAAAAAAATATTGTTATATTTTAAAATAGACACAATGTATATCACATTTAAACAATGCAAATCTATTTCATTTTTTAAATTTTAAAGAAATACCTACCTACATTTTTCTATCTATAATATTATTTTTAAATTTTAATTATTTGTACTATGCGATTGTCTTTTGTTAATATTTTCATTTGTACCATACTGAAACAAATGGAAATATTGTACTAAATAATAGTAAGTAATATTGATAGGAGTATTATTACTTAGAGGACAGAGCATTGTTTATGATAAATATATGGCATATAGGGTAAGTTCCGAATTATCGGACAGTTCCACATCTTCGATCGTATAGGATAAAATTATGTACTAATCATAGATTAACTCTTTATTATAATTATTAATATATAATTTTTCGTGTTTTTGCCCTCGATACTCGTGTTTGTGCTCTCGATACTCGTGTTTGTGCTCTCGATACTCGTGTTTGTGCTCTCGATACTCGTGTTTGTGCTCTCGATACTCGTGTTTATGCTCTCGATACTCGTGTTCGTGCCCTCGATACTCGTGTTCGTGCTTTCGATGCTCGTGTTTGTGCCCTCGATACTCGTGTTCGTGCTCTCGATACTCGTGTTTGCGCCCTCGGTACTTGTTCGCATTACTCGTCTCCCACGAACATCATAACCAGCCTCAAGAACGGAAGGAGAAAAAAGGTAAAAGGCGTAGAAGACGGAAAAAGTAGAGGCGAATCTTTACGACCGAGTCTGAGGAATATAAAAATGGGGGTTGGGGTGGGGGGTGTTTATTTGGGGAGATAAGGGAAGAAAAAAAGGGGGGGTGTCTGAAAGATAAGGGAAATGAGGGGGAGGGGGTGTCAATACGGAAAATGATAGAGTGAAGGGAGAGTGAAGGGAGAGTGATGAGAGTGAAGAGAGAGTGAAGGGTATTTGTTACAAATGTTAATTCAGATTCAAATCTGAACAATCCGTCAAAATAACTAATTACCCATTAAAATACATCTATTGATATAATTAACATCAATTTGGCACAAAATAGCAAATAATTAAAAAAAATAATCATAGTCAAAATTATAATCGGTAAGGCAGGCCTATTGTGACTTGCCATTTAACTGCGCTGCAAGTAGAATATGCACTTTGAAGAGTAAAGTACATATAAAAAAAAATAGATAAGCATAATTTTACGCAAGCATGTAGATAAATCTTTCATTAAACCAATTTCTATTCAAAAATCAATAATCCGTTGAAAAAGGAATATTACTTACTTTTTATATTCCCTATTAATTATTCTAAAACTGTACCCATGTTATTTTTAGAGCTATAAAAAACTAATGATTTACCCTCAACATGGAAATTGCAATTAACAATTTAGACACCTGGGAAATTTCCCAGGCTAGGGTACATTCGGAGTTATATGTATAAAAATAGGGGTAATGTTTCATCTTATGGGACACTTTCATATTTCCGATCAGAAATGAAAAAAAAAATTAAACATATTACTCGTTATTTTAATTGGTATCCCTGATGCCTGCAGGTATCAGGGATACCAATTATAATTATAAATAAAATGAGAAATTATAGATTTACCCTGATACGATCGAAAAGGTGGAACAGTCCGATAATTCGTATCTTACCTAATTTCTTTTAAAGGATGGTATATATAATGTGTTGCTGATTTGCCCAATCTCGAGAATGCGCTATGTGTTTTAAACCCCTCTAACCCCATAATGCCGAGCGTTCATTAATACCTTCATTTTATATATTATGAAATAGAATACATATATATTCAATGTTGAAAAAACGCTCCACCCTAGTGTGCAGTACAACAAACTAGCGTATTCAACAAACTACATTCCTTTAATGGCGCGGAACATATATAGTATGTTAGTAGGTAGGTAGGTAGGTACCCTGTCACTGGATGGTATATATAGTGTAGGTAGGTAGGTACGTACCCTAGGACTGCATGTTTTCCCATCTGCCGGCAATAAAGTACGTCTGCCCTGTCATTAGGGTGGCTGCACCGTGTGGGAGGCGTATTCCTTAGCAGGTGCGGCCAAAGCAACCAAGGCTGTGTCACAGGGCCAAAAACCAGTCGTGGTGAAGAGTGTGCCGCCATTACCGAGTACATGCTAAGCCTTAAGCGTGTGTGCCCGGATAAGCGGCATGGCATGGCTAAGCAAGCATGTAAAGGGGGGGAGAGGGGGGGTGCAGTAGAGGGGGGGGGGGTGCATTCCCTTGTTACTCTGCTGCAACATCAAAAACACATTAAAATTAGCTGAGCCTGAAGCCATGATGAAAGGTACCTACATAGTGAGGGAAGAGGTGGGGGAGAGAGGGGGGAGAGGGAGGAAGAGGTGAGAGGTGGGGAAGATGGGAAAAAAGGTGGGGCAGAGGTGGGGAAGATGGGAAAAAAGGTGGGGCAGAGGTGGGGAAGATGGGAAAAAAGGTGGGAAAGAGGTGGGGAAGATGGGGAAAAGGGAAAAAAAGGTGGGGAAGATGGGGAAAAAGGTGGGGAAGAGGTGGGGAAAAGGGTAAAAAAAGGTGGGGAAAAGGTGGGAAGGAGGGGGAAAAAGGTGGGAATATGGGGAAGAGTCAAGAGGAAAGTTGCAAAGAGGGATTGAAGAGGAGAGTATCATAGAGGGAAATGAAGAGGAGAGCTACAAAAAGGGAAATGAAGAGGAAAGTTGTAAAGAGGGAAATGAAGAGGAGAGTAGCAAAGAGGGAAATGAAGAGGAGAGTAGCAAAGAGGGAAATGAAGAGGAGAGTAGCAAAGAGGGAAATGAAGAGGAGAGTAGCAAAGAGGGAAATGAAGAGGAAGTTGCAAAGAGGGAAATGAAGAGGAGAGTAGCAAAGAGGGAAATGAAGAGGAAAGTTGTAAAGAGGGAAATGAAGAGGAGAGCAGCAAAGAGGGAAATGAAGAGGAGAGCAGCAAAGAGGGAAATGAAGAGGAGAGTAGCAAAGAGGGAAATGAAGAGGAAGTTGCAAAGAGGGAGATGAAGAGGATAGTAGCAAAGAGGGAGATGAAGAGGAGAGTAGCAAAGAGGGAAATGAAGAGAAAAATAGCAAAGAGGGAAATGAAGAGGAGAGTAGCAAAGAGGGAAATGAAGAGAAGAGTAGTAAAGAGGGAAATGAAGAGGAGAGTAGCAAAAAGGGAAATGAAGAGGAGAGTAGCAAAGAGGGAAATGAAGAGGAGAGTTGCAAAGAGGGAAATGAAGAGGAGAGTAGCAAAGAGGGAAATGAAGAGGAGAGTAGCAAAGAAGGAAATGAAGAGGAGAGTAGCAAAGAGGGAAATGAAGAGGAGAGTAGCAAAGAGGGAAATGAAGAGGAGAGTAGCAAAGAGGGAAATGAAGAGGAGAGTAGCAAAGAGGGAAATGAAGAGGAGAGTAGCAAAGAGGGAAATGAAGAGGAAGTTGCAAAGAGGGAAATGAAGAGGAGAGTAGCAAAGAGGGAAATGAAGAGGAAAGTTGTAAAGAGGGAAATGAAGAGGAGAGCAGCAAAGATGGAAATGAAGAGGAAAGTTGCAAAGAGGGAAATGAAGAGGAGAGTAGCAAAGAGGGAAATGAAGAGGAAGTTGCAAAGAGGGAAATGAAGAGGATAGCAGCAAAGAGTGAAATGAAGAGGAGAGTAGCAAAGAGTGAAATGAAGAGGAGAAATGCAAAGAGGGAAATGAAGAGGAGAGTTGGCGAGGACTAAAAAGCGCATCGCAAAAATGACCAGAGAGACAATTTGGTAGAGCATTGGGGTAGTAAATTGGCAGCTAATTGATTCTTTTGAAGTGAGGGGGAGGGAGAGGGAAGGGAGAGAAGAAGAGAGAGAGGGAAGGGAGAGAAGAAGAGAGAGAGAGAGATAGTGAAGGGAGAGAAGGGAGAGAGAGATAGTGAAGGGAGAGAAGGGAGAGAGAGATAGTGAAGGGAGAGAAGAAGTGTGAGTGTAAATAGTGAAGGTACAAAGTGAGGTTAGTACCTAACGAAAAATAACTAAAAAGATAAATGGTAAAACATATTCCATTGAGTCCTGCAATTGTTAACAAAGATGTAATGTGGAATATTTCAATTTCTTCTGAACTGTTGCTTATGACATAATTAGATAAAAGTATCGGTACTCTACCCAAAGTTTTTCTAATTAATTAGTTTTATATTACATGTTCAGGTCGAAGAAAATCATTTTGGGTATCGATCAATTGTAATAACGATATCAGTGCAAAATTAGTATCCATTTATTCTGTTTAAATAGAATTCAAATTATGAATAGAAAGATGCCTTTAGTAAATTAGTTCTAGGGTAAGTTCTTAATTATCGATCAGTTCCACATCTTCGGTCATATAAGAATAAGCGATATAATAATAATTACTTCACTAGGATTGGTCGAGTCAAATAATTATTATTATATCGTTTTTTCTTATATGTCCTAAGATGTGAAACTGACCGATAATTAGGAACTGACCCCAAATGTCATAATGCTGTTTTCAGGAAATATACCAATAGTATGCATTGGAAGCAGGGATCAACAATAAGATTTACCAAACTCACTTGCACTGTGATGCTGTCAAACAATAATGACTAATTTTATAAAACTTTTTCTGACATATTTTACCAAGAAATAAATGCCATGAATGGATTAATTAAAACAGTTATACATTTTCATATGAACTTATAATTCCTTTAAACTCGTTTCTAATTCTTTTCTTTAGATAACAATAATCAGGGGTGTTTCACAGAGCTCTAGATTTACTGATAAGAGTTTGATAGAATAATTATAGTTATTATAGGTAATTATAGTTATTATATGTAATTATAGTTATTATATGCAATTATAGTTATTATATGTAATTATAGTTAATATATGTAATTATAGTTAATATATGTAATTATAGTTATTATATGTAACTATAGTTATTATATGTAATTATAGTTAATATATGTAATTATAGTTATTATATGTAATTATAGTTATTATATGTAATTATAGTTAATATATGTAATTATAGTTATTATATGTAACTATAGTTATTATATGTAATTATAGTTATTATAGGTAATTATAGTTATTATATGCAATTATAGTTATTATAGGTAATTATAGTTATTATAGGTAATTATAGTTATTATAGGTAATTATAGTTATTATAGGTAATTATAGTTATTATATGCAATTATAGTTATTATAGGTAATTATAGTTATTATAGGTAATTATAGTTATTATAGGTAATTATAGTTATTATAGGTTATTATAGTTATTGTATGTAATTATAGTTATTATATGTAATTATAGTTATTATATGTAATTATAGTTATTATATGCAATTATAGTTATTATAGGTAATTATAGTTATTATAGGTAATTATAGTTATTATAGGTAATTATAGTTATTATAGGTAATTATAGTTATTATATGCAATTATAGTTATTATAGGTAATTATAGTTATTATAGGTAATTATAGTTATTATAGGTAATTATAGTTATTATAGGTAATTATAGTTATTATAGGTAATTATAGTTATTATAGGTAATTATAGTTATTATATGCAATTATAGTTATTATAGGTAATTATAGTTATTATAGGTAATTATAGTTATTATAGGTAATTATAGTTATTATAGGTAATTATAATAGTTATTATATGTAATTATAGTTATTATAGGTAATTATTATAACATGTGAAACAATAATTTAAACTTAGAGTTGGTTCTAAATGCGATATTGTAAGAGAACTTCCCATTATGTGACTCTCTACTGTGCACTTCATTTACAACTATTGGTAGTTGTTGTAACCCTTCACTGTGCACTTCATTTACAACTATTGGTGGTTGTTTTAACTCTTCACTGTGCACTTTATTTACAACTATTGGTGGTTGTTTTAACCGTTCACTGTGCACTTTATTTACAACTATTGGTGGTTGTTTTAACTCTTCACTGTGCACTTTATTTACAACTATTGGTGGTTGTTTTAACTCTTCACTGTGTACTTTATTTACAACTATTGGTGGTTGTTTTAACTCTTCACTGTGCACTTTATTTACAACTATTGGTGGTTGTTTTAACCGTTTACTGTGCACTTTATTTACAACTATTGGTGGTTGTTTCAACTCTTCACTGTGCACTTTATTTACAACTATTGGTGGTTGTTTTAACTCTTCACTGTGCACTTTATTTACAACTATTGGTGGTTGTTTTAACTCTTCACTGTGCACTTTATTTACAACTATTGGTGGTTGTTTTAACCGTTTACTGTGCACTTTATTTACAACTATTGGTGGTTGTTTTAACTCTTCACTGTGCACTTTATTTACAACTATTGGTGGTTGTTTTAACTCTTCACTGTGTACTTTATTTACAACTATTGGTGGTTGTTTTAACCCTTCACTGTGCACTTTATTTACTACTGTTGGTGGTTGTTTTAACCCTTCACAGTGCGCTTTATTTACAACTGTTGGTGGTTGTTTTAACCCTTCACTGTGCACTTTATTTACAACTATTGGTGGTTGTTTTAACCCTTCACTGTGCACTTTATTTACAACTGTTGGTGGTTGTTTTAACCCTTCACAGTGCGCTTTATTTACAACTGTTGGTGGTTGTTTTAACCCTTCACTGTGCACTTTATTTACAACTATTGGTGGTTGTTTTAACCCTTCACTGTGCACTTTATTTACAACTATTGGTGGTTGTTTTAACCCTTCACTGTGAACTATACAATGTTGATTGTACAGTCTCAGTCACAAAGTAGTGACTATACAATATATAGTAACTGTACACTGTACAATATATAGTAACTGTACACTATACAATATATAGTAACTGTACACTATAAAATATATAGTAACTGTACACTATACAATATATAGTAACTGTACAATATACAATATATAGTAACTGTACAATATACAATATATAGTAACTGTACAATATACAATATATAGTAACTGTACACTGTACAATATATAGTAACTGTACACTGTACAATATATAGTAACTGTACACTGTACAATATATAGTAACTGTACACTATACAATATATAGTAACTGTACACTATAAAATATATAGTAACTGTACACTATACAATATATAGTAACTGTACACTATACAATATATAGTAACTGTACACTGTACAATATATAGTAACTGTACACTGTACAATATATAGTAACTGTACACTGTGCAATATATAGTAACTGTACACTGTACAATATATAGTAACTGTACACTATACAATATATAGTAACTGTACACTATAAAATATATAGTAACTGTACACTATACAATATATAGTAACTGTACACTATACAATATATAGTAACTGTACACTGTACAATATATAGTAACTGTACACTGTACAATATATAGTAACTGTACACTGTGCAATATATGGTAACTGTACACTGTACAATATATAGTAACTGTACACTATAAAATATATAGTAACTGTACACTATACAATATATAGTAACTGTACAATATACAATATATAGTAACTGTACAATATACAATATATAGTAACTGTACACTGTACAATATATAGTAACTGTACACTGTACAATATATAGTAACTGTACACTGTACAATATATAGTAACTGTACACTGTACAATATATAGTAACTGTACACTATACAATATATAGTAACTGTACACTGTACAATATATAGTAACTGTACACTGTACCCGGTCTCGACGTTGGAATTAGAGCAATTTATCCGCAATAATTGGGTAGAGAGCTGGGAAAAAGCCTGAGAAGAATTGAGGGGGAAGAGTGGGAGTGAGAGGGAAGAGTGGGAGTGAGAGGGAAGAGTGGGAGTGAGAGGGAAGAGTGGGAGTAAGAGTGAGAGGGAAGAGTGGAAGTGAGAGTGAGAGGGAAGAGTGGTAATGAGAGGGAAGAGTGGGAGTGAGAGGGAAGAGTGGGAGTGAGAGGGAAGAGTGGGAGTGAGAGGGAAGAGTGGGAGTAAGAGGGAAGAGTGGGAATGAGAGGGAAGAGTATGAGTGAGAGGGAAGAGTGATAATGAGAGGGAAGAGTGGGAGTGAGAGGGAAGAGTGGGAGTGAGAGGGAAGAGTGGAAGAGTGGTAATGAGAGGGAAGAGTGGGAGTGAGAGGGAAGAGTGGTAATGAGAGGGAAGAGTGGGAGTGAGAGGGAAGAGTGGGAGTGAGGGGGAAGAGTGGGAGTGAGAGGGAAGAGTGGAAGAGTGGGAGTGAGAGGGAAGAGTGGAAGAGTGGTAATGAGAGGGTAGAGTTGGAGTGAGAGGGTAGAGTTGGAGTGAGAGGGAAGAGTGGGAGTGAGGGGGAAGAGTGGGAGTGAGGGGGAAGAGTGGGGGTGAGGGGGAAGAGTGGGAGTAAGAGGGAAGAGTGGGAATGAGAGGGAAGAGTGGGAGTGAGAGGGAAGAGTGGGAGTGAGAGGTAAGAGTGTGAGAGGTAAGAGTGGGAGTGAGAGGGAAGATTGGGAGTAAGGGGGAAGAGTGGGAGTGAGGGGAAGAGTGGGAGTGAGAGGGAAGAGTGGTAATGAGAGGGAAGAGTGGGAGTGAGAGGGAAGAGTGGGAGTGAGGGGGAAGAGTGGGAGTGAGAGGAAGAGTGGAAGAGTGGGAGTGAGAGGGAAGAGTGGTAATGAGAGGGTAGAGTTGGAGTGAGAGGGTAGAGTTGGAGTGAGAGGGAAGAGTGGGAGTGAGGGGGAAGAGTGGGGGTGAGGGGGAAGAGTGGGAGTAAGAGGGAAGAGTGGGAATGAGAGGGAAGAGTGGGAGTGAGAGGGAAGAGTGGGAGTGAGAGGTAAGAGTGTGAGAGGTAAGAGTGGGAGTGAGAGGGAAGAGTGGGAGTGAGAGGTAAGAGTGGGAGTGAGAGGGAAGATTGGGAGTAAGGGGGAAGAGTGGGAGTGAGGGGGAAGAGTGGGAGAGAGAGGGAAGAGTGGGAGTAAGAGGGAAGAGTGGGAATGAGAGGAAAGAGTGGGAGTGAGAGGTAAGAGTGGGAGTGAGAGGTAAGAGTGGGAGTGAGAGGTAAGAGTGGGAGTGAGAGAGAAGAGTGGGAGTGAGAGGTAAGAGTGGGAGTGAGAGGTAAGAGTGGGTATGAGAGGTAAGAGTGGGTATGAGAGGTAAGAGTGGGTATGAGAGGTAAGAGTGGGTATGAGAGGTAAGAGTGGGTATGAGAGGTAAGAGTGGGTATGAGAGGTAAGAGTGGGTATGAGAGGGAAGAGTGGCAATAAGAGTTACCAACGACTCAGAGAGAGAGAGTTACCCAAAGAAATAACATAGGTACAATGTACCCCCCGCCCCCTTCTCATTTATGCTGACTAAGGCCCCTTGCCATGATTGGCTTCACTCCACGTTACAGTTCCTCTACTCTACATCATGTAACTGCTGGCATATTTCTCTTATTAGCTCCCTGGAGTCCTCCATTGTATTTGAATATGAGACTTGCTGAATCAGCACTTTGGCTTATAAGACCATCAGGTGAAACTACACTCTTATTGGTCCTTACTACCCTCTTATTGGTCATTGCTACCCTCTTATTGGTCCTTGCTACTCTCTTATTGGTCCTTACTACCCTCTTATTGGTCCTTGCTACCCTCTTATTGGTCCTTACTACCCTCTTATTGGTCCTTGCTACCCTCTTATTGGTCCTTGCTACCCTCTTATTGGTCCTTACTACCCTCTTATTGGTCCTTGCTACCCTCTTGCTGGTCCTTGCTACTCTCTTATTGGTCCTTACTACCCTCTTATTGGTCCTTGCTACCCTCTTATTGGTCCTTACTACCCTCTTATTGGTCCTTGCTACCCTCTTATTGGTCCTTACTACCCTCTTATTGGTCCTTGCTACCCTCTTACTGGTCCTTGCTACTCTCTTATTGGTCCTTACTACCC
>CANNZV010000363.1:27742-69168 GCA_947561585.1 Caprella mutica | reverse complement strand
GTGATGATGTACTATCAGAGAAAACAGTCACTGTGATGATGTACTATCAGTGAAAAGAGTCACTGTGATGACGTACTATCAGAGAAAACAGTCACTGTGATGATGTACTATCAGTGAAAAGAGTCACTGTGATGATGTACTATCAGAGAAAACAGTCACTGTGATGATGTACTATCAGTGAAAAGAGTCACTGTGATGACGTACTATCAGTGAAAAGAGTCACTGTGATGATGTACTATCGGAGAAAAGAGTCACTGTGATGATGTACTATCAGAGAAAAGAGTCACTGTGATGATGTACTACCAGAGAAAAGAGTCACTGTGATGATGTACTATCAGAGAAAAGAGTCACTGTGATGATGTACTATCAGAGAAAAGAGTCACTGTGATGATGTACTGTCAGAGAAAAGAGTCACTGTGATGATGTACTATCAGAGAAAAGAGTCACTGCGATGATGTACTATCATAGAAAAGAGTCACTGTGATAATGTACTATCAGAGAAGAGAGTCACTGTGATGATGTACTATCAGAGAAAAGAGTCACTGTGATGATGTACTATCAGAGAAAAGAGTCACTGTGATGATGTACTATCAGAGAAAAGAGTCACTGTGATGATGTACTATCAGTGAAAAGAGTCACTGTGATGATGTACTATCAGTGAAAAGAGTCACTCTGATGATGTACTATCAGAGAAAAGAGTCACTGTGATGATGTACTACCGGAGAAAAGAGTCACTGTGATGATGTACTATCAGAGAAAAGAGTCACTGTGATGATGCACTATCAGTGAAAAGAGTCACTGTGATGATGTACTATCAGAGAAAACAGTCAGTGTGATGATGTACTATCAGAGAAAAGAGTCACTGTGATGATGTACTATCAGAGAAAAGAGTCACTGTGATGATGTACTATCAGAGAAAAGAGTTACTGTGATGATGTACTATCAGAGAAAAGAGTCACTGTGATGATGTACTATCAGAGAAAAGAGTCACTGTGATGATGTACTATCAGAGAAAAGAGTCACTGTGATGATGTACTATCAGAGAAAAGAGTCACTGTGATGATGTACTATCAGAGAAAAGAGTCACTGTGATGATGTACTATCAGAGAAAAGAGTCACTGTGATGATGTACTACCAGAGAAAAGAGTCACTGTGATGATGTACTATCAGAGAAAAGAGTCACTGTGATGATGTACTACCAGAGAAAAGAGTCACTGTGATGATGTACTACCAGAGAAAAGAGTTACTGCATATTGATAATTATCAAATCAGTCTATCATTTTCAAATCTTACAAATTTGTCGTTATGTACCCAGACTAATTTTAGAATATCTACAAGCTTTACAATTAGTTAAGTTTCTTTTTAGGAAATGTTTAATTAGTAAACTGTACCAATATCACCAGAGACACACTTTAGTTTAACTCTACCTACATTCCCTATCTCAAATAATATCTCCTAGCCAATGTAGTTCATTAAGTTTTGTAACTAGTGTTGCAGAGTAGCAGGAGGGGGCTAAAGTCCTGGGATTTGTACTGAAGTACTGTAATGTCGTGGCCCCAGTACATTGCGTCATATGGGATGACAGAGTCGGTAGTTACGGCGAAATACTATCGCAATAGCTGTCGGCAGTAGGCCTCGCCTACATGGCCTTTCTTGCGCTTAATTTTTCTTGTGAAGAGGCACTGCAATAAGGTTGCTGATTGCCTGACTGGCCCCTCTACATTAAGTCTGTATTAGTTAGACACAGCCAGCAAACAGCCAGCACTGTATTAGCCAGCAAACAGCCAGCAATGTTTTCACCAGCAAACAGCCAGCAATGTTTTCACCAGCAACCAGCCAGCACTGTATTAGCCAGCAACCAGCCAGCAATGTTTTCACCAGCAACCAGCCAGCACTGTATTAGCCAGCAACCAGCGCAGCAATGTTTTCACCAGATACAGCAACTGCGCTTCATTTAGCTTTTAATTATCACTGGTAGAATTTAAAGTCGAGTGATTTAGTTATATTGAAGAAATAAATCATTTTTACACTTTAAGAAGAACAAAATTGGAGTTTATTTTAATATGAAAATATAGTTACTAAAATGTATGATTTCTAAATTAAAAACAATATGAATACTTTTAGAGTGCCTTAGGGTATAATGATCACTGTGAATGCTTTGTTGCTTTACTTCTTATGAAATAACTCTGATTTTTCAAATATGTATATGTAGGGTAAGTTCCGAGTTGTCGGATGGTTCTACATTTTCGATCTGTCTAGGACAAAAAATATGGCAATAGTTAGTTAACTTTTATTCCAATTGGTATCCATGTCATGGATTGAACCAAAGAAATTATCAAACATAAATTCCCTTTTCGGAAAATAGTTCTCAAAGTAGGTGATTGGTTATATCAAGTAATCACATCACAATCTGTTTTTGTTAAAATATTTAGCCAGTTTAAAAATTTCAGAAAAAGAGCCGCTTTCGTCACATTACACAGTGCCGGAGAGTCGGATTTTGCTTATGCAAAGAAACTTCCAATTGCGAGATCGACTGCCTGGAAGCCATTGAAGCGGGTCAATGAAAGAAGTGATTTGCTTGATCGTCCAAGAAGTGGTAGACCACACTCCCAACGGTCTAAGAAGATATGAGGAATCCCAAAAGGCTCTATTAGGTTTCTAGCGAAGACATCTGACATTAGTCCCAGAACCATGAGACGACTCGTCCACGAAGACCTCAAAATGTCTTCTTTCCCCCTTCAAAAGTGACAAACCCTCTCAGCATCTGGAAAACAAAACACCTAGGCGAGAGACAAGTTTTTTTCTGAAAGAATTGAGGTCCTGGTGAGACTGTTTGGTCAGATGAGAAGATCTTTACAGTTTAATCAGCTCATAATCGAAGAAATGACAGAATAATTAGAAGAAATGTCAAAGATATTCCTCATGAACAAAAATTCGAGCACCGAACCAACTAGGTTGCTGTTTCAAGAACCTGGAGATCTCCCTTCATTTATGTCTATCAAGGCGCCAAAATTTATGCCAAATTTTATGTTGAAAACATTCCGAAGCCATTTTTGGAATGTGCTGATGATCACTTCAGAGATGACACTTTGTGACCATTTTACAACACGCAGAAAAATGTCACTCAGAACTGATGCAGAGAGCATATATCTATGCTTTGATTCAATGAAATGTGGCCTCCCTGCTCCCCGAATCTGAATCCCATGTGGTCTTTACGGTGTGGTCCATCCTCGAAGCCAAATTCTGTGCAAAAATTCAACTTTAAAACGCTCTGTAGAGCGAGCGTGGCATGAAACTCCACAGTAACAGCTGCGTGCCGCGGCAAAAAATGTTCTTAGGAAACTGGAGGCGATTCCAAATACAAAAAGAGACATTTTGAATTAATTTTTTACTTACTTATTAATACATATCTAAAATATTAATTATATTTTTATTCTTTACTATATCTATTTCTAGTTGCTTTCATATTCACGTTCCACTCTGTATGGTCGAAAATATGAATCCGTCTGATAACTTGAAAATTACCCTGAATGTTTTCATTCATTTTCATCATTCCAGAAATCTCAATTCTAACAAATGTTTATATGTTTATTCGGGCCAATGGGGAGAGGGGCGGGGCTGGAGTCTAAGCACATTTTTGTCACGATTCAAACTCCAAAAATGAATGAAAAAAATATGAAATTTTTAAACTAAATTGTATATATTTCGCAGAGGATGTTCTAGCATGTTCGTATCGTGTCATAGGGAGCATGTTTGCATCAAACATGCATGAGACATGCTCTGAACATACAGGGTAAGCAGGTGAAACATATCGCCGAACTTGTCGGGGAGTTTAGAAAAAATATATTTTTCATTTCACAATTTTGAAGACATGCACATTCGTTATGTATTTTTCTTATTTTTTTTTCTTCTAAAATACAGTGAGTTTTATCGCAGTCTTCCAAATTCCGAACCTGCATTAATGTCAGGTCGATTTGAATTCGGTAGGTTTTAAACAATCTAAAAACTTCAGAATTCTATCTATTACAAGATGGGGCATAAATATGTAAGCAAAATATAAAAGGTGTTATGATGTAAAAAATATGTATAATGAACTGTTTACAGATATTTATTATTACATAAACATCGATACAAAGCAAGATTAATAATTTTATTCAAAATTTCTCTTTGCATTTCATAACCGCCTCCAGTCTCCTGCGGATGCCTTCTACCGCGGCACGCAGCTGCTAGTACGGAATATAGGAGGTGACCGGAAATTTCGATCTTAGAACTTTCGGTACCGTTCCATAAAGATTTTATTAAAGAATAATAATAGATTAAGTTGAAATTATTGTGTGCGGAAGATTCCACTGTAGAAAACTCCACTGCAGAAAGTAGCACTGAGGAAAATTTCATTAAGGAAAATTCTAAGAGTAGAAAGTTCCACTAGGAAAATTCCACTGCGGAAAGTTCCACTGAGGAATATTCAATTGAGGAAAATTTCATTTAGGAAAATTCCATTGAGGAAAATTCCAATGAGGAAAATTCTACTGTAAAAAGTTCCACTGGGAAAATTCCACTGAGTGTACCTCATATTTTCTTAAACGATATTTTAGAAATTATCATCTTCATGTTCAATAAGCTTTTGTGATATTCATTACACTGTTTTTTTAATGGTTAAATGTAAGTGAGTGTCTTTATGTAAATTTTCTTCGTGTAACACCTATGGAAAGATCATTTTGACGAAAAAGCTATTTCTACTTGAGATTAACATAATTTTATTTTAAAAATATTAAATAAATTCTATTCGGTGTCTTGTTCCGCAAATCTTATTTTTGTTAATTTAATTTTCGTATTGGATGCAAGTTTGAGTTTGAAAAGATACGCAGACACCAGAGCATCTGAAGAGACCAAAAAGGCTGCAAAAACCCGGAAAAGGAGCAAAACTGACGAATTGGAGGAGATTCGTACGGTGACAGGATACAGTGACACATAGCATCTGCAGAGTCCAAAACGGAAAAGAAGCAAAACTGGCGAATTGGAGGGGACTGGAGAGAGTTTTGATAACTTCAACCCTAGTAATCTAGGGACTGGTTCATGCGCGCCAGTCCTCATGAAAAAATATTAATAATTTTATTTTAAAACCGATTTGGATGCTGTCTTTTCCTGACTTTTACTTTTCAACATAATTACATATGATTAAACAAAAACTAATGTGATAAAATGCAAGATACTCATATTATGAGCATTTATTCAAATATACAGGATATCTCAAAAAAAGAAGAAATACAACTTTAAATTTCATTGTTGAATCCTTCTCCATCAACAGTTAAATTTTCCTCAAGTTTTATTTATTTTTGTGAATGTTATAATGATTCTATTGATGAGTGATGAAAATGGCTTTCAAGCAAATAGTTAAAAAATATAAGAAATATTTATTTTTCATCTTTGTTTGTTAATTTTCTTTTAAATGAATAACTATTCTTTTGCGTATACCAATGGATGTGTAAATATCAGATGAAGGTTTTTATAAAGACAAAATATCGAAAAATAAATTTGTTGAGATTTTATAACAGTTTTAGTGAGGACTGGCGCGCATGGACCAGTCCCTAGGTTAGTGAGCAAACTTTTAATGGCTAGGTTACTAGGGTTAAAGGAACTGTCTGACCCTGCTAGGTCATTTAACAATCATGAACTGTGCAGTACAACAAACAAGCAAATGTATCAAACTACATGACACTCATTTATGTTGAGACAGAGACCGAATTTTCCGAACCGATATTTCCAAGACTGAAACTTCCAGCCACCACTTGTGACACCCAAATGCGGGTTTTGTAACTATATTTGACTGCAGTACCTAATTGGAATTTCTTGCCAGTTCATTGTAGAGAGCGATACAATCGTCCACTCAGCGATGAAATTTTTCACTTGCCTTGGCTAAGAGGATGGACTACACCGAAAAGTTCATGAAATTCAGATCAGGGGAGTAGCGAGGCCACATTTCTTTGGACAAAAACATGGGAATATGCTCTTTGTGTGCTCTCTTCACCTGTTCTGAATAACGTTCGCTGTGTGTGAAGTGGTCTTGTTGGAATGTCCACAAAGTGTCATCTTCGAAGTGATCCTCAGCACATTGTAAAATTGGTTTTAGAATGTTTTCACCATAAAATTCGGTATTAATTTTGGTGCTTTGATCGACAGAAATGAGAGGAAACCTCCAGGTTTTTGAAACGGCAGATAACAACATTGTTGAAACTGGTTTCATGGTTCGGTATACTGCTTTTTTTATCATAAGGAATATCTTTGACATTTCTTCTAATTAATCTGTCCTTTCTTCGATTATGAGCCAATTCAACTGTGAAGATCTTTTCATCTGACCAAACTATCTCGCCAGCCGTGCTCTCTTGATTTTTTTCAGAAGAAGTATGCTTGAGGAAGTATGCTCGACTATGCAGCAAAACCATACATTCGCTGAAGAAATGCTAGACAAGTTTTTTTCATTCACAGGATTTCCTTCAGGAACAAATGTTTTCTGATGTAACACAATTCCATATCCACGGTGTAGTAAACACTCACAACTGACGTCACTGGTGCACTACTAACCCTTACTGGACAGAAGAGAAGCCACTTCATTCACCTCGAACAACCGCGTGGGCGACCATTTGGGATGGAGTAATTTTCGGCTCTATTTGTATTGATACAAATGTTAGTATTGATAATTATCTCTATTCACTCCAGTCTGACTTTTGGTCTGTTTTTTTTCGGTTTTACCAGATTCAGAAAAAAATATGCAAGATTAGAGTCCAACCTCATTGGTGAAGAACTGCCTGACAGTGGATGAAGGCAATGTTTCCAAACAGGTAAATTGGCAGAGTTTCAGATGGCGACATGAACACTAAAGCCACCAAGATTACCAGATAGTACACCTTGTGATTTCTTTCTCAACTAGTTCATCATGGGCATAGTTTATCATACTCAGTCCAGGGAAATCAGTGAGTTGGAGAACAAATCCGTCAAGCATTTACAAAAGTAACCTAGGAAACACTATAGATTCATTATGATCAAAATTTAGTCAGTCATTCAAAACAATGTCCGCCAAACTGAAGTGTAATGAATATCTGTACCATCAGCCATTAAAGTCCCCTCTCTCTGTACCATCAGCCATTAAAGTCCCTCTCTCTGTACCATCACCTAATAAAGTCTCCTCTCTCTGTACCATCACCTAATAAAGTCCCCTCTCTCTGTACCATCACCTAATAAAGTCTCCTCTCTCTGTACCATCACCTAATAAAGTCCCCTCTCTCTGTACCATCAGCCAATAAAGTCCCCTCTCTCTGTACCATCACCTAATAAAGTCCCCTCTCTCTGTACCATCACCTAATAAAGTCCCTTCTTTTATAGAGTGGTAAGTAGCCCCCTCATCCCGTTCATAAGAAGCAGACCCGTTGGCTGGCCCCACTCGAGTGTTATTCTTTCTGGTATTCTTTTAGCGCAGTCTAAGACTGGAGAAGTAATCCCCAGTTTATCCTCCACTCCCCATTGGCGGGGTTTAGTGCCCGAGATAAGCTTCTTTTCTTCCCTTGTCATTATCTTATTTTTCTTTAAAAGTAAACACAGCAATTGTACACTCTCACTGTACAATGTACATATAGTCAAAGTTACGCATTGTAGGTCAGTTCCACATCTTCGGACATATGTGAAAATACTATATAATGATAACTATTTAATTTTAATTGGTATCCATGATACCTGCAGGTATCATGGATACTAATTAATATAAAATAAATATTATTATATCTTTTTCTCTTATATCACCGAAGATGTGGAACTAATCAATATAATTCATAAATTATCCTACACCACATATATATATGTGGTGTAAAACTCGCTACTAATAGGTGCTGCTTATAACACCTAGTAGTGTAGTCGATAGAGCTCTGGCACAGTACTCTAAAGGTCCAGGGTTCGAATCCCGCGAACTCCATCATGCATTTGTGTTTCATTTGACCCAGGTTTAGTGCGTCCGCTCTACCGTCTAGATGCATGAATATGTGTCTGGGGGTAGTAGGACCTAGAACTTTGAATATATAAATGTATAAATAAACATATATATAGTACAATTTAAAGTTTTTGATTAGGTATATTAGAGTGGTACATTTTAACTATATACAGTGGGAGGAAACAAATATTCGTACACTGAAAAAGACTGGTAGCTGTTGAACTCATTTACAGATATAAATACATAGTATTAAATTTAAATAATATGTTTTTTATTTATGTACGAATACTTTTTTCACCAGTAAAAATGAAAAAATTGTATTTATTTTTGATGGAATAAAAATTATTTATGTTTACTATTATTATTTAATAGTATGTATCTTTACACATATAATGTAGAAAAAAATTGTTTTGGATAAATCTTATAAAAATTCATTTTTTCATGTAGGTATACGAATATTTGTTTTTCACTCACGGTATATGTATAAGCATTTAGGAATTAATTTCCAGTGTCAAAAATAAATTTTCATTTACATCATTTACAATTGATACTCTTTACCATTATATTCAAAAAGTAAATACTTATTTCTGTAACATATACACTACACACACTAATACTTGTTTCTGTAACATATACACTGCAGACACTAATACTTGTTTCTGTAACATATACACTGCACACACTAATACTTGTTTCTGTAATGTATACACTACACACACTAATACTTATTTCTGTAACATATACACTACACACACTAATACTTATTTCTGTAACATATACACTACACACACTAATACTTGTTTCTGTAATGTATACACTACACACACTAATACTTATTTCTGTAACATATACACTACACACACTAATACTTATTTCTGTAACATATACACTACACACACTAATACTTATTTCTGTAACATATACACTACACACACTAATACTTGTTTCTGTAACATATACACTACACACACTAATATTTATTTAAAATGTTCGGAACGTTTCAAACTTTAATGACTATAATGCAGGCATTTGTACCTGATTTGAATTTACGTAATAGCTGTAACGTAGAAATACGCAACATGAAAAGAGTAAATGCGCAACCTTTAGCGTAAATGCGCAACATGAATAGAGTAAATGCACAACAAGAATAGAGTAAATGTGCAACCTGTAGCGTTAATACGCAACCTATAGCGTAAATGTTCAAGATGTACAGAGTAAATGCGCAACCTGTAGCGTAAATGCAACACCCGTAGCGTAAATGTTCAAGATGTACAGAGTAAATGCGCAACCTGTAGCGTAAATGCAACACCCGTAGCGTAAATGTTCAAGATGTACAGAGTAAATGCGCAATCTGTAGCGTAAATGCACCAATTCTAGCAAAGTAACCCTCATATTGCAGGAGTATGTACATTACATGTATAAACCGATACGCAAGAATATTCACTACTACCTATTATATACTCATATTCTTATAGCTTAGATACATTCATTTGGCGCTTTCACAGATACAAACACTATTGTCGTATCACAGATACGTTGGAGTATCCCAGATACGATCACTGTTGTCGTATCACAGATACGTTGGAGTATCCCAGATACGATCACTGTTGCCGTATCACAGCTACGTAGGAGTATCCCAGATACAATCACTGTTGCGTATCACAGCTACGTAGGAGTATCCCAGATACGATCACTGTTGTCGTATCACAGATACGTTGGAGTATCCCAGATACGATCACTGTTGCCGTATCACAGCTACGTAGGAGTATCCCAGATACAATCACTGTTGCGTATCACAGCTACGTAGGAGTATCCCAGATACCATCACTGTTGTCGTATCACAGATACGTTGGAGTATCCCAGATACGATCACTGTTGTCGTATCACAGATACGTTGGAGTATCCCAGATACGATCACTGTTGTCGTATCACAGCTACGTAGGAGTATCACAGATACAATCACTGTTGTCGTATCACAGATACGTTGGAGTATCCCAGATACAATCACTGTTGCGTATCACAGCTACGTAGGAGTATCCCAGATACCATCACTGTTGTCGTATCACAGATACGTTGGAGTATCCCAGATACGATCACTGTTGCGTATCACAGCTACGTAGGAGTATCCCAGATACCATCACTGTTGCCGTATCACAGATACATAGGAGTATCGCAGATACGATCACTGTTATCGTATCATAGATACGCTATTTTCCTTATCACAGATATGCTAGTTGCCGTATCACAGATACGCTAGTTACTATCCCGATGCGTTGGAGTATCCCAGGTAGCGTTCTCTCTGCAGCACTTCACAGCTACGTACTACACATACTTCTTCTTTAAATTTACTCTTTAGATTTTTTCTAGCAATACTTTTGCCGGCATTTAATGCATGGTGAGATAGGAGATGAAATTGTAACTTGCGAACTTTGACTCCAGAGTGGTAAAGAGATGTACCAGGCATTAGTAGTGGTAGTCTGGTGCACTTGTGTAGTGCATTTGGCAAACATTTTTATAAATATTATAAGAAATGAAGTTTCTTTAAAATTTACAACATCAATTCTTTATATTGGATGAGGTTACGAAATAATGAATTCCTCCCCCCCTCCCCGCTTCGATTTTATATTAGGAAGACGGTCTTCCCCTCCCCCTCCCAGAGAAGAGACTACCCCTTCCCCCTCCCCAAGTAAGGGACAATCCCTTCCCCAAGGAAGGGGCCAATCTTCCCCCTCTAATGAATGTTTGTCCAGAGCAATGGTGTGCACGCTGTGTCGCACACCCGTCATTAGATTAGGCAAATTGCGGTGCAGGGGCGATCTCTGGACGCTAATTAAACCCCCAACACAGGACTGACGTCATACCTAACACACGGGGTATGAAACGCACAATGTGAAGACTAGGTATGAAACGCACAATGTAAAGACTAGGTATGAAACGCACAATGTAAAGACTAGGTATGAAATGCGCAATGTAAAGACTAGGTATGAAATGCGCAATGTGAAGACTAGGTATGAAACGCACAATGTAAAGACTAGGTATGAAACGCACAATGTAAAGACTAGGTATGAAACGCACAATGTAAAGACTAGGTATGAAACGCACAATGTAAAGACTAGGTATGAAACGCACAATGTGAAGACTAGGTATAAAACGCACAATGTGAAGACTAGGTATGAAACGCACAATGTGAAGACTAGGTATGAAACGCACAATGTGAAGACTAGGTATGAAACGTATCTCTACCTGTACGGTAGAGATAGAGACTGTACGGTAGAGATACGACTGTGCGGTAGAGATAGAGACTATGCGGTAGAGATAGGGACTGTGCTGTAGAGATAGAGACTGTTAGGTAGAGATAGAAACTGTTAGGTAGAGATAGAGACTGTAAGGTAGAGATATGGACTGTACGGTAGAGATGAGGACTGTACGGTAAATATAGAGACTGTACGGTATAGATAGAGACTGTACGGTAGAGATAGAGACTTTACGGTTGAGATAGAGACTGTATGGTAGAGATGGAGACTGTACGGCTGAGATAGAGACTGTACGGTAGAGATAGAGTCTGTACGGTAGAGATAAAGAATTTACGGTAGAGATAGGGACTGTAAGATAGAGATAGAGACTGTTAGGTAGAGATAGAGACTGCACGGTAGAGATAGAGACTGTACGTTAGAGATAGAGACTGTACTGTAGAGATAGAGATTGTACTGTAGAGATAGAGATTGTACTGTAGAGATAGAGATTGTACTGTAGAGATAGAGACTGTACGTTAGAGATAGAGACTGTACTGTAGAGATAGAGACTGTACGGTAGATATAGAGACTGTACGTTAGAGATAGAGACTGTACTGTAGAGATAGAGACTGTACGTTAGAGATAGAGACTGTACGTTAAAGATAGAGACTGTACTGTAGAGATAGAGACTGTACGTTAGAGATAGAGACTGTACGTTAAAGATAGAGACTGTACTGTAGAGATAGAGACTTTACTGTAAATCTATAGCTGTGCTATTTAATATATTAATGTATAGAAAATATCCTACATTATATATCACTTCAATCAAACATTTTAATTACTATATTCCTCTGTTCAATTCTACGATAATATACTATAGTGTTACACCCATTTACATTATTAGTCAATAGACTGATATGACATGACTTATATGACCGATGACATGACTTTATAAGACTGAAGACATGACTTATATGACCGATGACATGACTTTATAAGACTGAAGACATGACTTATATGACCGATGACATGACTTTATAAGACTGATGACATTACTTTATAAGACTGATGACATGACTTTATAAGACTGATGACATGACTTTATAAGACTGATGACATGAATTTATAAGACTGATGACATGACTTTATAAGACTGATGACATGACTTTATAAGACTGATATGACATGACTTTATAAGACTGATGACATTACTTTATAAGACTGATGACATGACTTTATAAGACTGATGACATTACTTTATAAGACCGATGACATGACATTATAAGACTGATGACATAACTTTATAAGACTGATGACATGACTTTATAAGACTGATGACATGACTTTATAAGACCGATGACATGACTTTATAAGACCGATGACATGACTTATAAGACTGATGACATGACTTTATAAGACTGATGACATGACTTTATAAGACTGATGACATGACTTTATAAGACTGATGACATGACTTTATAAGACTGATGACATGACTTTATAAGACTGATGACATGACTTTATAAAACCGATGACATGACTTATAAGACTGATGACATGACTTTATAAGACTGATGACATGACTTTATAAGACTGATGACATGACTTTATAAGACTGATGACATGACTTTATAAGACCGATGACATGACTTTATAAGACTGATGACATGACTTATATGACCGATGATATGATTTTATATGACTGATGATATGAATTATATAACCGATGATATGACATTTATAAGACTGATGACATGACTTATATGACCGATGATATGATTTTATATGACTGATGACATGACATTATAAGACTGATGACATAACTTTATAAGACTGATGACATGACTTTATAAGACTGATGACATGACTTTATAAGACTGATGACATGACTTTATAAGACTGATGACATTACTTTATAAGACCGATGACATGACATTATAAGACTGATGACATAACTTTATAAGACTGATGACATGACTTTATAAGACTGATGACATGACTTTATAAGACTGATGACATGACTTTATAAGACTGATGACATTACCTTATAAGACTGATGACATGACTTTATAAGACTGATGACATGACTTTATAAGACTGATGCCATGACTTTATAAGACTGATGACATTACTTTATAAGACCGATGACATGACTTATAAGACTGATGACATGACTTTATAAGACTGATGACATTACTTTATAAGACTGATGACATGACTTTATAAGACTGATGACATTACTTTATAAGACTGATGACATTACTTTATAAGACTGATGACATGACTTTATAAGACTGATGACATTACTTTATAAGACTGATGACATGACTTTATAAGACTGATGACATGACTTTATAAGACTGATGACATGACTTTATAAGACCGATGACATGACTTTATAAGACTGATATGACATGACTTTATAAGACTGATGACATTACTTTATAAGACTGATGACATGACTTTATAAGACTGATGACATTACTTTATAAGACTGATGACATTACTTTATAAGACTGATGACATGACTTTATAAGACTGATGACATTACTTTATAAGACTGATGACATGACTTTATAAGACTGATGACATGACTTTATAAGACTGATGACATGACTTTATAAGACCGATGACATGACTTTATAAGACTGATATGACATGACTTTATAAGACTGAATCCGGAAAATCGAAAATTCGAAAAACTTCGGAAAAAAACGAAAAATTGGGAAAAGTGAATATCGGAGAGACAAAAATCAGGAAAACTAGAAATTCGAAAATCCCGAAAAAACCGAAGAATCTGGAAGTCCGTAAAATCAAAACGCGAAAAATTGGGAAAACCGAAAAAGGCTGTAACGAAAAACAAAACATCAGTGAAAACCAAAACATTAGAAAACAGAAAAATTAGGAAAACACAAATATTCGGATAAAACAGAAAATAAAAATATCAAAGACACTAGATAACATTTCATCTGGATAAGTAAAATAAATCAAAGTTCGTCATTTTTGACGGGTAATATACTTGAAAAATCTGAATAACAGAAAATCTGAAATCCGGACAACAGAATTTGAATAAAAAATACAGATGATTTAAAAAAAAATCTGAATGCCAAAATATCCGAAAAAAATATCCGAATAATAAAAATCAGGATTGAAAATTCGGATTATTGAACAAAGGGGAAAATTTTGATAAATATCCGAATAAGAAAAATCTAAATTAATTAACTAAAACCCTAATAAAATCCGTACATAAATAATCTTGAATTTAGAACAGTCCAATAACTGTGACATTGCCCTATATCTTAAATATCCAGAAGATATGATATCGATAATCATAATTTAATTTAAAAGATTGTTATTAGTTTTCTGTTTTAATTCCCAATTGTAACTCTAGTTCATTTCTCTCCATTAAGTTTTTATTAATTCAGTAATTATTTTCAATAACATAAAGTTATTTAGAAATAATGTCATTCCATTATATTTTATCATTTGGTCCGATATTATAATTCAAAGAATAGTTTTATATAGCAAAATAACTGCTTGGATGATTAATGTGTCACCTACACAGAACTGTTGTAATTTGTTGATGGAAAGTGAAAAAATGATCTCTTTAATAAATAATAAAAATACATTAACCTTATTTTAGAATGTAATATCAAAACAAGATTTAATTTGTCAATTTTTTTTTCCACCCCCCCCCCCAATTTCCCCTCTCTATTCCCCCTTTTCCCCCTCTTTATGACCCCAATTCCCCTCTTTATCCCCTCTTTATTACCTTATTTCCCCTCTTTATCCCCTCTACATCCCTTCTTTATTCCCCTATTTCCTCTCTTCCCCCCGCCTATTTCCCCTCTTTATTCCACCTATTTCCTCCCCCTCCCTATTTCCTCTCTTTATTCCCTCTATTTCCTCCCCCCCCCCTATTTACCCTCTTCATCCCCCCTATTTCCCCTCTTCATCCCCCCAATTTCCCATCCTTATCAGACCTATTTTCCGTCTTTATCAGACTGATTTCCCTTCTTTTGTCCCCTCACATTTGGTGTGTTATTTATATTTCATCTTTCTAACAGCTTCATTTGCCCTCATTTGTTTGTGTGCCCATAACCACCCCTTCCTGATCACTTTCCCCTCTTTCCTCTTCTTTTCCCCTCTTTTGTTCGTTTTTCCCCTCTTTTCCCATCTTATCCTCTACTTTTTCTCCTATTTTCCATTCTTCATTCCCCCTCTTTTCCTGTCTTTATCTGCCCTATTTCCCCTCTTTTTCTCCCTTTTTCCCTATTTTCCCCTCTTCTCCCCTCTTTTCCCCTCTCTTCCCCTTTTTCCCTCTCTTTCACCCTCTTTCCCCTCTTTTCCAATTTTTTCCCCCTCTCTTCCCCTCTTTTCCCCACCTGTGAGTGCACCTCGTTAGCTCGTCTCCGGACTCTAA
Source organism: Caprella mutica (assembly GCA_947561585.1). Classification (NCBI taxonomy): domain Eukaryota; kingdom Metazoa; phylum Arthropoda; class Malacostraca; order Amphipoda; family Caprellidae; genus Caprella; species Caprella mutica. The sequence goes on along the minus strand of CANNZV010000363.1, from coordinate 53,534 downwards.
TCCCCAGTTAACAACATCCTAATGTCAGCTGCTTAGGGCACAGGGGGGAGGTTAGGACGGGGGAGGGGGTTTGATATGGAGTGAAAATGAAGAGTGGGGGGAGGGGGGCTATGAGGGGAGAGGGTGTGAGGGAGGGGGAGAGAATGATGGGGGTGGGTGAGAGTGAGGGGTGAGAATGAAATGGGATGGTGAATGAGAATGATGGATGGGAGAAAGATTAAATGAGAATGACAGAAGAGGAGTATACATGGAGAGAGTCAACAGAGTGAGTGAGAGTGACATTAAAGAGAGTGAGAATGAGATACGGAGAAAATAAATAGAATAACAAAAATTATTGAGTAATAAGAAAAAATGAGTCTTAACATTAAAAATCGAATTTAAAATTTTGCACAACTCATTATTTCATCAGCATCGAGATTCCTTAATACTTTTCGCATGTCTGTCTTCAGAGAGTTATTATTAGGGTGCGGATTACGTTAGACTGTCCTTCAATCACTGTATATAGACAATAGTCGCAAACATTCAGATCTGGAGAGCTACCATGGGACACAAGTCCTTCTGGTCAAACAAAACAAGATTCTCCTTCAGGAAATTCTAGGATTGTTTTGCTCCATACACTGGCGTAGAGGCTAAAGGGCCGTACACACGTAGGGTTTTTTAAGTCTTTCCACCAGACTTTTTGCTAAGCTCCTCCTACTTTTTCAACAAAAATATAAGAAAAAACGATACAATAATTATTTATTTCAGTTGGTATCCGTGATACCTGCTATCATGGATACCAACTAAGATAAATAAATAATAATTAAATAAATAATAAATTATATCGTTTTCTCTTATATTCTCGTGGAAAAAGTAGGAGGAGCTTAGCAAAAAGTCTGGTGGAAAGACTTAAAAACCCTACGTGTGTACAGCGCTTTAAACAAGCATGACTTTGATAACATCGTAAGTTCTACGAATCCAGGGAAGCATCACTTCCTTCCGGATCTTCAAATACTTCTCTGTGTCCAGCTTATATTAAGTAAGGAGGCATCACCTTGTCATCACTTGTCATCACTGCAGAAGTCATCACACAAGCGGGATTTTAGCCTTGCACATAACTTCTGAAGTGTCAGAGGCAATAACTAAATGTTCTGGCGATTTGCAACCTCGTCAACATTGAACTTTTTCCATCGATAAAAATGCGAACATGTTCTCCTTTGTTCTTGAGATGATTAAGAAGGTGTGACATCTCTGAACACTGACATCTCTTGAGCAATGGGGATGTTTCGGTGTACCAAAGAATTGATATATTCAATGATTTTAACATTGTTCCTACTGGCCAGATATCATCACCCCTCTATTCCCCCCATTCTTCTATTCCCCCCTCTCTTCTATTCCCCCCACTCTTCGATTCCCCCCCTCTTCTATTTCCTCCACTCCTCTATTCCCCCACTCTTCTATTCCCCCCACTCTTCTATTCCCCCCACTCTTCTATTCCCCCCACTCTTCTATTCCCCCCACTCTTCTATTTCCCCCACTCCTCTATTCCCCAACTCTTCTATTCCCCCCACTCTTCTATTCCCCCCACTCTTCCATTCCCCCACTCTTCTATTTCCCCCACTCCTCTATTCATCCCACTCTTCTATTCCCCACACTCTTGTATTCCCCCCACGCCTCTATTCCCCCACTCCTCCATTCCCCCACTCATCTATTCTCTTCCCCCCCTCATATATTCCCCCACTCCTCTATTCCCCTCACTCCTCTATTCTTCCCACTCCCCTATTCCCCCCACTCCCCTATTCCCCCCACTCCCCCATTCCCCCCACTCACCTATTGCCCCACTCCCCTATTCCCCCCACTCCCCTATTCCCCCACTCCTCTATTCCCCACTCCCCTATTCCCCCCACTCCCCTATTCCTCCCACTCCCCTATTACCCCCACTCCCCTATTCCCCCACTCCCCTATTCCCCCCACTCCCCTATTGCCCCACTCTCCTATTCCCCCCACTCTCCTATTCCCCCCACTCCCTATTCCCCCACTCACCTATTCCCCCCACTCCCCTATTCCCCCACTCCGCTATTCCCCCCACTCCCATATTCCCCCACTCTCCTATTCCCCCAACTCCCCTATTGCCCCACTCCCCTATTCCCCCCACTACCCCATTCCCCCCACTCCCCTATTGCCCCACTCCCCTATTCCCCCCACTACTCTATTCCCCCCACTCCCATATTCCCTCCACTCCCCTATTCCCCCACTCCCTTATTCCCCCCACTCCCCTATTCCCCCACTCTCCTATTCCCCCCACTCTCCAATCCCCCCACTCCCCTATTCCCCCACTCCCCTATTCCCCCACTCCCCTAATCCCCCCACTCCCCTATTCCCCCCACTCCCCTAATCCCTCCACTCCCCTATTCCCCCCACTCCCCTATTCCCTCCACTCCCCTATTCCCCCCACTCCCCTATTCCCTCCACTCCCCTATTCCCCCCACAACCCTAATCCCCCCACTCTCCTATTCCCCCACTCCCCTAATCCCTCCACTCCTCTATTCCCCCCACTCCCCTATTCCCCTCGCTCCCCTATTCCCCCCACTCCCCTATTCCCCCACTCCTCTATTCCCTCCACTCCCCTATTCCCCCCACTCCCCTAATCCCCCACCTCATACCTCAGTGTATAGTACATCCATCACGTGTAGTGGATTGGGGCCCATTGGATGGATTAATTCCCCCCCCCCCAAAGGTGACCCCCCCATGGTGTGTCATAACAACTACAACTCACAAGACAATGGTGAAATAAATCAAATTTAATTACAAATGCTAACATAGAATTTTTAATAAATCAACTCATGTTACTTTTCATACAATTCAATTTATTAAAAAGTTAATTTATTTTATTTTATTTTTCATATTCACGTTTTTTTAAATTAATTTGTTAAATTTTTCCACGTTTCTTTACTCTATTTTCATTCTCATTGTATTTTAAGAAAAGCTTTTAAAATTTTACATTTTAACTCGTTATTATAAATGGTATCCATGATACCTGCTGGATAAAAATTATAATTTAAGTTAAATGATACCTAATTATTAAATTACTTTTACATGTGATTCGAAAATTTGGAGCCACCGATAACTCAGAATAAACCCTAAATCATTTTCTTAATCTTTTAGCCATTTATATTTTACTGCAGTAAGTTATACATACTGGTAAGTAACTGCATTTCACTGCAGTAAGTTGTACATACTGGTAAGTAACTGCATTTTACTGCAGTAAGTTATACATACTGGTAAGTAACTGCATTTTACTGCAGTAAGTTATACGTACTGGTAAGTAACTGCATTTTACTGCAGTAAATTATACATACTGGTAAGTAACTGCATTTTACTGCAGTAAGTTATACATACAGGTAAGTAACTGCATTTTACTGCAGTAAATTATACATACTGGTAAGTAACTGCATTTTACTGCAGTAAATTATACATACTGGTAAGTAACTGAATTTTACTGCAGTAAGTTATACATACTGGTAAGTAACTGCATTTTACTGCAGTAAATTATACATACTGGTAAGTAACTGAATTTTACTGCAGTAAGTTATACATACTGGTAAGTAACTGCATTTTACTGCAGTAAGTTATACATACTGGTAAGTAACTGCATTTTACTGCAGTAAATTATACATACCGGTAAGTAACTGCATTTTACTGCAGTAAGTTATACATACTGGTAAGTAACTGCGGTAGCAGATGTTAATTACCAGTACTGCAGTTACTTACCATTGCAGGTAAGTAACTGCAGTACTGTCTAGTTAATAGTACATGTTAACACACTCATTCACACCCCAGGCTATCGGTTACACACGCTACACACTCTATGTCAGAGGGTGGAGTTACGCTTGTATCGCTAGGGTAAGTTACGAGTTATTGGACGGTGACACATTGTCAATCATGTAAAAAAATATATACTAATTAAATAGATACTAAATTCTTATTTTATCGAACATAGCAACCATCATAGTAAACTAGGTGAGTAAGGGACAACCATCATAGTGAACTAGGTGAGTAAGGGACAACCATCATAGTAAACTAGGTGAGTAAGGGACAACCATCATAGTAAACTAGGTGAGTAAGGGACAACCATCATAGTAAACTAGGTGAGTAAGGGACAACCATCATAGTAAACTAGGTGAGTAAGGGACAACCATCATAGTAAACTAGGTGAGTAAGGGACAACCATCATAGTAAACTAGGTGAGTAAGGGACAACCATCATAGTAAACTAGGTGAGTAAGGGACAACCATCATAGTAAACTAGGTGATTAAGGAACAACCATCATAGTGAACTAGGTGAGTAAGAGACTACCATCATAGTAAACTAGGTGATTAAGGAACAACCATCATAGTGAACTAGGTGAGTAAGGGACAACCATCATAGTGAACTAGGTGAGTAAGGGACAACCATCATAGTGAACTAGGTGAGTAAGGGACAACCATCATAGTAAACTAGGTGAGTAAGGAACAATAAAAAAAAAACATTAAAAAAACAGAAAGTTTAAATTTAGAATCAATTTTATTGTACAGAAATTTCCACCTACCACATCTTCAGTATATACTATGACGTCACTATGTCCCATTCCCCTTCACTATGACGGTACTATGTTCTTTTTCCCCTTCACTATGTCATCACTATGTTCTTTTTCCCCTTCACTATGTCATCACTATGTTCTTTCCCCCCTCTATGTCATCACTATGTTCTTTTTCCCCTTCACTATGTCATCACTATGTTCTTTTTCCCCTTCACTATGTCATCACTATGTTCTTTCCCCCCTCTCGATGTCGTAGCTGTGTGCTATTCCCCCACATAGGAGGTGAATGGTTGATGTTTCCTAGGTGTCCATTACAATATAATGGGTAAGAGGATACGCCATCCCAGGACAGTATTTGGATCTAAAGATACACCTGAGTAGAGCTAAGGTAAAGGTAAAACACAGGTAAAGGTAAAGCACAGGTAAAGGTAAAGCACAGGTAAAGCACAGGTAAAGGTAAAGCACAGGTAAAGTACAGGTAAAGGTAAAGCACAGGTAAAGCACAGGTAATGGTAAAGCACAGGTAAAGCACAGGTAAAGTTAAAGCACAGGTAAAGCACAGGTAAAGCACAGGTAAAGCACAGGTAAAGCACAGGTAAAGGTAAAGCACAGGTAAAGCACAGGTAAAGCACAGGTAAAGGTAAAGCACAGGTAAAGCACAGGTAAAGGTAAAGCACAGGTAAAGCACAGGTAAAGCACAGGTAAAGGTAAAGCACAGGTAAAGCACAGGTAAAGCGTAGGTAAAGGTAAAGCACAGGAAAAACACAGGTAAAGCACAGGTAAAGCACAGGTAAAGGTAAAGCACAGGTAAAGCACAGGTAAAGCACAGGTAAAGGTAAAGCACAGGTAAAGCACAGGTAAAGCACAGGTAAAGCACAGGTAAAGGTAAAACACAGGTAAAGCACAGGTAAAGCACAGGTAAAGGTAAAGCACAGGTAAAGCACAGGTAAAGCACAGGTAAAGCACAGGTAAAGCACAGGTAAAGGTAAAGCACAGGTAAAGCACAGGTAAAGCACAGGTAAAGGTAAAGCACAGGTAAAGCACAGGTAAAGCACAGGTAAAGCACAGGTAAAGGTAAAGCACAGGTAAAGCACAGGTAAAGCAAAGGTAAAGGTAAAGCACAGGTAGAGCACAGGTAAAGCACAGGTAAAGCACAGGTAAAGGTAAAGCACAGGTAAAGCACAGGTAAAGCACAGGTAAAGGTAAAGCACAGGTTAAGAAACAGGTAAAAAATGTAAAATAAATAAATAAATATCGCCTAAAATATAAGCTTCTGCAATTTCCGAAGGTAACTATAAAAAAAATTCACCAAAGAAATTACCTTTAAAATTTTCCTTAATGAAGGTGTGTACGCTTATTCCATTTGCAACAGTACATTTATTTTGAAATATTTCTATTTCCATTAAAATCATTTAACTTCCTAATATTTTCCATTAGTATTTTAGTTTTCTACTTCGCATTCTTTTATTTTTATTTCAAAAGTTCTCTTTTATTCCATTAGCAGGTCATTGTTAGAATATTCATTTCTTCTTAATTAATTTACTATGAAGTAAGTACTGAGTAAGTACAGAGTAAGTAGAGAGTAAGTACAGAGTAAGTACAGAGTAAGTACAGAGTGAATACAGAGTAAGTACAGAGTAAGTACAGAGTAAGTATATAGTAAGTATAGAGTAAGTACTGAGTAAGTACTGAGTAAGTACAGAGTAAGTACAGAGTAAGTATAGAGTAAGTATAGAGTAAGTACTGAGTAAGTACAGAGTAAGTACAGAGTAAGTACAGAGTAAGTACTGAGTAAGTACAGAATAAGTACTGAGTAAGTACAGAGTAAGTACATTTACTCCTGACACATGAATTACTTCACCATTTTTAGGTATGGTTAATATAGTTAACATTAACAAATTGCATAGAAATAATATTCTCAAAATCTCCCCCCCCCCCCATGAAGAAAATCCCACAAACTAAACATTCAAAATCCCATAAATAACTCCATAAATATCTCATAAAATACACATAAAAAATCTTCTATAATAGACGATAGTTATTTAAAAATAAGTCAAATCTAAATTTTTAGATATTTTTATCACATTCCCATAACATTCCTTTCACATTCTCTCCATCTCAATTCATTGTAATACTCTTCATTTTCCTCTCACAGTCTTTCAAATTCCATAAGTTTTACCTCTTATAGCACACGAATTTTTATCACATTTTCGTCTGACTCCCTCACATTACCCTCATACTCCCCTCACATTCCCCTCACATTCCTCTCACATTTCTCTCACATTCCCCTCACATTGAAACAATTGAAACAATGAAACAATTTATTCAAGAAAACATAAGAAATGTATAGAAAAAAATTAAAACAAAATAATATTTTATTTATGTAATCAAGGCCCAAGAAGCTCAAAAAAAACATTCCCTTCATACTCCCCTCAAATTTTCCTCACATTCCCTTCATACTCCACTCACATTCCCTTCACATTCCCTCACACTTCCCTCACATTCCCTTCAAACTTCCCTCACATTTCCCTCACATTCCCTCACACTCCCCTCTCATTTCCCTCACATTCCCTTCAAACTTCCCTCACATTTCCCTCACACTCCCCTCATATTCCCTTCAAACTTCCCTCAAATTCCCTCACACTCCCCTCACATTCCCTTCAAACTTCCCTCACATTTCCCTCACACTCCCCTCACATTCCCTTCAAACTTCTCTCACATTTCCCTCACACTCCCCTCATATTCCTTTCAAACTTCCCTCAAATTCCCTCACACTCCCCTCACATTCCCTTCAAACTTCCTTCACATTTCCCTCACATTCCCCTCACACTCCCCTCACATTTCCCCTCACATCGTGTGCAGCAGAGTAGCCTGACAGGTTTTCCCCTCTGGTGCACTTGCCTCGTTCAGTCTTCCTTCATTTGCACTCCTCACTGACAAGCCCCCCCCCCCCTCCCCCTGCCCCCTAGTTACCTTTTATCTCTCATACCCCCCCCCCCTCCTCTTATCTCGAGGCAATCAGCACTCCCCGTCCTTTTTCATCCTATCATCAGAAAAGACTTTCATAGCAGCCATGGTTGAAACAAAGTCAAACTCTACGGTGAATTGCATGACACAACCAGCACAAGCAGAGGGAGGGTGAGTGGGAGAATGATGGAGAGTGAGAGAAAATGAGAGCAAGAACAGGGTGAGTGAGAGTGAGTGAGAGTGAGTGAGAGTGAATGAAAACAAGCAGAGGGTGAGTGAGAGTGAGGGAAAGCGAGTGAGAGTGAGTGAGAGCAAGTAGAGGGTGAGTGAGAGCAAGCAGAGGGTGAGTGAGAGCAAGCAGAGGGTGAGTGAGAGCAAGCAGAGGGTGAGTGAGAGTGAGTGAGAGCAAGCAGGGGGTGAGTGAGAGCAAGCAGAGGGTGAGTGAGAGCAAGCAGAGGGTGATTGAGAGCAAGCAGAGGGTGAGTGAGAGCAAGCAGAGGGTGAGTGAGAGCAAGCAAAGGATGAGTGAAAGCAAGCAGAGGGTGAATGAGAGCAAGCAGAGGGTGAGTGAGAGTGAGTGAGAGCAAGCAGAGGGTGAGTGAGAGCAAGCAGAGGGTGAATGAAAGCAAGCAGAGGGTGAGTGAGAGCAAGCAGAGGGTGAGTGAGAGCAAGCAGAGGGTGATTGAGAGCAAGCAGAGGGTGAGTGAGAGCAAGCAGAGGGTGAATGAGAGCAAGCAGAGGGTGAGTGAGAGCAAGCAGAGGGTGAATGAGAGCAAGCAGAGGGTGAGTGAGAGCAAGCAGAGGGTGAATGAGAGCAAGCAGAGGGTGAGTGAGAGTGAGGGAGTAAAAGGTGTGGAGAGTGAAGACTGAGATACTTTAAGAATGAACACTGAGAGGCTTGGAGGGTGAGTGAGGGTGAACAGAAGGAGAATGAGAGACTTGGAGAGTGAAAACTGTTAATTATCACCAATAACATCTCCAATTTGTAATACTACCATAAAGTCTACAACACAGACTCCTAAAGACTGGTGTGTTACTCTAGAGTTTGAAAATGTGTAGAAAATTATACCGCTGAAACTTTTACATATTAAATGTAGGGTAAGTTTAGAGTTATCGAACAGTTCTATGTTTTCGATCATATATGAATAAATAATATAAAAATTATTATTACAGTGTTGTGTAATAATAATAATTTTTATATCGTTTTTTCTTATATGACCGAAGATGTAGTACTGACCGATAATTCAAACTTACCCTACTCCTTACTTGCTAGATAGAACCTTTGGCCTATTTTATTTTCAATGACTATAAAATGAATAAACAGGCATACACACTATTGTACATACACACTATTGTACACACACACCTACACAAGACACACATTCAAACGTACACGAATTCCACAGGCGGTAAATTTTCTAATAAAATATAAAGTTCTGGATAAGTAGTGTGGTATTTTATTTCTAAAGAGACACAGCCACCTGCAGACACTTGGCCTTGTAATTGAGAATGAAATATAACAAATATAATGGTAGTAGATTGGGGGGGGGGGGGAATTAGTAGGGAGTGGGGGTTGCTTTAACTCTTCACTGTGCATTTTATTCACAACTATTGGTGGTTGTTTAACCCTTCACTGTGTACTTTATTTACAACTATTGGTGGTTGTTTTAACTCTTCACTGTGCACTTCATTTACAACTATTGGTGGTTGTTTTAACCCTTCACTGTGCATTTTATTCACAACTATTGGTGGTTGTTTAACCCTTCACTGTGCACTTTATTTACAACTATTGGTGGTTGTTTTAACCCTTCACTGTGCACTTTATTTACAACTATTGGTGGTTGTTCAACCCTTCACTGTGCACTTTATTTACAACTATTGGTGGTTGTTTTAACCCTTCACTGTGCACTTTATTTACAACTATTGGTGGTTGTTTTAACTCTTCACTGAGCACTTTATTTACAACTATTGGTAGTTGTTTTAACCCTTCACCGTGCACTTTATTTACAACTATTGGTGGTTGTTTTAACTCTTCACTGTGTACTTCATTTACAACTATTGGTGGTTGTTTTAACCCTTCACCGTGCACTTTATTTACAACTATTGGTGGTTGTTTTAACCCTTCACTGTGACTTTATTTACAACTATTGGTGGTTGTTTTAACCCTTCACCGTGCACTTTATTTACAACTATTGGTGGTTGTTTTAACCCTTCACTGTGACTTTATTTACAACTATTGGTGGTTGTTTTAACCCTTCACTGTGCACTTTATTTACAACTATTGGTGGTTGTTTTAGCCCTTCACTGTGCACTTTATTTACAACTATTGGTGGTTGTTTTAGCCCTTCACTGTGCACTCTAATTAATAGAATTAAAAACAGAGTCAATCAATTGAAATAAAATAGAATCAATCAATAGAATAAAAAATAGAATCAATCAATAGAATAAAAAATAGAATCAATCATAAGAATAAAAATAGAATCAATTAATAGAATAAAAAATAGAATCAATCAATAGAGTATAAAATAGAGTCAATCAATAGAATAAAAAATAGAATCAATCAATAGAATAAAAATAGAGACAATCAATAGAATAAAAAATAGAGTCAATCAATAGAATAAAAAATAGAGACAATCAATAGAATAAAAAATAGAGTCAATCAATAGAATCATTTAAAATAGAATCAATCATAAGAATAAAAATAGAATCAATTAATAGAATAAAAAATAGAATCAATCAATAGAGTATAAAATAGAGTCAATCAATAGAATCATTTAAAATAGAGTCAATCAATAGAATATAAAATAGAGTCAATCAATAGAATAAAAAATAGAATCAATCAATAGAATATAAAATAGAGTCAATCAATAGAATAAAAAATAGAGTCAATCAATAGAATAAAAATAGAATCAATCAATAGAATAAAAAATAGAATCAATCAATAGAACAAAAAATAGAATCAATCAATAGAATAAAAAATAGAATCAATCAATAGAATAAAAAATAGAGACAATCAATAGAATATAAAATAGAATCAATCAATAGAACAAAAAATAGAATCAATCAATAGAATAAAAAATAGAGACAATCAATAGAATAAAAATAGAATCAATCAATAGAACAAAAAATAGAATCAATCAATAGAATAAAAAATAGAGACAATCAATAGAATATAAAATAGAGACAATCAATAGAATAAAAATAGAATCAATCAATAGAACAAAAAATAGAGTCAATCAATAGAATAAAAAATAGAGACAATCAATAGAATAAAAATAGAATCAATCAATAGAACAAAAAATAGAATCAATCAATAGAATAAAAAATAGAGACAATCAATAGAATATAAAATAGAGACAATCAAAAGAATAAAAAATAGAGACAATCAATAGAATATAAAATAGAGACAATCAAAAGAATAAAAAATAGAGTCAATCAATAGAATAAAAATAGAATCAATCAATAGAGTATAAAATAGAGTCAATCAATAGAATCATTTAAAATAGAGTCAATCAATAGAATATAAAATAGAGTCAATCAATAGAATAAAAAATAGAATCAATCAATAGAATAAAAAATAGAGTCAATCAATAGAATATAAAATAGAATCAATCAATAGAATAAAAAATAGAGTCAATCAATAGAATATAAAATAGAATCAATCAATAGAATAAAAAATAGAGTCAATCAATAGAATAAAAATAGAATCAATCAATAGAATAAAAAATAGAGACAATCAATAGAATATAAAATAGAATCAATCAATAGAATAAAAAATAGAGACAATCAATAGAATATAAAATAGAATCAATCAATAGAATAAAAAATAGAGTCAATCAATAGAATAAAAATAGAATCAATCAATAGAATAAAAAATAGAGACAATCAATAGAATAAAAATAGAATCAATCAATAGAATAAAAAATAGAGACAATCAATAGAATATAAAATAGAATCAATCAATAGAATAAAAAATAGAATCAATCAATAGAATATAAAATAGAGTCAATCAATAGAATAAAAAATAGAGTCAATCAATAGAATAAAAATAGAATCAATCAATAGAATAAAAAATAGAGACAATCAACAGAATAAAAAATAGAGACAATCAACAGAATAAAAAATAGAGTCAATCAATAGAATAAAAAATAGAGACAATCAATAGAATAAAAAATAGAGTCAATCAATAGAATAAAAAATAGAGTCAATCAATAGAATAAAAAATAGAGTCAATCAATAGAATAAAAAATAGAGTCAATCAATAGAATAAAAATAGAGACAATCAATAGAATAAAAAATAGAGTCAATCAATAGAACAAAAAATAGAGTCAATCAATAGAATAAAAAATAGAGTCAATCAATAGAATAAAAAATAGAGTCAATCAATAGAATAAAAAATAGAGTCAATCAATAGAATAAAAAATAGAGTCAATCAATAGAATAAAAAATAGAGTCAATCAATAGAATCATTTAAAATAGAATCAATTTCTAAAATTTAGTGCGAATCAAACTCAAATTAAAAAATTTCTAAAAATTCACGGAATTAATTCATGAATTTCCATTCATAAGAAATGTTAATATAATCATTTTTAATTGACAGGAGTCATATATACAAATAAAAAAAGTTACATCATTGATTAATCATTAAAATTTTCTTCTAAGTCATATTACAATTTCTATATTTTTTATATATTACATTGTGTTTCCAATTAATAAACTAATAATTGAGCCATAAAATTAAAACAATCTAACTTTGTTTATTATAAAATATAAATTGTCTTTATTTATGATCTAATTTTATTTACATTGAAATTAGTTATCAATTTTGATGTAATACATTTGAATATATTATACCACTATTTAATAAATCAATTTATTATTAATACATTTTGATTATAAATTTATGATAATTTTATTACTAAATATATTAATAAAAGTGATTAATATCAATTCTGCTGAATTATAAGGTGAATATGAATTGATTTTAAATTGTAATAACCCAATTATGTATGTAAAATAAATTAAATTACATGTACCACATAATTAAATTGTTTTCGATATATTTTATTTAAAATAATTCTCAGTAAATTGAAATTTAATTTGCATATTAGTTTTTCTGTCTAATAATTCATTATAGCTAAAAATGATATTAATGCCCTAATTTTAACACCAGAATCAAGGTCAATTACCCTCGTTAAAATCTCAGAATTAAGGTCATTTACCTTCGTTAAAATCTCAGAATTAAGGTCATTTACCTTCGTTAAAATCTCAGAATTAAGTTCATTTACCTTCGTTAAAATCCCAGAATTAAGGTCATTTACCTTCGTTAAAACACCAGAATTAAGGTCATTTACCTTCGTTAAAATCCCAGAATTAAGGTCATTTACCCTCGTTCAAACCCAATTGCAGCACGAAAATAACCCTAGAATCCTCAAGAGTTGCCCCAGAATCTTGGAAAGTTACCCAAGTGTCCCTTCGAGTTACCCCATAATCACCCAAAGTTACCTTAGTGTCCCCATGAGTTACTCCAGAATCACCCAAAGTTACCCTAGTGTCCCCAAGAGTTGCCCCATAATCACCTAAAGTTACCCTAGTGTCACCAAGAGTTACCCAAGAATCACTGTAAGTTCCCCTTTTCAGGCCATATCATTCAGGAGGCATGGTTGGTATTAAGATTAAGGCGGTGAAAAAGTCAACTCGGCTGTTTACTTTAAGTCTGATTTTTACTTCCAATTAGGGGGACTTTTAGTGATTAATCCGGAGATAGAAAACAATGGAGTTTTAATTGGCATGTATTCCATAAAATGTTTGTAAAAGACTCGGAGAGTTAGCTCACCAGTGAGCATTACTGACACCAGTGAGCATTACTGACACCAGTGAGCATTACTGACACCAGTGAGCATTACTGACACCAGTGAGCATTACTGACACCAGTGAGCATTACTGACACCAGTGAGCATTACTGACACCAGTGAGCATTACTGACACCAGTGAGCATTACTGACACCAGTGAGCATTACTGACACCAGTGAGCATTACTGACACCAGTGAGCATTACTGACACCAGTGAGCATTACTGACACCAGTGAGCATTACTGACACCAGTGAGCATTACTGACACCAGTGAGCATTACTAGAACACTGTTAAAGTACTGAAAAATAACGTCACTTTGCACTCTATCGATGTAATTAGGATAATTTTCAGGTGATGGATGAAAAACAATTAACAAAAATGACAGTATTTGTTTTTAAAATCCTCTAGCTATCACAAAGACTACTTTATTTCAATTGTAAAAAACAAATATATACAAAGTTTATAATATATACATACTAGTGTCCAACCCATCAAATATGAAGCAGTATAATTTGATTTTTATTTTTAAATTATCCTGATATGGTAATTAAGATTTTTTAGGAAATTATCCATTTTTTGTTACCCCGATTATTTATCGCGATTTTCATCTTCAAATTTTTTCCAATTATTCAGTTTTTGTTTTCTAATTTATATATATAACAATAATACGTATTTTCAACCAGATATTTTAATCATCCGGATTTTTTACTTTTTGTTATCCGTATTTCTCTAGTGTATTACCCGTCAAAAATGACGGACTAAATACTTTTAATTTTCTGGATAAATTAATAAGGTTTGAAAGACATCGGTATTTTTTGTCATTTGAATTTTTGTATTATTTTAATTTTCTGGTATCGGGATTGTTCTGTTTTCCGAATTTTTGTTTTAATGTTTTTCGTATTTTTCTGTTGTCGGTTTTTCGTTTTTTTTCAAGATTTTATTTCGGATTTTTTAGTTATCCGTGGATTATTTCAATTTCCGAATATTTTGGTCGTATTTTTCGATTTTCCAGAATTTTAAATTTTTCAGGATTTTTCTGTTTATTTTGATTTTTCAGTTTTCCAGATATTTTAGTTTTACCGATGTTTCAGAATTCTGAAATTTTCATTTTTCTAGAATTTTTATTTATTTAGAATTTTCATTTTTTTAGATTTTCAGTTCGATAACATCGTATGTTAAATATAATTAAAAGGATTAAACAGTCATTCTATCAACAGCACCACTTAAAGGTTTTCGAAAAATTAAAGAAGCACAAATTAAAAGGAAAAAAATAATCATTTAATTGGCACACTAACGTTAATAATTCATAAAAACTATAGTTTTAACTTTTCAGAGTGACAAAATAATTTTGTTAAATTGTATATATTATTATTCAAATAAATTCCTAACCCCATTTATTGCATTCTCAATGAATGAGCAAATACAAAAAAATAAATATGGGAGCGATAGAAACTTCTTTTATATTAAATATTCTATCGAAAACATTTAATAAACACCTTCCACCCTACCTGATAGTTCTCTCTAATTACTCCCCCCCCTCGAATTTAAATACCCCCCCCCCCTACACTTCTGGGTACCCCAACTGATGAACTTCCTTCATTGCAAACTTTGATTCCCCATTACTTCCCTCACCATCACCCTCACTGTTAGTTACCATATTCACCCTCACTGTTAGTTACCATATTCACCCTCACTGTTAGTTACCATATTCACCCTCACTGTTAGTTACCATATTCACCCTCACTGTTAGTTACCATATTCACCCTCACTGTTAGTTACCATATTCACCCTCACTGTTAGTTACCATATTCACCCTCACTGTTAGTTACCATATTCACCCTCACTGTTAGTTACCATATTCACCCTCACTGTTAGTTACCATATTCACCCTCACTGTTAGTTACCATATTCACCCTCACTGTTAGTTACCATATTCACCCTCACTGTTAGTTACCATATTCACCCTCACTGTTAGTTACCATATTCACCCTCACTGTTAGTTACCATATTCACCCTCACTGTTAGTTACCATATTCTCCCTCACTGTTAGTTACCATATTCACCCTCGCTGTTAGTTACCATATTCACCCTCACTGTTAGTTACCATATTTACCCTCACTGTTAGTTACCATTTTCACCCTCTTTATTCATTCTCATATTTACATTATCATTTTCTTTCTTTTTCAAACCAAAATTCTCAATTCTGATACTATAAAATTTTCAAGGTCAAGAGGACTTTCAAGGTCAAGAGAAAAATTATATTTTCATCTTCCTGTGACGTCATCTAGATGTCAAATTTCTATCCCAGTTCATCAAATGAGAGATACAAATTTCAAAGGGGTGTCTTTTATCAAGATTTATAATTAAATGTTCAAAAGAATATTTTGAAGTACATTGAAATATAGCCATTATTGTAAGAGTCAAATAGATTTAACTACTTTCGCCACTCTTCCTCACAATCATCACTCTCCCTCATTCTCCATCAATCTTCCTCACCTCAATCACTTTAATGAGTCTAATCACTCTCCTTCACACCCATCACTCTCCTTCACACCCATCACTCTCCTTCACACCCATCACTCTCCTTCACACCCATCACTCTCCTTCACACCCATCACTCTCCTTCACACCCATCACTCTCCTTCACACCCATCACTCTCCTTCACACCCATCACTCTCCTTCACACCCATCACTCTCCTTCACACCCATCACTCTCCTTCACACCCATCACTCTCCTTCACACCCATCACTCTCCTTCACACCCATCACTCTCCTTCCCTCTATAAAGGCAACCCTAAGGATTTCTTCGCTTACATTAATAGCAGAAAGCCGTTCAGAAGCTCCATCGGATCAATCAAGACAACCCAAAGAGTGTTGGCAACTTCGGATGTCACTGACTGAGATAGTTTGAACTAATGAGGTGGTAGTACACAAACTTGGCAAGCTGGTCCTGATGGATTTTTACCGAAAACGATGAAGTAAGTTAAAGATGATTTGGCGGCACATCTGCATCAGATTTCCAATGTCTCTTTGAAATCGGGCGAGGTCGCTGACGACATGAGGATCGCAGATGTGACCTCAATCTTCAAAACAGGTCAGACCACCGTCAGCAGTAGCTACAAGCCTATTAGTTTGATGTCGGCTATTGGAAAGCTGCTTGAATCCATCATTAAATCATCAAGGATAAAATTGTGGCTCACCTAGAAGACCACCAACTCATACGAAAGAGTCAGCATGGCTTTCTTCGCGGGTTGTCATGCCTGACAAACATACCATAGTTCTTCTACAACGTTCTTCAGGAGCATTACATATCCATGCTATTGACATCGTCTACCTTGATGAAATGAATGCCTTTCACGACGTACCTCACAAGATGCTAACGGTGAAAATAGCAGCTATTTTGTGGGTGGTCGAGTTCTACAATGGATCAGATGGCTAAATAACAGGCGACAAAGAGTGGGAGTACATGACGTAATCTCTGTGTGGAGTTTCGTAACCAGCGAAACTCCCTAGAGCTCAGTCCTTGGTCCTCTGCTCTTTATTATTTTCATAAATGACCTTGACGTAGGATTAAACAGTAGGGTATCCAAATTTTCTGACGACGCAAAGATTGGCATCAACGCTGCGAGTCCAGAGGCCATCGGACAACTCCAGCGTAATCTTTCTAAGATCGGAGAATGATCGGAAAAATTGCAGATGACCTTCAATGTGGACAAGTATAGAGAACTTCATGCTGGTTGTCTTGGAATGATGATCACCAGGAATCTTAAGTTCCCTCGACAGTGTTTGGAAGCTGAGAAAAAGAGCAAACAAGATCTTATGGTACATCAAGAGGCAATTCAGATGCCAAACCAGAGAGACAGTACTCAACCCGTACATTGACCACTCTATGGAGGAACTCTCTTATGGAGTTTGCGGTCCAGTTCTGGACACAAACGTAGCGAGCGGATATCCAGCGATTGGAACGGGTGCAAGCGAGGGGGTAACTGAAATCCGATCCAAGGGATAAACACGTCGGTAAGAAGATCTGGGCCTCTTCACGCTTGAGCAGCGACGCTTATGGTTTCAACTCATTGAAAATTTTGAGTTCCTTCGAAGGATAAGTCGAGTTGATCCCGAATACTACGTTTTGCTCTGTGTGAAACCTACCCGCAACCACTGGTGGAATGTGGTTATGCCTAGGTTCACCACTGTTCAGCTGGTGAAATTCATTCTAGTAAATATCTGTAATGTTTGGAACAGAATGCCAGAAAGACAGTCAGCACTGACTGAGAAAAAACTTAACGCATTTACGAGACGAGAAATAACAGGTCACCCCCTGCGTCCTGCACCGTCTCAGGGACTGTCTCCAGGCAGGTCCTGTTAAGAGGACAGTGATTGGCGGGTGTGACTACCAAAATCCAGTATAAAAATTGGAGCTCATGATTGTACCCAAACTGTCCTCCAACGCCTGGTGGAGGTTCTCCCTTTTTCAGGTTTGTGAGTACAGTTTGGAGTGCATAGGCTCCAAGTGGGGAGTGAGTGAAAGAGAGTCCCTGCTTCGTTGTTAACTCAATGTCGAGCGCACAGCTGGCTGTGCACAGGGGTCTTCAGTGGATGAGAATATTATGCTTGTGAAGGTTCTTTTCCCTTGTGACCCTCATTCTCCCTCATTCCCCATCACTTTCCCTCATTCTACATCACTCTCCCTCACTCTTTACTATTCCCCCTCTCTTTCCATCACTTTCCCTCATTCTACATCACTCTCCCTTCCTCCCTCACTCTTTCCCATTCTCCCTCTCTTTCCATCACTCACCCTCACTCTTTTCTATTCTTCCTCACTCTCTCCTACTCTCCCTCACTCTCCTTCACTCTCCCTCACTCTCCCTCACTCTCCTTCACTCTTCCTCACTCTCTCCTACTCTCCCTCACTCTCACTCACTCTCACTCACTCTCCCTCACTTTCCACTCACTCTCCCCCACTCTCCTTCACTCTCACTCACTCTCCCTCACTCTCCCTCACTCTCCCTCACTCTCACTCACTCTCTGCAATCAGCAGGCTTCACCACTAATCTCCTGAGGTTCTTCGGACTAAGGTCTAACATCTCATAAACATCGCCACAACGCTTCATTTCACTCCTAACCACACAGTTCCAGTAGGATAACTTACCCTCACTCCACACTCCACACACCTCACTTTCTCACAACCACAGCAGCTGTGGGTTGAAGTGGGTAGAGGTTAACTAGCCGAGGCAAAGTGGGTAAAAGGTTTCAGTGGTGGAGAGCTGTCGGGCCCCAGGCCATCCGCTTTACTACCGGGGGGGAGGGGGAGATTGGAGTGGGGGGGGGGGAGACTTAGCAAGGGGATTCACATGTCTCTATGCGTAAGTATATATACATATTTTTATATTATATATATAGACGGTAAGCTACAAATTATCGGTCAGTTTCACATCTTCGGTCATACAAGAAAAAACGATATAATTAAAATTGTATAATTATTATTATATAATTTTTTCTTATGTGACCGAAGATGTGAAACTGACCGATAATTCGTAACTTACCCTATTTATATATGTCTGTATGTGCATGTAGAACATCTATATTTTTTAAGGCAAATTAATTTTTAAAATAATAAATAATTCTAAAATAATAACAAATTATAAAAATAAAGGAATTTAATTATATCATCGAAATTTGGCATACATTGCTTTTAGCCAGGGTGAATATAGAGTACACATTTTCCAGTAATATTATCAATAGGAAAAAATTAATAAAAGTAATCTAAATAAAAATAAGGCTCGAGAAATAATGTATAATTTCTAAGTAAAAAGTTATTTAATCTAAACACTAATGACAAACAAAACATAAAAAAAGATTAAAAAAATTTAAAATCTCTAAAACATGGAAATGTCACTAAAGTTTCAAAATCTCTAAAACATGGAGAAGTCACTAAATTTCCAAAAATCTCTAAAACATTTGAAAGTTACTAAAATTTCAAAATCTCTAAAACATGGAAACGTCACTAAAATTTCAAAATCTCTAAAACATTTGAAAGTTATTAAAATTTCAAAATCTCTAAAACATGGAAACGTCACTAAAAGCAAGTTACTAAAAATTCAAAATCACTAAACATAGCAAGTTACTAAAAATTAAAAAAACACTAAACATAGCAAGTTACCAAAAATTCTTAATCACTAAACATAGAAAGTTACTAAAATTTGGAAAATCACTAAACATAAAATTAAGTTACTAAAGTTTCAAAATCACTAAACTTAGAAAGTTACTAAAATATCAAAATCGTTAATTTTGGAAATGTTAGTTAAAAATTTGAAATTACTAAAACATGGAAAAGTTACTTAAATCAAAAATAACTAAAATTAAAAATTAATTAATATTTTAAAATATTACTGAAAATTATAAAAATATGTTGAATTAAAGAAACATTAAGTGTTTATAAGTTAATTCGCAGGATTCAAATTTTAATTCAAGATAAACAAATACATATATACATAGTGAGGGTACGTAGATTTTATTTGGCAAAAATATTCTTTGTACATAAAAACAAAATGAAATTCTAATAGAGTTATAAGGGCCTCTTATACCATCTCATACAGTAAAAAATAACCTATGTGTGTTTTAAAACTTTTTTAGACTGTATAAAGGGCCGTACACACGTAGGGTCTTTTAAGTCTTTCCACCAGACTTTTTGCTAAGCTCCTCCTACTTTTTCCACGAGAATATAAGAAAAAAGGATATAATAATTATTCATTTTAGTTGGTATCCATGATACCTGCAGGTATCATGGATACCAACTAAAATAAATAAATAATAATGAAATAAATAATAATTATATCGTTTTTTTATATTCTTGTGGAAAAAGTAGGAGGAGCTAAGCAAAAAGTCTGGTGGAAAGACTTAAAAAACCCTACGTGTGTACGGCACTTTATACATACAGGTATTCTTATTGATTTAATATATCAATTTGAAACTACATCGTCTTATTAAATATTTTTTATGTTTTATGAAAAATTAAATAAAAAATGTAAAATTCCACAAGCTGTATCTTTTACAAATGTATATGTGTATATGTTCCGCGCCATTTGCCGATTTGCACAATCTCGAGAATGCGCTGCGCTTTTTTTGGATCTGTGAAAATGTGCGACAGTCTCGAGAGTGTGCAAGGGACTTGAAGGGTATGGAGCAGAACCAACAGTGATGGAGTAGATAATCAATTATTTATGCATTTAATTGGTCCACTTTGTCGAAATATGATAGTTAAAGCTATATATAATAACTTGGTAATATATTGGTAACTAGACTACGTGCACTCGATAGAGCGCATACCTTCGCCACCGTTTATCCGTTTGCTACCAAAATCTAATAAACTGGTGAATGGATAGTGACCAATCGTCACACAAAAATTCATGCAATAGGGTGCAATAATTTTTAAGTTATAAATGACCATGACCTTGACCTTTGACCGGGTCACTCCCCAAATTCTACCAGCAGGTCACTGGACATGGACCAATCGTTTCACCAAATTTCAGGCAATTTGGTAGGACACTTTTTCAGTTATGCGAATAACAAGATGATAAATAAATAAATAAATAAATTCCGATGAAAATATGACCTTCCCGCATTCTGCGAAGGTAATTAAGCTTGAGTTAGTTACTCAAAGAAAACTTAAACTAGTACCTTTTGGTTTGCTTAGTGATTGGTACAATTGTATCAGATTTGGTACTTTTGGTCTACCACTTTTGTATGTAAAGATTAATAAGAAGTAACGCATGTAAAAACTGGTACCAGACATTCTGCCGAACGTTTGGAATCAACCTCTTTTGTTTTCCCTTTGTTTTTAATGTAAAATATCGTCTTGTAAATTAAATAAAAAAATAAAAGAAAGTTTTCCATAAAATTACATGCTATTGATAAGAATAAGTAATTTGATAAAACGCGCACACGACCCTTGCGCACTCTCGAGATTGTAGCACATTTTAAAGATCTTAAAAACGCGCAGTATATTCTCTAGATTGTGCAAAACACATCTATTAGGATTTGGCAATTCATTTTATTATTTACTCAATTTAATCGCACATTTTAACAGTTAATTTTTTACCACTAATTTCACAACCTGATCAACTATTAAAATGACCTTATTTTAAAACAGAAAATTTAGACTATATTGTTACTCATTAGGGTAACTTCCAAGTTATCGGAAATTTCCGCATTTCCGATCATATAAAAAGTCGTATAATTTAACATTTCGTTATTTTAATTGGTATCCATGATATCTGTAGGTATCATGGATGCTAATTGGATACTATTGGAAATTCATAACTTTAATTGGTATTCATGATACCTGGACGAAATAACTGGAAATAACGAGTAAAAACTGTTAAATAATTAAATTTTTTCTTAAATTATCGAAAATGTGGAACTATCCCATAATTCGGAACTTACCCCAGCCCAAAACAGTTTTCTATCAATTTTATTTGAAGCAACATATGTGAGATTTTAGACATAAATAGTTCGGTATCAGCTGAACTACTAAATTACTCTACTGACCACTTGTGCTTTTTATTGTGCCTTTCTGTCTTCAAATAGAAACATGTTTAACCCTCTCTGCCATGATTTAATTTAAACGTAACGTTCTTTATTTCCTTGTAATATATAAGTAAACTTGTTGAACAATAAAGAAGAAGATATAATATTTAAATAATATAAGAATAGAAATGACAATAGTGATTAACATGTTTTTAACTGGTTGCTTTAAAGGAAAATATCTCAAAAATAGCGTCAAAATACATCATTCGAAAAGGGACAGATATGTCACCTATAGGCATGAAGGGTTAAATATTATTTAAATATATTGTAAATAATCCAACCCTCTTCTCTCACTCTCACCCTCTTCTCTCACCCTCTTCTCTAACTCTCACTCTCTCCCACTCACTCTCTTCTCAGTCACGCTACACTCATTTTTTGTTCTTTTTCCCTCTGGTCAAGGTGGGGGTGAAAGGGGAGGGGAGGGGTTATTGTGAGCCATCAGCATCGCCAGGACCTTTAATTAAACCTTTGTTATAGAGCCACCAATGCACCTAGCTAATGCATGTGAGAGTGAGGGAGAGTGAGCCACCAATGCACCTAGCTAATGCATGTGAGAGTGAGGGAGAGTGAGCCACCAATGCACCTAGCTAATGCATGTGAGAGTGAATGAGAGTGAGCCACCAATGCACCTAGCTAATGCATGTGAGAGTGAGGGAGAGTGAGCCACCAATGCACCTAGCTAATGCATGTGAGAGTGAATGAGAGTGAGCCACCAATGCACCTAGCTAATGCATGTGAGAGTGAGGGAGAGTGAGCCACCAATGCACCTAGCTGATGCATGTGAGAGTGAGGGAGAGTGAGCCATCAATGCACCTAGCTGATGCATGTGAGAGTGAGGGAGAGTGAGCCACCAATGCACCTAGCTAATGCATGTGAGAGTGAGGGAGAGAGAGCCACCAATGCACCTAGCTAATGCATGTGAGAGTGAGGGAGAGTGAGCCACCAATGCACCTAGCTAATGCATGTGAGAGTGAGGGAGAGTGAGCCACCAACGCACCTAGCTAATGCATGTGAGAGTGAGGGAGAGTGAGCCACCAATGCACCTAGCTAATGCATGTGAGAGTGAGGGAGAGTGAGCCACCAATGCACCTAGCTAATGCATGTGAGAGTGAGGGAGAGTGAGCCACCAATGCACCTAGCTAATGCACGTGAGAGTGAGGGAGAGTGAGCCACCAATGCACCTAGCTAATGCATGTGAGAGTGAGGGAGAGTGAGCCACCAATGCACCTAGCTAATGCATGTGAGAGTGAGGGAGAGTGAGCCACCAATGCACCTAGCTAATGCATGTTGGAGGGTGACATTAGAGGGAGACGGTGACAGAGTTTTAGTGTGACATTAGAGTGGGAGGGTGACATTAGAGGGAGAGTGTGACAGAGTGGGAGGGTGCCATTAGAGTGGGAGGGTGACTCTAGTGTGGGATTCACAATCTCAAATAACTATAATACTAATAAATTAATAATAAATTTACTAAGAGTTAATAGTTACGAAATAATGAAAAATAAAGAGTAATTATACAAAGTACTTCGAAGTAGAAGTCACTGAGGAAAGTGGCTTAATAAACAAAGTCACCTTCCGCCATTCGGTGGCATGGCTCATGGATGGAGAAAAGCTACCCGCGTAAAAGAATTAACTTTATTTCAGTGTTTTACCTGATAGTAGAAAATAGTTAACTTTATTTCAGTGTTTTACCTGATAGTAGAAAATAGTTAACTTTATTTCAGTGTTTTACCTGATAGTAGAAAATAGTTAACTTTATTTCAGTGTTTTACCTGATAGTAGAAAATAGTTAACTTTATTTCAGTGTTTTACCTGATAGTAGAGAATAGTTAACTTTATTTCAGTGTTTTACCTGATAGTAGGAAATAGTTAACTTTATTTCAGTGTTTTACCTGATAGTAGAAAATAGTTAACTTTATTTCAGTGTTTTACCTGATAGTAGAAAATAGTTAACTTTATTTCAGTGTTTTACCTGATAGTAGAAAATAGTTAACTTTATATCAGTGTTTTACCTTATAGTAGAAAATAGTTAACTTTATTTCAGTGTTTTACCTGATAGTAGAAAATAGTTAACTTTATATCAGTGTTTTACCTTATAGTAGAAAATAGTTAACTTTATTTCAGTGTTTTACCTGATAGTAGAAAATAGTTAACTTTATTTCAGTGTTTTACCTGATAGTAGAAAATAGTTAACTTTATTTCAGTGTTTTACCTGATAGTAGGAAATAGTTAACTTTATTTCAGTGTTTTACCTGATAGTAGGAAATAGTTAACTTTATATCAGTGTTTTACCTGATAGTAGGAAATAGTTAACTTTATTTCAGTGTCTTACCTGATAGTAGGAAATAGTTAACTTTATATCAGTGTTTTACCTGATAGTAGGAAATAGTTAACTTTATTTCAGTGTTTTACCTGATAGTAGAAAATAGTTAACTTTATATCAGTGTTTTACCTGATAGTAGAAAATAGTTAACTTTATTTCAGTGTTTTACCTGATAGTAGAAAATAGTTAACTTTATTTCAGTGTTTTACTTGATAGTAGAAAACAGTTAACTTTATATCAGTGTTTTACCTGATAGTAGAAAATAGTTAACTTTATTTCAGTGTTTTACCTGATAGTAGAAAATAGTTAACTTTATTTCAGTGTTTTACTTGATAGTAGAAAACAGTTAACTTTATATCAGTGTTTTACCTGATAGTAGAAAATAGTTAACTTTATTTCAGTGTTTTACCTGATAGTAGAAAATAGTTAACTTTATTTCAGTGTTTTACCTGATAGTAGAAAATAGTTAACTTTATTTCAGTGTTTTACCTGATAGTAGAAAATAGTTAACTTTATTTCAGTGTTTTACTTGATAATAGAAAATAGTTAACTTTATTTCAGTGTTTTACTTGATAGTAGGAAATAGTTAACTTTATTTCAGTGTTTTACCTGATAGTAGAAAATAGTTAACTTTATTTCAGTGTTTTACCTGATAGTAGAAAATAGGTAACTTTATTTCAGTGTTTTACCTGATAGTAGAAAATAGTTAACTTTATTTCAGTGTTTTACCTGATAGTAGAAAATAGTTAACTTTATATCAGTGTTTTACCTGATAGTAGAAAATAGTTAACTTTATTTCAGTGTTTTACCTGATAGTAGAAAATAGTTAACTTTATTTCAGTGTTTTACCTGATAGTAGAAAATAGTTAACTTTATTTCAGTGTTTTACCTGATAGTAGGAAATAGTTAACTTTATATCAGTGTTTTACCTTATAGTAGAAAATAGTTAACTTTATTTCAGTGTCTTACCTGATAGTAGGAAATAGTTAACTTTATATCAGTGTTTTACCTGATAGTAGGAAATAGTTAACTTTATTTCAGTGGTTTACCTGATAGTAGAAAATAGTTAACTTTATTTCAGTGTTTTACCTGATAGTAGAAAATAGTTAACTTTATTTCAGTGTTTTACCTGATAGTAGAAAATGGTTAACTTTATTTCAGTGTTTTACCTGATAGTAGAAAATAGTTAACTTTATATCAGTGTTTTACCTAATAGTAGGAAATAGTTAACTTTATATCAGTGTTTTACCTGATAGTAGAAAATAGTTAACTTTATTTCAGTGTTTTACCTGATAGTAGAAAATAGTTAACTTTATTTCAGTGTTTTACCTGATAGTAGAAAATAGTTAACTTTATATCAGTGTTTTACCTGATAGTAGAAAATAGTTAACTTTATTTCAGTGTCTTACCTGATAGTAGGAAATAGTTAACTTTATATCAGTGTTTTACCTGATAGTAGGAAATAGTTAACTTTATTTCAGTGTTTTACCTGATAGTAGAAAATAG
>CANNZV010000363.1:0-26890 GCA_947561585.1 Caprella mutica | reverse complement strand
GTCGAACTAACAACACATAACAGGGAACAACACCTAACAGAACAATGGAAAATTAAACATAATATACCTTAGTACTTTATTATAATGTTATTAAATGTACAATAATTGTCTGTCATGTTTAATCTTCCACTAATCGCCATCTGTTAGGAACGTAGGAACTTGTGTGAATATCTAGGTAGGATTTATTTTAAAAGTCAGCATCTTGAAATCTAATCAATTTTGATCATTTGAATTTTCGTGAAACAATGTTTGTTTTAGGAGAAATTCCTTAAGTATGGAATTCATCGTTTGGAATTAAAATATTGTCATGATTGGCATAAAGAATACAATTTCTTTATACCTATATACCAATTAGTAACAATATAACGAAAACCAAAATCTATTTGTTTAGTCATATATAATCATATTTGCAATCTATTAGGAAATGCTATTATTATTACGGTGTTAGTATAGGAATTAAAATATTTGACTTCCCTATCATTTGTACTCACGAAGCCAAAGCAGGTTAACGGTCGAAATAAATAAATAAAAAATAAATATGAGAAATAGCAGGTGAATACACCTGGTGATCACCTGAAAATCTTATATCGAAATAATTTATACTTATACGTTTATAGTCTTTGTTTATTGTTAATTAGCTATAGAGTAGAAGTCTACAAGGATATGTGACAGAACAAAAAGGAAAACAGTTTTAGAATCCTTGTAACATTTCGAACAAAATTAGTGACCGATATTTTCCGTTTTTCTTCCCGTTTTCTTTGATAAGCGATTTTTGATATTCTAGCCCAAATTTTCAACAACAGAAACTAAATTTTCGGCTCTTTTGAACTGTGATGAAAAACAAGAGATTGTGTAAATTGAAATAACACATTCTTGTAGCGAGAAACTCATTCACTTCTATTCACTTTTAGATTGAAAATTCACATTCTACAGGAGAGCCCAAAACGTAAAATATTTAGATTAAATGTCAATTTTAACACTATGGATAAAGTTCAAATGCTCTTTTCATGTTTTTACCTGTGAATCCCATATGACGTGAATAAATTCTACAAATGACATCGACTCACAAAACTCTTATTATTTGTTAACTGATTATTGTTAAATGTAACACATTCTGTTTCTGTTTTTTTAGATTAATTAAGAAATTGAAGATTTTATAAAAAAATCGTAAATTTCAAAGGATTAGAAATCTATGAGTGTAATTAGAAATCTATGAGTGTATATGCAGTATGCTTGAAAGGATTCTTTTAACATTCCTAACTAAACTAGAGACCGATATTTTCTGTTTTCCATCCCGTTTTCTATGGATAAGCGATTTTGAAAACTTTTTTATTCGATCATGATTTTGTGTTCTAGTAGTCGTAGCCCCAAAAAAATTAGGGAGGTGAAAGCCCACCTAATTAAGTACCCATTTTCAGCAAAGATATGATAATTTTACCCAAATTTAGTGGGTTCTTCCCATTATTGAAAAAATTAAATTGAGTGTTTATGAACAATTAAACATAATATTATTTGCTTCATTGAACATAATCTGAATTAAAAAAATCTCTGGATAGTAAATATTTTCATCAGAAAAGACACACATTTCCCCCATTCATATTGAAATATAAATGTACATTTATATGGAATTGTTACATAAAATTGGTGAAAAGGTGTTATTCGCTGTACCTACTGAAATTATGCTGTTTCAGTCAAATGAATCAATATAACATGTCTCGCTTTGCTATAATTATGCCCCAAATTACTGATGCAAGTAGTTATTAGCGCTAATAATTTGTCGCGGCGGCATTCCACGAGCCATTCAATAGCTAGGTACAAAATATTGGCAGCTGAGATTAACAGCTATATTGGTACTACACGAATAAATGCATTCATACTACAAATACAATATATAGATTAGGGGATTTTATGCGTAAAATCTCGAATTGAATCGACACGTATAGTTGCAGATGAGACTGTGTGAAGCCAGTGCTGAAAAAATTAACTACTGTTCACTTTGTAAAATTGATATGAAGTGCGTAATGTAAAACATATTTTTTTACAAGTGTTACGATATTTAATTGTTATGAAATTTAATTTTTAACTCACAGCTTATCGATAATTACATATATGTGAATAAGAATATTAATTGTTGGCAAATTTAGTTATGAAGATACAACGATACCTATCTACTATAAAGATATCTTTAAAAAACGGGAATTTTTAATAAGTAAGTAATAGACTACTAGTAGTAGCGTATCCAAGTTTGATCTTATTTTACCAATATGCAACACTCCTTTCGAAGTTCAATTTTTGTACTCAATTAAATGTCGATTACTTACGGTTTTGCTTTCATTTAAGTCAATCCTCTATCTTCTCATGATCATATTCTGTCACTTAGACTAAGAATGAAAACAGGTTTTCTGAACGATAAAGAGGTCAAGTGTTAATTTCATAACGCAACTAATAACATTCTGAGAGAACTGTTGTTAAATTGCTGTGTATTTACTGTTGGCAAGCTCATGAATTAAAATAGTTAATTAATTC
Source organism: Caprella mutica (assembly GCA_947561585.1). Lineage (NCBI taxonomy): Eukaryota > Metazoa > Arthropoda > Malacostraca > Amphipoda > Caprellidae > Caprella > Caprella mutica. The sequence continues at coordinate 24,364 of CANNZV010000363.1, read as the reverse complement.
ATGAATAGGTCATTAATTATCTCATCTGCTTGTGCTGGATGACTATTGTTTATTTTAACTCATTCTAGCCACGATGAAGCTACTCCACTAATATTTATACATAGCTGTTTATACTAAAGAGATGAATGTTATAAAGAAAAACAAATCTAGTTCTATATAATCTAAACATTTTATTTCTAACTTGTTCCAATATCTGCTAATTGATTACACCTTCTACAATCTCCGCCTATGGACAAAAAGGCTAAATTCATCCCTATCAATCCGTAACAAATTTTTAATGTTTATTATAGATCAAGAAGCCAGTTTTCCTGTAAGACTTTAACTATAGAAAATTAGAATTCTTGACCAGTTATAAATTGTGAGTGGCGGAGGGTAGTAGGGAGTGTGCGTATCTCTCTGTAGTCAGTGGATCTCTGCTCAACTAACTATATAGATTGCACAAATGTGGGGATTGTGACATCAATACCCTTAGTGTCATTTGTAATGGGGGCTCCTATGAGGTAATTTCTTGCAATCACGCAATGCAGGTGCTATCAATATGATTATTTGGTACTACATAGTATCTATATTCTATAAACTGTTGTTTCCTACTTACTAATGGCAAGTTATTTTAAATTATATTTAATATTATTTTCGTAAGTATGAAGTAAATGAAAATTTCTAGTATAGGTAGATACTTATATATAATAGTATATATAATTACTACAATTCAATTTTAAGTATAATAATAGATAAATCCTTTATATTTTTTTTGTACGACCATAACCCTGGTCACTAGCTCCCTTATGACCTAAGCCCCTCGGACACGAGCCTCATTTTTTCTTTACATTTTTTTGGATCTTTCCCATTTGACGACCCCCACCAAATTTAATTTAAAATTTTTTTTATTAGTATTGTTGTTCATAATATTCAAGAATCATAACTGTTTTTTTTTGTAGAAACTAATACTTTTTGAGATATGAGGGTTTAAAGTTATTTATTTCCTATGTATTACTGGAGGACTGAGAACTTTATCATTATAGATTTTTTTACATGAAACTGTAATGTATTTTGTTGATTGCACACTTCATGATTGTCTAAAGACCTGACAGGGGGACTTGGGGGCGGCACACCCCCTTAAATACATATATTGAATATTTCCATTTATTACTTCAATACTTATATATCTGTAAAGGGGACGTGCCGACCACCATACCCCTTACAAGGTCAATAATCAATCATGAAGTATGCAGTACAACAACCTAGCGGATACAACAAACTGCACAACGGTTATCTTTGGCCAACAAGCTTGAAAACACGAGTATTTCCAAAGTTCTCAATCCTTCAGTAATACATAGGAAATAAATAACTTTAAACCCTCATATCTCAAAAAGTATTAGTTTCTACAAAACCGTTTTTCAGATTCTATGAACAAAAGTACATAAGTAAAAAAAAAAATTTAGTTTAATTCAAATGGGAAAGATCCCATTTTTTTATTATCATTTGTATTATAAATAAATAAAGACTATTTTGAAATTCTCAACACATGTGGCAGCACACGTTATTCCTATCTTTTATTTCTTTGGTTTAGTGGAATGGGGCCCTAAAAATGATTATATATGGTTAGGTTAGCGGTCCGGTTGGGAGTCCAGGGAGCTTCTCCATCCCCTCCTCCGAGTGGCTTCGATAGTGACAAAATGTATACTGTACAGTTTTTTATTATAAAATTTAGCGTGAATATGCATTATGTTGATCTAAAAAAAAAAAGGGGGGGGGGGGGCTCGTGTCTCCTTCAGAATTTGCGATGTTGTGTTATTTAGTAGCTACTCGATGGTTTAAATCCTGAGGGGGGTCTCGTATCTGGGTAGGGGAGGGGGGCTTAAATCCTATTCATTCTATTTATTTTCATTGAGTCGAGAGATGAAAATAATTAACATCGAAGATCTTCCGAATGATAGTTTAACCTTCAAGGAAACAGTACGTCATGCAGCGCTGACGTTTATACGAGTTGTGTGTTGTCTGACATGCTTCTAGAATATTAGGAAAATGAGAATACTGTGAAGAATCTGTAGAATGACTTTTGGAAATTTCACATTTGTTGTACACTGAAGGCCATGTGCTATACATATATAGTTATTTGCTTCATTTTCATGTATTAGAACGGTAGGTACTATATGAAAAATAGGAAGTAGCTGTAATTGAATATATTGATATATATCGTTGTTAGTCCTAAAAACTATAATGTTTACGAGTACCATATCTACACAAACTAAATGTATAAGAAATGATGCATTGTTCTCTTTGTGTAGCTAAAACTATAATGTCTGTAATAGGTACAGAATATTTCAAACTTTAATGATTCAATTATAACTTCTATATAAGGAATAGAGTATTTCATCAGTATATTTGTGTGATTTTGTTATCACTACAAAGAATTCATTGTATAAATACCATGTTCTTGTTAGCGCATTGATTACCATACTGAATAATTCATGAGCTTGAACACGTTACACAATTCATATTTTAACCTCATAGGCTGCAAATAAATAAATGTATTTGATTCATTCTCAACGAAGAACACAACAGCACTAGTTAATATGACCCCAATTCAAGGGAATTCCTACTGTCGGGTGATATCCTGATACGAAACACACTCACCTATTTGTTTACTCAATACCCTTTGTTTTACTTATTCACTATTTTATTGACTTTTTTATTGACTTTTTTATGGGCTGCATCAACAATTGAACAAGTAGATATCAGTTCAATTTCTTTTATTGACAGTAGGACATGGTATTCATATAAAATTTTCTATAACTCTCTAAGGTACTTTCCTGATATCACACATCCACTTTTATTTTACTCTCTAGCCCCTATCTTCATTTCAGAGAGGCTACATATGGATAATTTAAAGACACTCATTCCAAAAATTGAGAGAACTGACAGACACATAAACCACGCCAAGTTGTTAAACAGTCATAAAGTGTACAATACAACAAGCTAGCGGATACAGAAAACTACAATACGACCACCTATGTTAAGATTTATGTTCTTTAATATATATGTGTCATCAAAATAGAAATGGTGGGGTGATAACAGGAATGTACCTTCTCTAATATTGTATATTAGGGTGGGCCAAAGAATAACGTTTTAGATATAACGTATGGAATAATGATATGACAAGTAAAGTGATATAACGTATGAAGTTGATATGACAAGTAAAGGTACGTGTACGAAATTTGAGTGAATTCTGATATTAATTAACAGTTGCCCCCAAGCGATTCAAATATCAGAAAAGTTAGATTTTAGGTGATTTTTACTACATTTTGGCAAAAAACTCTTAAACTCTGATTTATTATCATTTAGAATAGAAAGATAGCTTGAGAAGAGCTTATTTTGGTGTCTGTGCCGGAAAATCAGACCGGTACGACAGTGCTTACAGTTGCCCCTACCTCTCCAAATTGTTCGAATTTAGGCACTGCTGGAGACTGTAGTCAGTGTAGTGCTCCACACTTATGGAGGTCTGGTGCTCAATTTAAAATATAATTAAGAGTATTATATACAACAAATTGATAAAAAACACTAATAATTGATCAATTAACCTATATTTCAATATTTAGTACACCTGATAATTCAAAAAAGTTGACAAAGCAAATTGCATGGGTTATTATCGAATTGTTAAAGTCCGAGCAAATTCGAAATTTTTGCAATACGAAAATATTAATAAATGCTTGTATAAAATGAAATCAATACAATTCACAAAGTTATTTGAGAATTAAATTACTTCTATCTCATCACAATAACATGCATGATTGCTCTATAAAGCTAATTTTAAGAGAAATATTCTAATACTAATAGTAATACCTATATTTCACAAAAAAAGGCTCGGGGCTACTCAAAAATATCAAAAATTAATCTGCAATTTTGCAAGTTGTGTTTTTTCGTATTGTCTCAACTAATTTTACCTATTCCATAGAAAAAAAAATTGAATATATCAGAATTAATAGGAAAATATCATTTTGTACAAAATTTCAAATGTTTTGGGGCAACTCAAAAATATCCAGAAATGGCCTGGATAATATCAACTTTTTATAACCATTCCATATGAAGATTCTGAAATTTGCCCGAAACCCCTATTTTTTGGCCCACCCTAATGTACAATTATTAAAATGTTATAGAATGGTGATGCTTTATAAATTGGTAGCCGGTAAATTGCTCGAAAACAATTGCTCGAAAGACAATTGCTCGAAAACAATTGCTCGAAAAACAATGGCTCGAATGAACAATTGCTCGAAAGACAATTCCTCGAAAAACAATTGCTCGAATTATCAAATTGCTCGAATGAACAAAATTGCTCGAATTATAAAATTGCACAGTTTTCGATTTTATAAAAGTTAGTTATTCATGAAGTGGAGCTGCACCTAACAATGTTTGTTTCTTTTTAGTAATTGATCATTAATCATTCTATAAATGATTTTAATTATTACTTATTCTGCATAGACCGTTTGTGTCATCTCGTATATAACATGTGAATTGGAATCATGTGGTGAATCAGTACTATTTATGTTTTTTTTATCATAAAACCCGAAAAAATTTGTAGATTTATTAAAACTCTGCCATAACTTTGAGTTATTTCACCTAATGATGTGGCACATACAGATAGTCTAGTAATAAATTAATCTACAAATTTTTTCGGGTTTTATGATAAAAAAAACATGAATAGTAGTGATTCACCACATGATTCCAATTCACATGTTACATACGAGATGACACAAACGGTCTAAACAAAAAATTATGCAGAATGGGTAATAATTAAAATCATTTAAAGAATGATTAATGATCAGTTACTAAAAAGAAACAAGGATTGTTAGGTGCAGCTCCACTTCATGAATAACTAACTTTTATAAAATCGAAAACTGTGCAATTTTATAATTCGAGCAATTTTGTTCATTCGAGCAATTTTATAATTCGAGCAATTTTATAATTCGAGCAATTTGATAATTCGAGCAATTGTTCATTCGATTAATTGTTCGTTCGGGCAATTGTTTTTCGAGCAATTGTTTTCGAGCAATTGTCTTTCGAGCAATTGTTCATTCGAGCAATTGTTTTTCGAGCAATTGTTTTCGAGCAATTGTTTTCGAGCAATTGTCTTTCGAGCAATTGTTTTTTCGAGCAATTGTTCATTCGAGCAATTGTTTTTCAAGCAATCGTTTTTCGAACAATTGTTTTCGAGCAATTGTTTTCGAGCAATTGTTCATTCGAGCAATTGTTCATTCGAGCAATTGTTTTTCGAGCAATTGTTCATTCGAGCAATTGTTTTTCGAGCAATTGTTTTCGAGCAATTTACCTAGAACTTTATAAATTACATATTGTTCTCTAATTAATTATGAATAGGGCGAGATAACTTCTGTGACTAGTGCTATTTGCGATATTGTTATTTGGTAGCTACCGAAGGACGAAATAATAACTGGATTATTTACGATTCCCTTGGGCTAGGCTATGAACTACTTAATAATTTACCAAAGGTAGTTTGTTTGGTGTCCAACATTGTTACCTGACAGGCTTACACTATCCCTACGCAATGACTTTGATGTCAAAAAGTCACTTATTTTGGAATAATATCAATAATTACTTTTCCTATTTTTCTGATGTGAGATCTAAATGTACAGAATGTAATTAATCAATATTTATTTTGTTGTACAGTGTTTTTTCTTTCTTTTGCAAGACTTTGAGCCCCCACTAGGAATATTTGAAATGAGAATTTAGAGGAAACAAATATATTTTCTTGAAGATAAGGCTTGGTACTTACATTTTATGTAATACAAACTTATTTGAAACTCATTCAAAATACATCCAAAGGTTATCTACAGAAGGTGTTGGAAATGGCCTCCGGAATCCTGTAGTCAAAGTCTTGCGCGCTTCAAGACGCTCTTCGAGTCTTCGTCACCTTCTCAATTGTTACTGCGTCATAATTTGCACCGCACAGCTTCACACACTAAATTCTATTATATCATGAATGGATTGAAGTTTTTCCGGATAAAAAAATTTTGTGTTGTAGCCCAGAAATGGAAATCAAGAGGATTGAGTTCTTTCAAAGTGCTGGCCAGAAGAACTCAGTGTCTCTTCTGGTTACTCGTCTTTGAAATTTTTCTTCAAGAACTGCTTAACCACTCTTATACAATGAGATTGAGCACCCTCTTGCATCCACCAGAGTCTGCGTCATGTAGCAGTGGCTCACAAAAGTTTACCACACTTTGTCTTTCAGCAAAGCCATGTTATTGGAACCATTAACAGAGTCACAAGGACCGTCGTCATCGATGAATGCTTGGACAAAAGAATTTTCTGTCCACAATCGCAACAAATATCATTACTTTTCTGTCATTTTTTATAGTTTCATTCACCAATATCATGTGGATTCAACTCTGCAAATTATAACTCAGCAATAATTGGAGTGACGAAGAGCGTCTTGAAGCGCGCAAGACTTTGCCTATAGGATTCTGGCCACCATTTTCAACACATTTTGTAGATAGCCTTTAGAAGTGTTTTCAATGAGTTTCAAATAAGTTTGTATTACATGAAATGTAAGTACCAAGCCTTATCTTCAAGAAAATATATTTGTTTCTTCTAAATTCTTATTCCAAATATTCCTAGTTGGAGCTCAAAGTCTTGCAAAAAGAAAAAAACACTGTACTCCTTTGAATGGTACCTAACCTTAAACCTTTCAAAAACATTCTTTGTTTTCTTAGTAACATGATCTTTTCAATGCCAATTATTAAACATTAAAACATTGAGCTAATATTTTTAATGTTTAATTAATAAATATATGTTTAATTTAATTAAATATTCCTGATAGTTTTGTAATGATCATATTGTTAATTTTTCTAATAACAGATGCATACGTACATTAATTAGGTACAACTTATTCTTTCGCTGTTCTACATTAATGAATATTGTCATGAAAATTTTACTGCTGCAATCATTCATTATTTAACAAAGAATTTTAAAGGAAGTACACTGTGTTAATTAGCCTACTGTGTATACCACACACACAAAAAATGATGCACCATCGGAAGATTTTACAGTTTAAGTGATTATCTAATCTCCAAGTGAGTAATATTGTACACATTTTATCAAGTGAGTAATATTCTACACATTTTATTTGTTTGCTAAGTATTCAATCAGGCAATAATCCTAATCTACATATTACAATATCTACTATCAGAACTGCTTACTAGTTTGCTCTTAGCTGCTCCTATAAAAGGTACTGTGAATTAACAGAAAGTACACACATTTTTAACTCTAATCATAGGCCAAGGCCGAGAGTTTTCTTACTGTTATTTGAGAGGCTACTCTATAGACTCGAGAGATAAATTAATGGAGTTAGACGATCCTTGTTCTACTATTGGAGATATTGGAGATTTAAGATATTACAGTGACCGTAGAAACGGTTACCTCGCTATATGATTAGAATTTAACTGGTTGAACTTTTTTCTTTAAACTCTATATAATGATAACTACTTTAGAAACAGTGAGTGCTACTGTAGAAACTGTGAGTGATACTTTAGAAACAGTGAGTGCTACTTTAGAAACAGTGAGTGCTACTGTAGAAACTGTGAGTGATACTTTAGAAACAGTGAGTGCTATTTTAGAAACAGTGAGTGATACTTTAGAAACAGTGAGTGCTACTTTAGAAACAGTGAGTGCTACTTAAGAAACAGTGAGTGCTACTGTAGAAACTGTGAGTGATACTTTAGAAACAGTGAGTGCTACTTTAGAAACAGTGAGTGCTACTTAAGAAACAGTGAGTGCTATTTTAGAAACAGTGAGTGCTACTTAAGAAACAGTGAGTGCTACTATAGAAACAGTGAGTGCTACTATAGAAACAGTGAGTGCTACTTAAGAAACAGTGAGTGCTATTTTAGAAACAGTGAGTGCTATTTTAGAAACAGTGAGTGCTACTATAGAAACAGTGAGTGCTACTTTAGAAACAGTGAGTGCTACTGTAGAAACTGTGAGTGATACTTTAGAAACAGTGAGTGCTACTTTAGAAACAGTGAGTGCTACTTTAGAAACAGTGAGTGCTACTTTAGAAACAGTGAGTGCTATTTTAGAAACAGTGAGTGCTACTATAGAAACAGTGAGTGCTATTTTAGAAACAGTGAGTGCTATTTTAGAAACAGTGAGTGCTACTTCTTTAGTTTTATAATATATTCATAATTTATTTATTGATTACTTTAAAATTCGATTTCACTTTATTCATATATTAATTTATAATATCACTATGAAACATTAGCAGAAATTATTCGAGAAGATTCAAAAGTGGCACGAAATATTATATTAATCAGGAACACATTACTACATCTCACCATTTCAATCATTGTTACTATTGAAAAAAGTCCCCACATCTCCTTATGGTCCATTGGGCGTCTGGCATTTTGCTTATAACTATCAGTGCAGTTTCCTAAGTTGATATAATCTGTGTGAAGGTAATTCACTGCAATAATATCACGGAGTATGGAAATGTTTGGAGTGGTCCTTTAAACATGAGACGTATTAGTGCAATGCTTGGTAAGTACACCGCATAAACAACTACTTTAAAGGAACTACCTACTAAATAGAAGTACAATTGTCGCATCACCGCCCAATTGGTGTATCCTTACCCCCCAGGGAGTCGCCTTACATGCCACACATGGGTGCAGTCACACACAGAAAAAACATTGGGGTAATGTTCATCTAATATGCAAACATCTCGAGAAAACCTTTGAACTTATAATGGGATATTAGAATATAAAATGGGTTTCTAGATCTAGAATGTGAATAATCATTCTAAAAGAATCCTTCAATATATGTCAACAAATGATGTAATATGAGCCACTCAAGTCATAGTTATAGTATTTAGTAGTTACTACTTAGATAGTTAGTTTTATAGTTAATAATAATCACATGTATGATGGTGCCCTGAATTAGGATATCAAGCATTGTCTAAGTGAACATAGGAATGAAGTACGCAGTTAGTTATTTTTACATCCTGACGCTTTGTCACCAGAGTGATGTCATATGGCAGTGTGTTTTTATGGGTGCATATACAAAGATGTTATGGTAGCATTGTTGTTTATTGGTGGAGCATTAACTTTGAGACTCTTGAGAAATGAGACTTGCATTGGGAGGAGAAGAGATAGATTTTACTCCTCTAAAGCTCACACGAGAGTATTCTTATCAGCTGCAGAGTTTATTGCAATAACGTTGTTATTTATTCAGTGATAGGCATTGGCAAAATATTTATTCAGTGATAGTCCTTTGCAAACATAGACGCTAATATTATTGGTTAACTTTCCCCTTGCGTTTCTCTGCCATTCACGGCTTCAAGGGTTTTATTCCTCATTTAATTTGAATGCTTATCGTTAAATGTTAGTTAATTCTTTAATAGGAACTTTATTGCATGACCTCATATACTAATCGCTTCTTCAAAGCAGTAGTTCCTTTCTACCCGCACTAACGTGCTATCGATTATATAGTACACTTGCACTAAACCTAATTAGTTTTCAACTACAGTTAACACATTTTCTTTTTCACGATCTGTAATGCTATTAGATCCACCTGAAATATTTTGATTGCCTTAATGAAATAATTTATTCATGTTATCATACCAGGGTGTCTTATATCTTCTGAGCGTTACTGAAAATAAATATTTAAATAATTCTTAGAACTCATTAGTCATTACTCTAGATGTAACTATTGTTAGATAGGGATACTACTAAAATGAATATATAGGTACAATGCGTTGCATGTCACTGTTCATTTCACTGTTAGTCACTGTGACTAATTTAGCAGACCTCATGAGATCGGTTGAGTGTTAATAGAGTGCTACACACCACATGTCACTGGCTAGTATGTTAAAGTGTTAGTTTGTTATTGTAAGATTTTATTCATAGACTGTTAATTCAATAAACTTCAAATATATAGAAATGAATAAATCATTTCACCTATTGATCAAACATTTGTTTTTAATAGTTATCAGCATCTTCTTTATTTTTCTGTCTTTGTTACTTGATATGTGATAGACTCTGCAGTTGAATATGTTTCACTTTATAAATCGTGTGTATCTAATTCCTAGACAACGTATTGCACACTAATTCAAGCTTGAGGTTCCTATGAAGTATTTTTCAGTTACAGTTTGCTAACCAGTTAAAAGTAGGCGCAGCTTATTCCAAGGTATACATGTAACCACCATTCATTCATAATTCATCAGAACCTAAGTAAATTCCAGCTTAGAGTCTAAAAATATTATGTGAACATCATAACTAATTCAACCCAGAAAGTAGAGGTGTCTCCATCTGACTACAGTAGATATTAGTGACTGCTGCCCATGGAAGTGAATTTCGTTATTTGGATTATTGACTTCATTTTAGTTTGGAAAATCAAATTATTTTCCAAACTGTAACAACGTATTAAATATATTTTAAATTTCATTATATCCAATAATATGTCAGCATTTGATGTGGAAACCACTCCAATCAACCAATTATGTCCCTAATTTCTAATCACTTCTGAACAAGGTCGTTTCTTCTATATCCATGTAGGTAGTTGTCTTTTCGTAGGCGTTAACCACAAAATATAAACATCTTTATAGCTCTTCCTGTTATTTCCAACATGCTGCCTCATTGTTCCTTCAATGGTGCTTGTTTTACCTCAAAATGTCTCTCCAGACTCCGTGAAAAGATGAGTTTCTTACAAATTATTGTAGAACTACGGTCGAGGATCAGTAATATACAAAATGCATAAAATAGGGTTCAGTATATATATATATATATTTTTTATATGCTATTAAATATGTTGATAATCTTTGTGCAGTAATTGTAGGAAACACTAATCTGACACCGAAAAAAAAGACACGCTTCTGTTTGATTTCCTGTAAGAAATGTGTACACAAACTGTGCATATTCGTGCCTAATTAAAGCTGCTAATGATTATCTGACGTAAATAAAAGTTATATGATAAGCTTGCTCTTGCTTTATACCTTTACCCGAATATTTACTATTGAATTAATTATACCTACCTACCTGACATTCAAAAGAAACGACGTGCAATCTTTTTCTTTAGACCTAAAATTAGCAAATCGGAAGTAAAACGGATTTTGCAGTGCATTGATCAATTATTTAAATCCTTAAAAGCATATAGAAACATAAATACACTCTCAAATTTCATGTGGTTTACTGCAAAGTGTTGTAAAATGTATTGTATTTATTTACCGTCTCCCTCAAATCTGAAAAAATCTCATTTATTTGCTTAAAATGATGTCTTATAGTCTCCCGGATAACGTGTTAAAAATTAGAGCTGAAAACAATCTAGAAGTGCTTCAAAAACAGATGGACAATTTTGTAAATTATACCTGACAGGTCTGTCAAAGACCTGTCAGCACAGGTATTAAGGGTTTATTATCTCATATCAAATGATTTGTTCACTAGTTGCATCGAAAAGAGGACACAACACCCAAAAAAGAGTCTCACACTAATTTATGGAACCAGAATTATTTGAGTTTGACAATTTTTTACCCAAAATAAAAATCAGTAAATTGGCTCTCTTAAAAAGTACATTTTTTCGACTTCAAAAGGCATCAACTCCTACAGTTTTTGAGCTAGAGACATAAGGTTTGTTTCATTTTCTTCAGAAAAGAATTGCTCAAAAAGGTACAAACGTTTTTTCTCCAAATTTCTCAATGTGTGAGGAGGTATAATGAGATATATGAAAACAAAACAATATTTTGCGAAAAAAATAGAAATTTTTTTTTTACAATTTTTCTCAGACGAATTTGAAAAAAAATAGCTCTGTAACTTTGTAGACAACTAAAGATGAAACCAATCCCCTCCGCTTTAAGTTCAATTTCTAAGTTAATGTGAGGTACTATTTTTGACTTAAAGCGGAGTCTGCCTGTATAATATATTTGGTAGTAGCTTTCATGCATTCATATGATTGATGTATAGATAATAAAGTGAATATCTCTGTGTGTTTGCTGTACAATCATTCATTTTTAAGATGTATGCATTGATTTTAACTCAATAATCTTCTATTATTATAATTATGAAACAGAATCTACTAAATATTCCACATGAACTAATGGAAGTGATTATAATTTTATTTCTATTGCCGTGATTTTATTCCAACTTTCCTTTTGTTGATCAGAAGACCTTATCACCATTTTGGTAGTTTAACAGAGCACTGCAGAAGCCCATAATGTTGAGAGTTATATCCACTATAATCAATTGAAAGCTAAAAGTCAATAGTGATCTACCTACAAGTCATTTCCTTAATTCTATTTAACGGATTTTGTATTCTGCAAAAGTTTGCTGCAATTACTTTCGTAAACAGGATCACTTTTGGCCTTCAATTATTTTTTATTTTATTTTCCTTCTAGATCCTGGGTGTGGTCATGCATTAATGAAACAAACAGAAAATAACTATATGGGTTTGGTGGTATAGGTTTTACCTGAATATATCCTGAGTGTTGTTGCACTCAGGATAATTATTCTCTATTAAGGAAGTAGATATTTCTAACGTATTGCTTGAAATGAGTTTCAATTATTTATTCGTTTGCTTATCTTTACTAAGTAAAAGAACATTTCATGAATTTTTGTGTAGAGTGTAAACCGATTAAAACTAAACACGAGATTTCAAACCCTTCAGAAACACGAGAAAAATATTCGATTGTATTTTTGAAAATGTTTTCAATCATTATTTTTGTTGGTTGGAAATAATGTAGCTAGCAAGAGAAAACCGAGTCTCTGTGCTGATGCTAATTTCTCAGAACAGTGTCCTCTAATTATAGAAATCCTACAAATCTGTCATTATTTACCCAGACCTTTTTAAAAATAAAGTGCGAAAAAATCATCCTTCTTCCTTGTCTCTCAACCATTCTAATTATGATGTCATTACACTCTGTGTAATGACATCATAATTATAAATATAACACCATCACCACACCCATATCAAGTAAAACCGGACCTATGAATACCATTTTACGTGAGACAACTTCAGGAATTTCATCACAGCATATTGAAGAGATATTGCTAGACTGTGTGGCGCCTTTAAAGCAAGTGAACACACAGTGTCCGACGTCCGGTAAGATTCTTAAAGTGATGAAGAGGTGACTTTTGATAAATTAGTTACCTATGCAGTCAAAATAGAGACAATGGAGTCGAAGGTAACGTAAAGAACTTCGATTGTACTGCGCTTATTTTTGACCGTTACAGCATTGTCTGTTATAGCATTGTCTGTTACAGCATTGTCTGTTATAGCATTGTCTGTTATAGCATTGTCTGTTACAGCATTGTCTGTTACAGTATTGTCTTTTACAGCATTGTCTGTTACAGCATTGTCTGTTACAGCATTGTCTGTTATAGCATTGTCTGTTACAGCATAGTCTGTTATAGCATAGTCAGTCACGGCATTGTCTGTTATAGCATTGTCTGTTATAGCATTGTCTGTTATAGCATTGTCTGTTATAGCATTGTCTGTTATAGCATTGTCTGTTATAGCATTGTCTGTTACAGCATTGTCTGTTACAGTATTGTCTTTTACAACATTGTCTGTTATAGCATTGTGTGTTACAGCATAGTCTGTTATAGCATTTTCTGTTACAACATTGTCTGTTACAGCATTGTCTGTTACAACATTGTCTGTTACAGCATTGTCTGTTACAGCATTGTCTGTTACAGCATAGTCTGTTATAGCATAGTCTGTTACAGCATTGTCTGTTACAGCATAGTCTGTTATAGCATAGTCAGTCACGGCATTGTCTGTTATAGCATTGTCTGTTATAGCATTGTCTGTTACAGCATTGTCTGTTACAGCATTGTCTGTTATAGCATTGTCTGTTACAGCATAGTCTGTTACAGCATAGTCTGTTACAGCATAGTCAGTCACGGCATTGTCTGTTATAGCATTGTCTGTTATAGCATTGTCTGTTATAGCATTGTCTGTTACAGCATTGTCTGTTATAGCATTGTCTGTTATAGCATTGTCTTTTACAACATAGTTAGTCACAACATAGTCAGTCACAACATAGTCAGTCACAACATTACTTCCAAAGAGCAAGATATGGTTAGAGTCACTGAAAATTAGGAGGGGATACTTCTTGGCTCTACCTTAATTAACAATCTCAATTAATATACTAATATCAAAATACTAATATTTACCAAATACTAATCTATATCTTAATACGATAGCATGAGTGTTAGTGTGTGTCACTTACTTTACAGTGTATAGTAAAGTGTATTTACTAGTGTATAGTAATGAGTGTTTGTAAGTGAAGGTGGGAGAAGTGAAGATGGAGGAAGTGTTTACCTAAAACTTATTTTAGGTAAAAGATAGTATGGTGTTAGTATTCAATGGATGAAATGAACTGTGGCTACTTGAATAATTTATTAAATTGAATTTACTCTTCATAATTAAACTGTTAAACCGACTGATACGTTTTTTTTTATCAAACGAAAACCTATTTGTTGATTTCCCAATTCGGTGGAATTTCCATGTGGTCCAGGTAATCTTTATTAAAATACTAATATTTTTTAAAGCACTAATCTGATTTAAAAAAACAATCTTAATTAGAATACCACAAGCAAATTGAAAACTTTCTTTTGGTATTTTCCTTTACTATCTTATTATGATGTCACACATGTTAATAGTTTGAGCAGTGAAGTAATGACGTCATTCACTATCACTTCTAAAGGATGCAGACCATTGTTTAGTTGAAGATATTTTATTTCTGTTTTTTCCTGCACATGGTTGATAAAACTTAGCAACTGACTGTTACTCCTGGCGTATATGTTGTGAATACATGAGTACCTCTAAATTACAAATTAATTTTAATAATCATCCTTATTATACAAATTTTAGTCACAGTTAATTAGTACTGAAAATTTAATATTGAAATAAAGCTAATTATTAAGTTGAAAATCTCCATACAATTATAGAAGTGCTGTCCACAGAATTTACATTATATTTTGTAGCAGAAGCAGTAGAATAAGATAATTAATATAGAAAAAATAGAGCATCGCGTGTCTCTAGTCAAAATTACCGTGGAGTCAATTTTTTCAAAAAGAATACCTAAATTTATAGATAATAGGAACTCAAATTGGATCACTTACTTCTGTAAATAAAAACAAAGAAATCCTCCATTCGGTATTGAGGGTGGAGAAGAAATTCCCCGAAAAGCTACTACTTATGAAATCGTGGGTAAATTTAAAGAATTAGGCGAAGCTATTTAGTTGAATGAGGGTCAGTTACCAGAAACCAAAGACGAGCAAATGACCTAAGGCTCTTTTGAACTTTGTGATGAGAAGCTGTTTACAAATTTACAATGGTGAAAAAATTTAATCCTCCGAATGACAGATGCTGACAAAAAAGGCTAAAGACATTCAGAAGACATGAAAAGTGTCTCGTCGCCGAAACCCGCCACTGTCTCCAGAACCTGGAAGTCCTCTCTGATTTTTTTCATCAAGCTGCTGTAGTGAATTCTAAATCATCCATTCATAACTTCTGGATTTCCGGTTTTCATCGACGAAAAAGCATCTCAACGAAAATGTCTAGACTTTCCATCAGCCTGTCCTCCTTCAAATACTTACAACAAATGTCAAGAGAAGTGTCTAGCTCACTTCTTCATGTATTGGATTAAGAATAAGTAGCCTCATCTTGTACCGATTTAATTAATGTTTGGATTTTAGTAATTGTGATTGACATACTGGGGTTGGATGAAAAATGGCAACATCTTTCAGTTCTTCTGTGGGATCTAAATTAGACAAGTGAAGTTTCAGACAATTTCAGATTAATTAAATTCCAGACGATACAATTAAATCGAAAAATAATACATGTGTATTGTATAACAATCAGATGATGAAAACACATAAAATGTATAATTAGAAAAAAATGAAATCCACTCATGTACAATTTTCGATTTACTCACGGAAAAAAGTCAATATAATGAAGTTGCTTATATTTTTCTGTATCATCGAGGTTTCTGCGTATCAAAATTAATGTAATTTACTATTTTTAAACCTATGTTTCAACGTAATGGTAGCGTACTGAAATAACGTTCTGAAAGTAAAAATGTTTTCAATTCCTATTTTCTATTTGTGTTAAATTTACTATCAAAATTGATGAGGATATGACACGTAATTTTCACTTGAATATTTTTAAATAATTCTGAATTTATTGATGCACTAATAAATTGGAAATCACATTTCAGTATTTTTTACAAATCATTAAAATAAATAATAAGACCATACACTTATTAATTAATACTGTATTTGATATAAATCAAATTCCCTTCACTTTCGTTGTTTCTGTATCTGTTAGGCACTTTCTCATGAGTTAACGTTACTCTCCCTCATGCATTTAGTTCCTGGTTCTCAGAATTACTCTCACATCAAATCCACTTCTCATTCCTCAATAAACACAATCTAATCCCCTTAACGTCCCACTAGTCTGTCTCGCAGAAAAAGATTCACAAGCTTTTCTACGAACACTCGAGAGTTCTGAGGGAAAGAAAACATTCACCAACAGGTCTTATCTGTCGATGGGTGTTTGGTGTACGAATTACATAGTTTGGTGTACGAATTACTTAGTTTGGTGTACGAATTACATAGTTTGGTGTACGAATTACATAGTTTGGTGTACGAATTACATAGTTTGGTGTACGAATTACATAGTTTGGTGTACGAATTACATAGTTTGGTGTACGAATTACATAGTTTGGTGTACGAATTACATAGTTTGGTGTACGAATTACATAGTTTGGTGTACGAATTACATAGTTTGGTGTACGAATTACATAGTTTGGTGTACGAATTACATAGTTTGGTGTACGAATTACATAGTTTGGTGTACGAATTACATAGTTTGGTGTACGAATTACATAGTTTGGTGTACGAATTACATAGTTTGGTGTAATATAAGCTGTCTGCATTGCATCATACTGCACATTGCGTCAGTAGACTGTTGCGTCAGGGCAGGGCAGCACGTACCAATCCATAGTTCCTTTCAGGTATCAGCTTTGTCCCTCTTGCCTTCTTACTGCAAACTATTATTTAAAGGAGAGTTATCGATGCCTATAGTTGAAACATGTGACCCATGCAAAATGCACGGTAACCCTTCTTTAAAAAAAGCGCACAATGAGTTTTGAGTGAGAAAATGCAATATATTTCACAGCAAATGAAATAGACAAATAATAACATACAAAGTTTAAATTTTCTCATCGCAAAATGAAATGATTTTTAATTCCAAAATGGAACATTTAATAATTCGATGAAACTTTTGAATCATTGAAGAGGACGCAGAATAAACTAAACTAAACAGGAATGCAATATAACTATGAATAGCTAATGATGGAAATAAATAATTATCTGCTAATACCAATTACCGTACCTACATTTATAAATGTCTTTTACTTTCGTCAGAGAAGGATAACCATTGAGGACATTTCCGCCTATTTTTCGTCATATCTTGAAAAAGGTTCTAGAAAATTTCGGTCTCAGCTTATAATGGTGTTACTAAAGAACAATAATAGAAAAAGTTGAAATTATGAGTACTAAAATGTGAAGTTTATTTATTAAAAGTGGATAACATCATTGACCGTATTAAAAATAATACGTAACATTAGTAATTTTAACATGTTTTGACATATATTTAACATGAGATTCGAGCGGATAATCCGGTCTCGGAATATTCGGTCTCAGGTATAAATATAACTTATGAATTAGATGTATCAGGGGGCGTGACGCCCCCCGAACCCCCCTGACAGGAATTAAGCAATCATGTCGTGTGCAGTACAACAAACTAGCGGATACAGCAAACTACAAAATATCGTTTATGTTGAGACCGAAATTTCCGGCCACCCTGGAAAAGTATATAGTTTGAGTTTAGAAAAAAGATGAACAAAGTTGCTTATTGTAAAAAAAAATATATTATACCTACATATTTTTTCAAGTCGATTTATGCCATTTTTTGTTTAATTCTGCATATTACAATGCTTACGGATTTGAATGAAATCCTTATCTAGATCATTATAATTTAAAATTTCGAATATTAGCTACATAAGCCTGACCGACCAGATAATTTCAGTTCATACTGTTGAATAGTCTGAACACATCCTGAAAAGTATTTCTAATTAATTTCCATCCATTATAAACCAAGGGTTAATATTTCGAAAACCATTTTGAAATTCGAAAGATCCTTTTAACACGATCTATTGGACACCACTTTTGTCTCAGACGTGGAGATTAGAAAACGGCGGAGGCTAAGCCGTGCTTTAGTAGTTGAGGTCTGCAAAGTTAGTGACAATAAGATTCTATACAAATGGAAATAAATGCAAGAATATCACAAAAGGTACAAAGTTTTAAATCATTAAACTCACTTTAGGTAAATTGACTCAGGACTTATGGGCTATAAATACTGGTCAGGCAGTAAACTGTTTTTATGTTAAAGCTTAAGGATAGTTTTATACTCTACATAGAAATACAAAAAAGTTAATAATTCCTATTTAGTTTAATTGAACATATTGTCACAGTAAATTACCAAAAGGTTATGACTAATATCCAGTTTTCAAACTGGGTATAATTTATAAAACAGAGTAAAGAGATAAGCAAAAGTAAAGAGATAAGCAAAAGTAAAGAGATAAGCAAAAGTAAAGAGATAAGCAAAAGTAAAGAGATAAGCAAAAGTAAAGAGATAAGCAAAAGTAAAGAGATAAGCAAAAGTAAAGAGATAAGCAAAAGTAAAGAGATAAGCAAAAGTAAAGAGATAAGCAAAAGTAAAGAGATAAGCAAAGTAAAGAGATAAGCAAAAGTAAAGAGATAAGCAAAAGTAAAGAGATAAGCAAAAGTAAAGAGATAAGCAAAAGTAAAGAGATAAGCAAAAGTAAAGAGATAAGCAAAAGTAAAGAGATAAGCAAAAGTAAAGAGATAAGCAAAAGTAAAGAGATAAGCAAAAGTAAAGAGATAAGCAAAAGTAAAGAGATAAGCAAAAGTAAAGAGATAAGCAAAAGTAAAGAGATAAGCAAAAGTAAAGAGATAAGCAAAAGTAAATGGATAAGCAAAAGTAAAGAGATAAGCAAAAGTAAAGATATAAGCAAAAGTAAAGAGATAAGCAAAAGTAAATCGATAAGCAAAAGTAAAGAGATAAGCAAAAGTAAATCGATAAGCAAAAGTAAATGGATAAGCAAAAGTAAAGAGATAAGCAAAAGTAAAGAGATAAGCAAAAGTAAAGAGATAAGCAAAAGTAAAGAGGTAAGCAAAAGTAAATGGATAAGCAAAAGTAAAGAGATAAGCAAAAGTAAATCGATAAGCAAAAGTAAATCGATAAGCAAAAGTAAATCGATAAGCAAAAGTAAAGAGATAAGCAAAAGTAAAGAGATAAGCAAAAGTAAAGAGATAAGCAAAAGTAAAGAGATAAGCAAAAGTAAAGAGATAAGCAAAAGTAAAGAGATAAGCAAAAGTAAAGAGATAAGCAAAAGTAAAGAGATAAGCAAAAGTAAAGAGATAAGCAAAAGTAAAGAGATAAGCAAAAGTAAAGAGATAAGCAAAAGTAAAGAGATAAGCAAAAGTAAAGAGATAAGCAAAAGTAAAGAGATAAGCAAAAGTAAAGAGATAAGCAAAAGTAAAGAGATAAGCAAAAGTAAAGAGATAAGCAAAAGTAAAGAGATAAGCAAAAGTAAAGAGATAAGCAAAAGTAAAGAGATAAGCAAAAGTAAAGAGATAAGCAAAAGTAAAGAGATAAGCAAAAGTAAAGAGATAAGCAAAAGTAAAGAGATAAGCAAAAGTAAAGAGATAAGCAAAAGTAAAGAGATAAGCAAAAGTAAAGAGATAAGCAAAAGTAAAGAGATAAGCAAAAGTAAAGAGATAAGCAAAAGTAAAGAGATAAGCAAAAGTAAAGAGATAAGCAAAAGTAAAGAGATAAGCAAAAGTAAAGAGATAAGCAAAAGTAAAGAGATAAGCAAAAGTAAAGAGATAAGCAAAAGTAAAGAGATAAGCAAAAGTAAAGAGATAAGCAAAAGTAAAGAGATAAGCAAAAGTAAAGAGATAAGCAAAAGTAAAGAGATAAGCAAAAGTAAAGAGATAAGCAAAAGTAAAGAGATAAGCAAAAGTAAAGAGATAAGCAAAAGTAAAGAGATAAGCAAAAGTAAAGAGATAAGCAAAAGTAAAGAGATAAGCAAAAGTAAAGAGATAAGCAAAAGTAAAGAGATAAGCAAAAGTAAAGAGATAAGCAAAAGTAAAGAGATAAGCAAAAGTAAAGAGATAAGCAAAAGTAAAGAGATAAGCAAAAGTAAAGAGATAAGCAAAAGTAAAGAGATAAGCAAAAGTAAAGAGATAAGCAAAAGTAAAGAGATAAGCAAAAGTAAAGAGATAAGCAAAAGTAAAGAGATAAGCAAAAGTAAAGAGATAAGCAAAAGTAAAGAGATAAGCAAAAGTAAAGAGATAAGCAAAAGTAAAGAGATAAGCAAAAGTAAAGAGATAAGCAAAAGTAAAGAGATAAGCAAAAGTAAAGAGATAAGCAAAAGTAAAGAGATAAGCAAAAGTAAAGAGATAAGCAAAAGTAAAGAGATAAGCAAAAGTAAAGAGATAAGCAAAAGTAAAGAGATAAGCAAAAGTAAAGAGATAAGCAAAAGTAAAGAGATAAGCAAAAGTAAAGAGATAAGCAAAAGTAAAGAGATAAGCAAAAGTAAAGAGATAAGCAAAAGTAAAGAGATAAGCAAAAGTAAAGAGATAAGCAAAAGTAAAGAGATAAGCAAAAGTAAAGAGATAAGCAAAAGTAAAGAGATAAGCAAAAGTAAAGAGATAAGCAAAAGTAAAGAGATAAGCAAAAGTAAAGAGATAAGCAAAAGTAAAGAGATAAGCAAAAGTAAAGAGATAAGCAAAAGTAAAGAGATAAGCAAAAGTAAAGAGATAAGCAAAAGTAAAGAGATAAGCAAAAGTAAAGAGATAAGCAAAAGTAAAGAGATAAGCAAAAGTAAAGAGATAAGCAAAAGTAAAGAGATAAGCAAAAGTAAAGAGATAAGCAAAAGTAAAGAGATAAGCAAAAGTAAAGAGATAAGCAAAAGTAAAGAGATAAGCAAAAGTAAAGAGATAAGCAAAAGTAAAGAGATAAGCAAAAGTAAAGAGATAAGCAAAAGTAAAGAGATAAGCAAAAGTAAAGAGATAAGCAAAAGTAAAGAGATAAGCAAAAGTAAAGAGATAAGCAAAAGTAAAGAGATAAGCAAAAGTAAAGAGATAAGCAAAAGTAAAGAGATAAGCAAAAGTAAAGAGATAAGCAAAAGTAAAGAGATAAGCAAAAGTAAAGAGATAAGCAAAAGTAAAGAGATAAGCAAAAGTAAAGAGATAAGCAAAAGTAAAGAGATAAGCAAAAGTAAAGAGATAAGCAAAAGTAAAGAGATAAGCAAAAGTAAAGAGATAAGCAAAAGTAAAGAGATAAGCAAAAGTAAAGAGATAAGCAAAAGTAAAGAGATAAGCAAAAGTAAAGAGATAAGCAAAAGTAAAGAGATAAGCAAAAGTAAAGAGATAAGCAAAAGTAAAGAGATAAGCAAAAGTAAAGAGATAAGCAAAAGTAAAGAGATAAGCAAAAGTAAAGAGATAAGCAAAAGTAAAGAGATAAGCAAAAGTAAAGAGATAAGCAAAAGTAAAGAGATAAGCAAAAGTAAAGAGATAAGCAAAAGTAAAGAGATAAGCAAAAGTAAAGAGATAAGCAAAAGTAAAGAGATAAGCAAAAGTAAAGAGATAAGCAAAAGTAAAGAGATAAGCAAAAGTAAAGAGATAAGCAAAAGTAAAGAGATAAGCAAAAGTAAAGAGATAAGCAAAAGTAAAGAGATAAGCAAAAGTAAAGAGATAAGCAAAAGTAAAGAGATAAGCAAAAGTAAAGAGATAAGCAAAAGTAAAGAGATAAGCAAAAGTAAAGAGATAAGCAAAAGTAAAGAGATAAGCAAAAGTAAAGAGATAAGCAAAAGTAAAGAGATAAGCAAAAGTAAAGAGATAAGCAAAAGTAAAGAGATAAGCAAAAGTAAAGAGATAAGCAAAAGTAAAGAGATAAGCAAAAGTAAAGAGATAAGCAAAAGTAAAGAGATAAGCAAAAGTAAAGAGATAAGCAAAAGTAAAGAGATAAGCAAAAGTAAAGAGATAAGCAAAAGTAAAGAGATAAGCAAAAGTAAAGAGATAAGCAAAAGTAAAGAGATAAGCAAAAGTAAAGAGATAAGCAAAAGTAAAGAGATAAGCAAAAGTAAAGAGATAAGCAAAAGTAAAGAGATAAGCAAAAGTAAAGAGATAAGCAAAAGTAAAGAGATAAGCAAAAGTAAAGAGATAAGCAAAAGTAAAGAGATAAGCAAAAGTAAAGAGATAAGCAAAAGTAAAGAGATAAGCAAAAGTAAAGAGATAAGCAAAAGTAAAGAGATAAGCAAAAGTAAAGAGATAAGCAAAAGTAAAGAGATAAGCAAAAGTAAAGAGATAAGCAAAAGTAAAGAGATAAGCAAAAGTAAAGAGATAAGCAAAAGTAAAGAGATAAGCAAAAGTAAAGAGATAAGCAAAAGTAAAGAGATAAGCAAGAGTAAAGAGATAAGCAAGACTAAATGGACAAGCTAGAGTAAATAGATCAAAAAATAGATTTATCTACAACCAGAGCATGATATGCTACTAGAAGTCACATCATTGCACTGGGGCAGACCAGACATAAATTTTAGAAAGCACGGAAACACTAAAATTTTCCACACTTTTTAGCACATCAAATGTTTATAGAGCCCACACCAAACTTTAAATGATTCTCCAGGAAATACCTTCTGACTTGTAGGATTTTATAATTACCAGATGGCGCTTTTATATAAGTGATACTCTCATATATGCAAGGTATTAATGAGCCGACAGAAAAATAAAAAATTAATAATATGCTGACCAGCACAATTTTCTGAAGATGTAGTTTTTAAGTCTTTTTTTCAAAGTCACACACAGACGGGTAAATGAAGTGATTAAGTTGCTGTGTTGTTAGTGTTCATGTAATAAGATTTTATAACAATCAGTGTTATCAATAAACAACAAACATTAAAAACAAACGATTAGGAACGCTAGTTCATGAATATTATAACAAATTTAACACTTTAACTGCGACCTTCATAAAACTACTTTTAATTACAACTTTTTATTCTAATCTTTCATTTTTATCTTAATTAAATCATTTCTCTACTAAAGTACAAAAGAGTTTTTGAAAGTTATAAATCTTGAAAATATTCTCTACAAGCAATGATTCCTATATATCACCACTTTAACGTGTTAAAATTCATTATTGATGTCGATATTTCTTTTTAGGTTAATACAAACATACACTTAAAACTTTGGCAGACTGCTAGATAGTCAAATGTTTTACATGATTTCGATTAAGCTCTTAGTAACAGCTTTTGTATTTTATTGATTGGTATCTTCTTAGGTTACTAATTTAATGCATTTGTTGCTCTAACATATCGTTTTTGTCTACCGAATATTATATACTTACTTTTACAACTTTTTTTTCAGACTAACTTCCTCAAAAGTATACATACATTTATCCCTTAAAATGCCATGGGACAATTTTGTGAATAATCTCACCAATATCTAAGATTTTAGCATAAAATTCTTAATTTTGCTACCCCCAATCCTTCAGTCATGGAGTTGGGTACTGTAGATATATGTCTTCTGGTGGCGTCTGTTTTGATCACAGTGGTTATTGGGCTCTACCACAGCATAAAGGGAAGGAAGGCAACCACCACAGAGTACATGCTGGGTGGTAGAACGATGTCACCCCTACCTCTCGCCATGTCACTAACTATGGGCACAATATCATCTGTCACTATGATGGGTGAGAAAAATTAGAAAACTTTTATGTTCAGGTTCTTAGAAACCTAAAATAACTACAACTTTGAATTTAAATAACCTCCTTGGTAATATGGAAATCCCTTTGAGTTTGATTCTTTTCAATCAAAAATGAACGTTCTGCTCTTGAAAAATAGAATTTGTTATTCATTTCAGGCAACATAGGAGAAATGTACACAAAGGGAACTCAGTTGTGGATGATGGATGTCGGTGTAGCCCTAGGTATGGTGGTTGTTGCAGAGCTGTTTATTCCGATATTTTACCCCATGAAGATGGTCAGCGTTTACCAGGTGAATATGAATATATATTATTTTCCAAAGCCGCATTAAAAACTATAAAATTTACTGTATTTTCCTCACAAATTGCATGTCAGAACAGTTTATCACTTCCATATATCAAATTGTTTTCGAATTAAAAGGTGAATTTGGTCCTTTTTGTGTACACCAGATTAATTTAACAGATATTACATTTCAGTCATAGCAAACACTTTTATTTTTATTTTCAGTACATCG